>CM035099.1:61319629-61777129 GCA_020205505.1 Panax japonicus | reverse complement strand
TTTCTTTTATCAAATCTCTTTACACTACCAATAAAAAACACCCTTCAAGAAATCCCACAATGATGCACAAAATATATCCAAGTGTTCAAAAGTCATCCTAAAGAACCTCCCCCTTTCAAAACAACCACGACCAGGCCCACCTTCTCATTTACCGCTCTTAAAATTACAAAATGCATTGGGGAGAACAACAATGACTCAGATTAGAAGTCCATCATAGACCTAACTATGTTGAACAACTGAAGCAACCGTTAAATATTGCATTTCAAACGATCAGGGAACCCATGAAAAGACTTTTAACAACACCAATTTCCCTCTCTATTATGCTCAAGCCAAACAAGATATACTAGTCGATCCATAACATTTAAGCTCATCCCAATGGTTGATAATTATACAGCACTACTCACAGTTTCAAACAACACTAAATTTACTACTCAACCGATTAAATGTACAGTAAAATAACAAACTCATAGAGTAAATGATCTTTTGCCCGCAGTTAGGTAAGGAAACTCTAAAGTTTGATATATCACTTGAAATTATTCAAAAACATTCAAGAAAAGGAAAGCATAGATAAAATGAAGAACTTCCATTTCGTACATAGTACAAACAATCAGTCCTTTTTCTCTATATATACATCTCTGAATTATACATACAGAATTTTTACGTATATAACACAGCTGTGCTATGCAATGCCACTAACTTCTTAACTTCTAAATAACTGCACATGTTACTGACCAAGGCAGTTACAAGGGCTTTGATCAAGTAAACTTCAGGTCCATAGTTGGTGCTGTAAATGTCTGAACTAGACATCGCAGAAGCTGAGATTTCAATTGATAAGTATGTTTGGCTTCAGCTACTGCTACTGCTTTGGTGCAAAGTCTTAATGAGTTGAGCTTCATATAGTGTCGATGGAAACCATCTTTGTTTACAACTCAACAAACTAATCCTTTGGGGACATCTCACCTTCCATCAATTAAAAAAAAAATCAACCCACTACTGTCTACCCAGAATAAATACTCAACCCTCCTTGTCCCAGCCTAATTGTTGCAACTTGCCTTGTCTAACCTTTATTCCTTAAAACACCATAAAACATTGAAAATAATTGGCAATAAAATTAAAAAAATATGCAAAAATGAAAAGAAGAAGAAAAAAACTTGGTCATTTAAACAACCACAACTGGATCAAATAGCCAACTTGACATACATAAGTCATAACTATAGCAATCATTCAACTAGAGTAACAACGAAGTAAATGATTCATCAAATTCAAACAACAACAGCAAATGGCCTATCAAACTTCAAAAATATACACACAAAACTAAATAAATAAGCACATATAGAAAAAGTACCATATAATATAGGTGGGAGGGTTTCCAATAATGGAGCAGGAAGCTGCATCTTCGGTCGGAGGGGCGAATGGCGGCTGCGACGGAATTGTAGAAGAGGAAGGGACTGAGACTTGGAGCCACTTTACGGAATCGCTGCCGATAATTGGGACCTCCATCCCCGCTAATATCGACTTATTTGCCATTTTCGCTCTGATATTTGTGTCTCTAGCTTACAAAACCCTAGTATTTGAGCGACAAACAAATCGAATGGGATAGAGAAGCACCGTGCTGCTCTTTTTGGGACCGGAGAGGAGGGGGAATATTTTTTTGAGAACGAGAGGTAGTACTGCCTAAGACTGTAAATGACGACTAAAAGATAGATTTGAGTTTGGCTTGATTTAAATATGTAGAAATTTTAATGTTAAGAATAAATTACCCAAACGTGCTCAAATTATAATTTTCTATTAATAGTCTGATCATATTTCTTTGAAAAATTCAAATTGATCTAGCCTAATTCGAGATGGTATTCGACTCGCTAAACGAGTCTCAATCAAATTTTATTTTATACTTGATAAATTTTATAAATTAAATTTGAATAACTCAATACTCGACTATACAAGATTGATTTACACATTTCTACTACTAGTGTTTTTGCTTGCGACGCTCGGGTTAATGTATTGCTAACGATGCGCGTCAAGATTTTCCGTACACGTAGCCTGATCCTATTTTTTTGGGTTTTAGTTCGAATATTCTTTTATCCACATTCTATTTATAGGAATTATATTTTTGGTGTTGAGTTTTTTTATTTATTGTAAATTTATATTCTTTAAAGTTGCATTTGTTTACAATAAATATGTTTGGAATTGAGCTATTTCTTAACTTAATATTATTTTAAAAAGTAGAATACAGTGACACCCTCTATAGATTCAAGATAACCATAATAACACTCACCTCCCTTTTAGTTTTTCAAATAACAGTCAATATTAAGGGTGTAAATGAACTGAGTCTGGTTGGGTATTGAGTTGTTCAGATTTGGTTTATAAAATTTATTGAGTATAAAATAAGATTTGATTGAGACTCATTTAGCTACCAAGTTGAGCACGATTCTGAATTGAGCCCGAGCAGTTTGAACTTTTTGAACGAATATGATCCGAGTATCAATAGAAAATTATAATTTGAAAAGGTTCGAAAAATTTATTGAACTTTAAAAGTTGCTCATATTTGACTCATTAATATTTCGAGTCGAGCTCGAACTGAACTTTTAGCCGAGCGAGTATAAATCGAGCCCGAACTATTTGCTCATTTTATAGCCTTAGTCAGTACCCATCTAGTCTATAATATGTAACATTCACTACCCCTAGTGTGGTTGACCAACTAATATTCAAAAATATTTTTAATATAATGCCTAATATGTCCTTCAAGTAATAATGTTTAATATATTCACTAAATATAAATTTATATGTTATAATTTTTACTTAACTTGATCTAATTAATTAAATTATGAATGTGTGCATTAATAAATAACATATTTCTCAAAAAATAATAAATATTTATTTTATCAAGAAAATAAAGTTATACACTTTTTGCTAATTAAATTTATTAAAGATTAAAATTTACGTAATAAACATTCAAATATATTTTTTGTAATTAAAAATTTTAATAAGCATAAAAGTACAAATTAACGCAAATATAATTATGTTTCCCAAATATTTTACATAATATAAACTTATTTTTACCTAACGAATCTTATTATTCATATAAAAAGTATTTTAAAATTATATTAATTATTTTTCTCAAATATTAAATTAAATATAAGTAACTCTAAAGCATAATTATTTATAATAAAAATGACAAGCACTACAAGAAAAAGGTCTATCAGCGACCGCATATGCGGTTGCTGATGGTAGTAATAGCGACCGACTTCTACAACCGTAATTTTAGCCAGTTGCTATTCAATATCAGCGACCGCATGCGGTCGCTAGCACAATTTTGCCTCCAAAAATTTGGCAGGAAACGTTGGCGCAATGATTTTGTGCGACTACTTAATATCAGTGACCGCATGCGGTCGCTGATAAGTCCATGTCATTAAAATTTAGCGACCGCATGCGATCGCTAATCAAACTAAATCTAATCAGTATCAGTCATACACTCGACACAGATGACAAGAAAAAAAAGAGGGGGCAGATATAGAGAAGAGGGAGAAAGGGAAGAAAAGAAGAAGGAGAAGAATTAGCCACCCGCCACCGGCCGGTCGCCACCACTACCGTTGCCACTGCCGCCCACAGGTAACCCTAATTGCAATAATTTTTATAGTTTTCTAAATTTGAAGATTAATGTTGAATGTGGTATATAGATTTCTAAATTGGGTGTTATGTAGATATCTGAATTGGGTATTATATAGTTTTCAGCATAATAACCCTAACATTGCAATAATTTTTATAGTTTTCTAGTTTTGATGTCTCTGTGTAATTTTTAGTTGGTCAAGCCTTTGTGTTGTGGAAAAGAAACTGGAGATGGTTTTTGGTTTCATTTGCACTCTGTGTAAGTTTTATGTATTGAAATAAAACTGGAGATGGTTTTTGGTTTCATTTGCACCCTAACATTGCAATAATTTTTATACTCTCTGTGTAAGTTTTATGTATTGAAGATATAGGGCATGCAATTATTGTGGGTAGTTGTTATGTTCATTTGGTATTGTTAGCCACTGACAACATGAGCTAAATAACATGTTATTTACTATGAAAAATTGTCCGTCATTCATAGAAACCAAATGATATCAGGAAAATCATCTGATAGAGAATTCACATGTGTAATTCAAAGTTGAGGAAAGTGACTCTTATGTTTGGGACTGTTGTGCAAGATCGTCTATGGGTAATAGTTAAGCTTTAATTCACATTACTTATGCATAGCGAAAAAAATCTCTTATTGTAATGCATTCTATATATAGCAGAAAATAGAGTAAATATGAAATAACAAAACCCTTATATACTCCTTGTAGAGTTTATCCTCACCTTCACCTTCACCTTCAACCTCACTAAAATCCATTTTGGTCTCCTAAAACAAAGGATTAAGTAACTTCAATTTCGTTAGATATTCACTGCTAAAATAAACTAAGTAACACATGCTTAGTTTCTCACCGAACCCATAAAGATATTAATGAACAAAAGCAATATCATACTCTAAAGTTAAAGAACTAAGAGATAAGTGCCCTAATCAAAAGTAAGTTAATTGTTTAGCTCATGTGTAAAGTAAAGATAGAAGCTTGTAAACACATTAAAAATTCTTTTAATAAAATATAGGTAATAATAAATATTATTATATTTTCTTTTATTCAATTTTGTATTAAAAAAACACTAGTTGTATACTAAAAATGTAATTAAAATCATAAACATCCCAAATTTTGACATATATTCAAGAAAATTTAACATATAAAAATCATAACATTGAACTAAGAATTCAAATAATAATTTTTGTTGTTAAACACCAAAAACTAAACTATCAACATACTTAATCACTTTAATTAGAAAACCTCCATTAATAATTTAATTTTAAATTATTAATATTTGTATCACTTATCCAAAAATACGTGTTAAACTAAATTAAATTATTTGAATGAGATAAGTCTTAATTATAAATAAAACTACAATTAAAATGTATTGTATTAAAAAAAGATAATTAAACAAATATATATTATTCAGGAATTAAATTTTGATAACATACAAGGGTAAATATGTAATTTATAATTTTTTGAGTAATAATGTAAGACCCCAAATTTTATGAAATAAAAGTATTCAATTTTCTTATAATTGTTATTCTATTTAGTAAATGGTTAAATTGATAAAAGGTTAAAGTTAAGGGTGATATGTGAAAATTTTACAAAGTAAGCAAGTTGATATAAAATATTCGTTGTGTTGGGGAATATTCGTTTGGTCGGAGAATATTCTTTTTGTCAGAAAATATTCGTACGCCGACACAATCATTGGTGGACCCCACAACAGAATAGCTGTCGGATATAGAAAGCGATAGAAATAACCTTTTATAAAAATAACGGCAAAAGTTTTACCGTTAACTGTTGAAATATCCAGTGATAAAAGTACAATAATACGTGTGGTTGCATAGTAGCACACGGTATTGCATAGTATCTCTGATTATTGATGCTTACGTAAGAAGCCACTCAGTTTTACTCAATTATTGCCATAGTAATTGATGCATAGCATCTCATATTATTGATTCAATTATTGTCGCAGTATTGTCTGCACAATATGTTATATTATTAAATCAATAATTAAGACAACACATTTATTCATATGATTATTTACATTATTGACAATGTCTAGAAAGTTCTGTCGAGGAAAGGGGTTTGGTCACCTAATTGTGCATCAATAAGGAGAAATCTTTATCGGAAAGTCCCCTCTTACCTGGGAATGATCTGATTATCAATATTGTAAGTTATAATATTAATGATGAATAATTATTGAAGTATTAAGAATGTGTTTATTGAAGATAAGTGAATTATAAAAGTTAAAGGGGAATAATGCAAACTTGAAAAACTTTAGGGGTACCAAAGTGTAATAAATAAATCAATATGGACCGCAGGTGATGGTTTCAATAGTAAATCAATATGGACCGTCGGTGGTGGTTTTAATAGTAAATCAATCTGGACCTTCGGTGGTGGTTTTAATAGTAAATCAATTTTGGACCGTCGGTTGTGATTTTAATAGTAAATCAATATGGACCGTCCGTTTTAATAGTAAATCAATCTGGACCGTATGTGAATAAGTTACTATTTAGTCCATTCTCCTATAAATAGAAGCTTAATTCTTCTTTCATTCTCACCAATTTACTAAGACTCGCAAGAGAAGCTATAGAGAGAGAAACTATAGAGAGAAAGAAGAAGAGTATTTTGTTACTTCACTATTACAGTATCCAGTCTTCTACTAAGGTAAGGGATGTTATTTTTGTTTGGTAAGGGGTATTATTTCTTTTGTATTCATAAGGAATACTATTTTTCGTATTCATCCTTTAATATATCGGAATAACCTGTCTACGCAGATCACGTACCACATAACAGGTGAAAATCCATTTACAGTTTCGTATGTTATTTCTTTTCATATTCTTAAATCTAAATTTATTATGGTAAGTATTGCTTCTATAAACCCTGAAATTAGTGGAATATCCTTAAGTTTTGTGCTTTATCCAGTATCGTTTCATTAGAATATTGATCTGAACTTTCTTATTAAATATCAAAATTTTACCCGGGTTACTATTCACAGGTTACTATTCACTCAGTTATTATTCACTCGGGTGTTATTCACTCGGGAATTCAGGGTACTTTTCATGCCGGGGTTCTTTTTATGCCGGGGTACTATTCACCCGAAAATTTTATTTCTTTTCTGTCCAAATTATTTTTGATACATGGATATTATTCTTGAATTTTACTCCGCAAAGAAGTATCATGTTGACAATTTGAACGTTATTGAATTCTGGATAAATGAAATTATAAATCTTTAAAATTTATCCTTTGCTCTCATTTAATTGAATTCTTATATCATTGTCATCATCCTCATACTTATATTTTGATGAAAATCATCTTTGGCCCGTAGTGCATAGATGGATTGTTGATTGGTATGATTATGACCATGGATAATTGGTATAATCATGACCTGTAATGTTATAAATAATAAAAGTCCTCATTGGCCCGTAGTGCATTAATGGACAATTGTTTGCATGATCATGACCATTGATGATTACACGAATATCCTTGGCCCGTAGTGCAGGGATAATTCGTGGACATGATACTAATGAATATCATTGGCCCAGTGTAGGTATGATTCGATGATGTGATTTATTTATTAAGCTGAGTCTCAGAGATAAAATTGATGATAAACCTTAAAATCATAGAAGATAGTATATATCATGCTTTAATTGACTCTTCTAATGGATTGTTTATTCCGCTGCAGTTGTTGATCTAAAACTTGTTTTCTATTGTATTCTATCAGTTGTTATACTGTTGAAGGCTAACGATAATTTATTCTGCATTATATTAGTCATAATATTCTTTACTGGGCTAGTTGAGCTCACCCTTTTCTTTCATTGTTCTCTTCAGAAAATAAGAATATAGTTGGGTCTAGTTAGGAAATGGAGTGATGGTCCAAAAGGTTGCTTTAGTAGTCCTCACTATTTCGTAAAATAGTGTGATAATAATTGTAATAAGATTGAATTTGAGTTTAGATATTGTCTATAAGACAATATTCGTTTTAAAACGCAGCTATTGTGTTGTAGTATTTTGCACGACAATTGTATAATTAAGTTTGTATTTGAATTATGTACCATGTATTTGGCGACTCAGAATGGGTTGTGTATACCTATTTTGGGAGCGTCACAAATAACATTTATCATTTTTATTGTAAATAATTATGCTTAAGAGTTACTTATGTTTAGTTTAATATTTGAGAAAAATAATTAATATAATTTTTAATATGAATAATAAGATTCGTTATGTTAATAAGTTTATATTATGTAAATTTTAATATTTCAAAAAAATAATTATATTTGTGTTAATTTGTACTTTTATGATTATTAAAATTTTACTTTTTTAATTACAAAAAATATATTTGAATGTATATTACGTAAATTTTAATCTTTAAGAAATTTAATTAGCAAAAAGTGTGTGCCTTTATTTTCTTTATAAAATTAATATTTATTATTTTTGAGAAATATGTTATTTATTAATGCACAAATTCATAATTTAATTAATTAGATCGAGTTAAGTAAAAATTATAACATACAAATTTATATTGGCTGGATATATTAAAAATTATTAGTTGAAGGGCATATTAGAGATTATATTAAAAATATTTTTGAATATTAGTTGTTCAATCACACTAGGGCTACTAAATGTTACATATTATTATAGACTATATAGCTATTGACTGTTACTTGAAAAACTAAAAGGGTGGTGAGTGTTATTATGGTTATCTACAGGGGGTGTCAATGCATTTTACTCTATTTCATCACATGATGGGAGAATTAATAATTTTTTAAATAGTCATATGAACTATTTTTTGTCATTTCTAAAACTATTTATGATGGATTATATAACATCATCAAGAATGTGAAATTAATAAGGGTCCTTAACACTAATATACAACAATTAGGAAGTAATTACAAAAATAAAACACACAACATAATTACAAAAATAAAACAACACAATATAAAGTTGCTAACATCACGTATATATGTCAGTTATGGACTTTCCTATATGCAACTAACCGCTCCTACATTCAAGCAACTAAACAAAACATGCAACTTTGATATCGGAGAAATCCAAATCTTTTGGCGCGACACACCACTGAGATCGGAGAAGACGAAAATTTTCGTCGCGATGGCACCCTGAGATCGTAAAATAGCATACAAAATCAACAGCAACTTCAAGTTCAGTAACCAAAAATAATCGTACTGCAATGATTGTTGAAGTTCAGTAACAAAATTGCAGCAACTTCGATACAAATCTGAATATTGAGGTATGTGAGTTTAAAATTCATATGCATATAATTACCTATGTTTTTTACGAATTCCTATATTGATAACCTTTTTTAAGTTTTTCACATTTAAAATGGTTACTACAAATTCCTATAACGATTGGTTGATTCATTGATATGTTTTATATTATGGTTACTAAATAGATATAAATTGTTTAATGTTTCTTGTGTATGTGTTTGCTAAATAATGTTTATTTGATGGCTTTATAATTTTTAAATGAGATCTCCTGATTTTTTTATATTAATGGTTACTCATCAAATAAATTGGTTACCTTCCTACAACTGTTGGTTACTCTATAATGTTGTCTTGGTTACTGTATAACATTATATTGTCTAATGCTGTCTTGGTTACTATCTAATGATGTCTTGGTTTCTGTGTAACAATATATTGGTTATTGATTAATGCTGATTCGGTTACTGTGTAACATTATATGGTTACTGAATATTGCTGAGTTGGTTGATGTGTAAAATTATAATGGTTAGTGCATAATATTACTGAACAATGTTGATTGGTTATTGAAAAATGATGACTTGGTTACTGACTAATGTTTATTTGGTTATTGTTTAACATTATATTAGTTATTGTCTAATGCTGTCTTGATTACTATATAAAATTATAATGGTTACTCAATAGTGCTAAATTAGTTACTGTGTATGATTATAATGTTATATTGTTTTATAATTGTTTCTTTTTATATTGGAGGTTACTTATTGACTACATTGTATTGGTTACTGTCTAATACTGAGGTATATGAGTTTAAAAATCATATGTATATAGTTATTTATGGTCATTACGAATTCCTATATTGATTAACTTTCTTAAGTTTTTCACACTTAAAATGGTCACATATATTAAGAATACTGAATATTTTGATTGCAAAAAATGCATTTAAAAATGTATTTTATATTATAGTTACTAAATATATATAAATTGATTGCTGTTTATTATAAATTTGGTTTCTGAATAATGTTTATATTATTGCTTTATAATTTTTAAATGAGTTCTATTGATTTTTTATATTAATGGTTACTCATTAAATACATTGTTTAACTTCCTGCAACTGCTAGTTACTGTCTAAATCTGTCTTGCTTATTGATTAATACTGATTCGGTTACTGTGTAACATTATAATGGTTACTGAATATTGTTGAGTTGGTTGCTGTGTAAAATTATAATGGTTAGAGCATAATATTACTGAACAATGCTGTCTTGGTTATTGAAAAAAGATGATTTGGTTACTGACTAATACTGACTTGGATAATGTTTAACATTATATTGGTTACTGTCTAGTGCTGACTTGGTTACTATGTAAAATTATAATGCTTACTCAATAGTGCTGACCTGGTTATTGTGTAAAATTTTAATGTTATATTCTTTTGTAATTGTTTCTTTTATATTGGATGTTACTTATTGACTACATTGTATTGGTTATTGTCTAATACTGAGATGTATGAATTTAAAAATCATATGTATGGAAATTAAAAATTGATAGACAAAATTAATATCAACTTTGTTCTAAAATGACCATAGTATCCTCAACTTTTTTCTAATTTATTCTCATTTCCCTCCCTTTTATTCACAACCTCAACATGTTTGGGCCTTTCAGTTTCAGCCTTAGGCCACCCGGCAAATTCTTATAAGGGCTCCTTCGAAAGAAGTGTCTTCATTTGGTGCCTACACACACAAAAGAAAGACCCATATTAGATTTTGAAGAGTATATGATTTGATTACATTATTTGTGATCAATTATATGCTTGTTTTGTTTTATAAAAGAATTTCATTTATTAAATTTTTTATTGTACATAATGTTTTATTTTATTAATAATAATATAAAATAACAATTTTTTAAAAAATTATCGTTACAATTTTATTATCATATCTCTACTAATAAAACTATTAACTCATAATTTTAATTTTTTAAATAATAAAAATAGTGTTTAAAATTTTTATAAATGAAACTATTTATAAAACAGAGGAAATATCAAAATATTTTTTAAACTTTTAGACAAAATTAACCTCAACCATTTTCTAATTTATTGGAGTAATTTATGTTAATTAATTGTTCCTCATATTTTTATGTATAAATAAGCTTAAATTGTAGTTTAAAATATATTATTATTAGTAAAGGTATAATAGTCCAAACGATATTTTTTTATCCAATCCTTTAATTTAATTCTGGAAAAAACAAACATAACATGGGATAACTTAAAATTTAAGTTATCCCGTGAATAATCCAATAAAAAACAAACATGTGACTAAGACTATTTAATCATCGGATTAATAATCTTGAAATTATAATTTCATAAATTATAATCCCTGGATTATAATATTTGCAAACAAACATGGTGCTAGAGTAAAATTTATTTTTAAAAACTCACACACATATGGTCAAAAAGTCAATGAAAATATTATTTTTAAAGATGTCATTCCAACTTTGATTTTAAATTTCAAAAAGTCATTCAAATTTCATTTTAAAAATTAATTTCAAAATTTAAGCTGCTTTAAAAAGACATTAATTTTTATACCCAACTTATGCTTTTAGGAACGAGTTTACTTTTGTACTCGAGTTTTTATTCGAGTCATTATACACTCAATAATTTTAGTATAAAAAATAGAATAAAATTATACCTTTAATTTTTTTTTAATTTGTTCTCTTTTTATGGATTCAATATCACCTTTCAAGTGAGACTTTTTATTTTAGTCTAGTGAGTTATCCTTAAGGTGATATTTTTTATGCAAACTTTTCATTTAATATTTATACAAAATATAAAATTATATATTTTCACTTATGAAAACAGAAGATGTGTTATAAAAAATATAATTTCCCTAATTAAAAATAAAATTAATTTTGCACATCGATTATGCCATGTTTGTTTGCAAGGATAATCCATGGGATTATAATCTCAAAACTATAATCTATGAGATTATAATCTCAAGACTATTAATCATAAAATTAAATAGTTAGTTTTTTTTCAAGATTAATTAAAGTATTGGATTAAAAAATATCGTTTGAACTATTATTCATTTATCAATAATAACATATTTTAAACTCATTTATAAATAAAAATATATTTACTGATTATATATACACCCCACCCCACCCCACCCCACCCCAACCAAAAAAATATATTTTTTGATTATGTATACACTCTCACTCTGCCCACCCTGACCCCCACCCCCACCCCCACCCCACTCTCAAAAAATAATATTTACTGTTTATGTATACACTCTCACCCCCAACCCCACCCCGCTCACCCCCACCCCTACCCCCCGAAAATAATATTTATAGATTATGTATTCACTCCTATCCCGCCTACCTTACACTTTACACCCTCACCAAAAAAAAAAATTTACTGATTATGTATACACCCCCACTCTCCACCCCTACTCCCCACCAAAACTAAAAAAAAATAATATTCAGTGATTATGTATACACTCCCATCACCCTAAAAAAAATATTTACTGATTATGAATACAACCCCACCCCGCGCACTCGCTCACCTCACCCCACCCACGCCACCCCCACCCCCACTCCTACCCCCACCCCCACCCCCACCCCCACGTCCACGTACCCAACCCCTATCCCCACCTCCTTACCTAAAAAAATAATACTTACTGATTAAGTATACATTTCCGTCCATCCCCCACCCCCACCCCCATTGTGACGCCCCCAAAATTAGGTATACGTCACCCATCTTGGGTCGCCACTTACATGGTACAGAATTCAAATACAACTGTCGTATACAATACGACAAAACATAAACTGTGAGTTTGAATACATATATTGTCTACTAGAGATTATACAAACTCAAAAGGAGACCTCATTACAATTATTATCACACTATTTCACAGAATAGTGAGGACTACTAATGCTATCCTCTGGACCATTACTTCGTTCCCCGACTCGTCCCAGCTATATTCTCATTTCCTGAAGAGAACAGTGAAAGAAAGGGTGAGCTCAACTAGCCCAGTAAGAAATATTATGACTAAGATAACGCAGAATAAATTATCATTAGCCTTCAACAGTGTTAAACTGATAAAATATAATAAACATCAAGTTTAACTGCAGCGGAACCAGCAATCCATTAAAAGAGTCAACTAGAAAATAAAATCTACTATATATCTTTTATGATTTAAAAGGTTTTTCATCACTGTTATAGCTGAGACTCAGCTTAATAAATATTCCACATCATCGAATCACCCCTGCACTACGGCCAAGGATATTCTTTAGTATCACGACCACAATTATTCATGCACTACGGCCAAGAATATTTGTGTATTCATTAATGGTCATGATCATGCCAACAACTGTCCATCAATGCACTACGGCAAATGAGACTTTTACCACATCATTTGTAACATTACGATCATGATTACACCGAATAATCCCTGGTCATAATCATACCAAGTCCATCTATGCACTACAGGCCACAGATGACTTTCAAAAATATAAATAAGAGGATGATGACAATGATATAAGAATTCAATAAAACAAGTTCAAGAATTATTTTATCCAGGAATTATTAACGTCCAAATTGTCAACACGATATTGTTTTGTGGTGTAAAATTCAAGAATGCTCAAAAGAATATTTCCATGAAAAGATACTGGATGAAGCGCAAATATCAAGGATATTCCACTAATTTCATGGAGTATAGAAGTCAAAGTTTTATCTAACTGAGTAATACCGAATACAATAACAAAAGATATCACCATGCATGCGATAGAGACCGCACAAACAGGTTATTCCCGCAGAATAATAATAACGAAACCAGGTCAGGTGAAATTCACACCGACAAGATGTTCCAACAGAATAATAAATGCGGAATAGTAAATGATGGAACCAGGTCTGGCGTGTAGCACAAACAGGATATTCCGACAGAAATGTAAAGACGGAATAGTAAATGGAACCAGGTCCGGCGTACAACACAGACAGGATATTCCGACAGAAATATAAAGACATGATAGTAAATGGATGTCACCAAGTATAGGGTATTCCGCGTATACAGGTTATTCCAACAGAATAACAATGAATGGAATAACATAAGTTCTCTTCAAGAAGAAAGAATAACACCCCTTACGAGTACAACAAATAATATTTCCTACCTTAGAAGAACTGAATATTGGAAAAGTGAAGTAGCAGAATACTTTTCTTCTTTCTCTCTAGAGTTTCAGTGAATTCGTAAGAAATAATGAAGGAATGAGCTTTCTATTTATAGAAAAACTGAGGGTGGCTCTTGGTTTTAACGAAGGGTCAAAATGACTCTTGGTAATATTGAAGAGACAACTACTATTTGTGAAGGGGTAATTAACCCTTGGAACACCGAAGAGGCAGTTAACTCTTGGTAATATTGAAGGGACAACTACTATTGACGAAGGTAATTACTATTGACGAAGGTAATTACTATTGAAGAAGGTAATTACTATTGACGAAGGTAATTAATATTGACGAAGGTAATTACTATTTACGAAGGTAATTACTATTTACAAAAGTAATTACTATTTACGAAGGTAATTACTATTTACAAAAGAGACTCTTAGATGACGACATATGGCCCCCCATAAATAATTAAACTTATCACCAACGTCTCATAATAGACTCTTTATATACATCAAGGATTGAATAAAAATTACCAGAAATCATTTTATTTTTAATCAACACATAATTAATCTTTCAACAATTATTAATCATTATAACTTGTCGTCTCAATTATTGTTTAAATAATATAACATATTATACAAATGATACTGTGACAATAATTGAATCAATAATATAAAAGATATGATGCAGCAATTACTGTAGTAATAATTGAGTATAACTGAATGACTTTTCACGTAAGTATCAATAATCAATACCGTGTGCTACTATGCAACCACGCGTATTACTGTACTTTTACTTACCGAGTAGTTCAACAGTTTTAACGGTAACACCTCCGCCGTTATTTTCATAAAGTATTTTTGTCGTTTTCTCAATCCGACATTAATTCCGTTGTGGGGTCCACCAATGATTGTGCCGTCGTACGAATATTCCCCGATAAAAAGAATATTCCCCGACCAAACGAATATTTTATAACAACTTGCGTACTTTGCAACATTTATAAATATTACCCACAACTATAACATTATATCAAATTCACACCATAATTTTCAAAAATATAATTCGAGAAAATTATATATTTATTCATAAAATCTGGGGTCTCACAATCACCCCCACCCCCACCCCCACCTCCACCTCCACCTCCACCTCTTCACCGCCCAAAGAATAATATTCAGTTATTATGTATACACCCCACCCCCACCTTGCCCACCCCCAACCCCCCTCCCCACAAAAAATAATAATATTTAGTATTTGTACTAGTAAGTTTTAAGTTGCCAACAATAATAATAGAAATTGATAGATATGATGGTCATTTTAGAAAAATATTGAGGTTAATTTTGTCTAGTAATTTTTAATCCCAAATGCTAGGGATTATAATACCAAGTAGAACATAGTATTAAATAATCCTTCATCTTAAGTTATTTTATAATCTCAGGATTAATTGTCCAAAGCTCAAATTTAAAAATAAATAAGACACTTGAGATTAATAATCATACCCCAAATATAATTATTACAAATAAACATAGCCTTAGTATATTGAAAAATAGTGTGGCTGCCCATTCTTTGTCTCTTTATGCTCGACCATGCAGAAGAATAATTGTCGGTGTGTTTGTCAATTTTTTAAAAAAATTAATGTCATGGAAGAATAATAAAAGGATCATTTTTTTTTCAATTTAGCTTGTATTCTACCATTAGACTTAGCTTTATTGAATTTTTCATATAAAGTCATTGACAAACACACTAAATCATATAAAAATTCATATATTTTTTTTAAAAAAATTATAAATTTTTTAATTCGTGTAGTTGAATTTATCTAAAAAATCTTAAAATGTATTAACCTTATGAACTAACTAGTTAGAAAGTTACATTGTAACACCCCAGTCCCACATCGAAAGATAGGGGAAAAATTTGTGTGCATATAAGGAATTAAGTAACTACCAATAGTACCTTCAAGTCATGACCTTTTGGGAGCCTGTGGTGGGCTAGATGACCCAAGAAGATACTATTGGGCCAGTGATTTGAGGCCTTATTTGGATGGATTTGATTTATTCCGGACTCGGGATTTGACCCGGGTTATTTCATATGGTATCAGAGCCGACTCTCGAAAGCTCGGGTCGGGTCATCCGATCGGGTTGCCGGAGGTGGGGACACGAAGGCTGGTGGTATTATCCCACAATGGAGAGATGGAGGTCCGGAGGTGGGGACGGGCCAGTGATTTGAGGCCTTATTTGGATGGATTTGATTTGTTCCGGATTCGGGATTTGACCCGGGTTGTTTCATATGGTATCAGAGCCGACTCTCGAAAGCTCGGGTTGGGTCATCCGATCGGGTTGCCGGAGGTGGGGACACGAAGGCTGGTGGTATTATCCCACAATGGAGAGATAGAGGCCCGGAGGTGGGGACACGAAGCCAGCCGGTATTATCCCATAATGGCTAGAGAGGCAAAGATCTTTGGGCCGTGTGTGTGATCGGATTCTGACGGGGACATCAGAAATTTAAGTGGGGGAGTTTGTAACACCCCAGTCCCACATCGAAAGATAGGGGAAAAATTTGTCTGCATATAAGGAATTAAGTAACTACCAATAGTACCTTCAAGTCATGACCTTTTGGGAGCCTGTGGTGGGCTAAGATGACCCAAGAAGATACTATTGGGCCAGTAGTTTGAGGCCTTATTGTGATGGATTTGATTCGATTCGGACTTGGGATTTGACCCGAGATTTATTTCGGACTCGGGATTTGACCCGGGTTGTTTCATATGGTATCAGAGCCGACTCTCGAAAGCTCGGGTCGGGTCATCCGATCGGGTTGCCGGAGGTGGGGACACGAAGGCTGGTGGTATTATCCCACAATGGAGAGATGGAGGTCCGGAGGTGGGGACACGAAGCCAGCCGGTATTATCCCACAATGGCTAGAGAGACAAAGATCTTTGGGCCGTGTGTGTGATCGGTTCTGACGGGGACGTCAGAAATTTAAGTGGGGGAGTTTGTAACACCCCAGTCCCACATCGAAAGATAGGGGAAAATTTGTCTGTATATAAGGAAATAAGTTACTACCAATAGTACCTTCAAGTCATGACCTTTTGGGAGCCTGTGGTGGGCTAGATAACCCAAGAAGATACTATTGGGCCAGTGGTTTGAGGCCTTATTTGGATGGATAAGATTTGTTCCGGACTCGGGATTTGACCCAAGATTATTTATTCCGGATTCGGGATTTGACCCGGGTTGTTTCATACATATCCTTTAAGGTATTTATCTTATGCACTATGAATAATTATATGTGCGCAAACTCTACACAAATAATAGTTTATTCTATTTATTTCAAAATTAGAGATACAATTTAACTTTTGAGTAGGGGTGTAAGTTAAATCAATTAGTTCAGTACTCGACTCGAGAATATGATCCAAATCTCGAATTCGAAATTGATTCGAGTCGAATTTGATCCATATTCGTTTTCTGTTTAATGATACACGAGTCGAATTCGAGCATACCAATGTTCGTTCAAATTAGGGTTCGAGTATTTCATTTTTTCTCAAACCATATTTATACCTGCTCGATGAATCATATTCGAATACTGGTCTGGTCCATAATAACAAGCTAAATATGTGATATTTATATTAATCTTTATAATTTATAAAGTGTAATATGAAATTGTATAAGTTTGTACTTAAATAAATCAATGAATTAATTATCAATTTGTATTATATTATTTAGTTTTAAGTGAAATAGTTCATATTCGAAACTCGATTTGAAGGCTAATGAGTAGCTTGCTATTGAAACGAGTTGAGTACTTACGAGTTGAGTAGATCCGAGTCGAATCTAGCGTAAAATCAGAAATAACTTATATAATCTGAGTCGAATTCGAACTCAATTTTTCCGAGTCGAGTTGAATCTGAGTATTAGAGTGTTCGTCGAGATTCGACTCGTTTATACCCTTACTTTTGAGGTTAAACGATGACATATTGAATTTCAAATTGATGCAAATTTATTTAATTTTAGTTGATACAATTATTATAGTTGTATAATATATAACAAAAAATTATTAATCACACAATTTATTTCATTATAAATTTTATGAGCAATACTAATTTTAAAATTTAATATGTTATCGTTTAACTTAAAAAATTAAAATTGTATATTTAATTTTGAAATTGAAATATTATTGCAAACTAATAAAAATATGTCCATATCTATTAATAGGTACTACTTCCTACTTTTCCCCTTTTTATTATATTTATACATATATTTTTGTGTATAATTTGTAGTTATAATATAAACAGAATTTTATTTTTTGTTTTCTCCTAAAAGTTTTTCAACTAAAGGATAAGCTTTATTTACTTTTAATTTATTAATCGGATAATGTACATAGTATTTGGTGCGCCTTATAAACGGTTGATTGGATCGAGGTAAGGTCACCGACTAATCAATACTTATATATAAGAGATAATTACATTTTCTATTATATTTTAAAAAATAATTACATAAAAAGTGTACAAATAAAATAATTACAAAAAGAGTGCATATGCAATATTTAATTACAAAAAAGAGTGCAATCTTATCCCTTTTATTTACTTGAGTGATTTAATGAGTTATTGATAATGATCATGTTTATAGGGATTTAAATTTTATCTCTCTCTCATCAACCTCCATTCGGTCGTCGCCTTCTTCCTCCTCTGCCGCAGTCGCAGTCTTCTTCCTCACCTTCGTCTCCAGCCACTGCTTTACCGGCAGCCGCCCCACCCTCGCCCCTCCCACTACTCCTCCCGCTCCCGCTCCCGCCCCCACCCCCGCCCCCGCCCCCGCTCCCGCCCCCGCCCCCGCCCCCTCCCCCGCTCCTGCTCCTGCTCCCGCTCCCGCTCCTTCCCCTTCCTCTGCCTCCCTTCTCCTTCTCCTCCCCCGCCCACACCCCACCACCTCCATCCGCCTCCCACCGCTATCCCCCTCCTCTCGCCCCCCTTTCTCCACCCCACCCCACCCCACCCCCTCCCCTCCCCTCCCCTCCCCTCCCCTCCCCTCCCCTTCCCTTCCTCTTCCTCCGCCTCCTCCCGCCCCCTTTCAACTCCTCCCCCAGATCGATCCAAGATGACCGTCGGTGGAGACCCCGTCACTGGCCGCGATGGAGGCCCCTCCACCACCGATCCGTTCTCCAACTCTACCGGTAATCAAACCTTAATATGTTAGTCACCAAATAGGCATACCAAGGTAACCAAACCTTCATAACAAGGTAACCGAACCTTAATATGAAGGTTTCCTTGTTATGAAGGCTTGGTTACATTGGTATGAAGGGTTGATAATTGTGGTGATCGTCGGCATAGGGAGAGAAATCAGATCGGCAACCACCGACTTGAATAAATTTACCATGTGGAGAAGGCGGTCGTGGCCGCCTGAGACGAAGCTGGAGGATTGAGCCCATTTTGAGATCAAAACCGTTGGAGAAAAATTTGCATTGGGCTAGGGTGATTAGAACCGAGCCGTCGGTGGACTGAGACTTGTCTTGGGAGAGAGCCGAGCGGATGGAGGCGATGAGGGTGGGGTTGAGGCGGTGCTGGTCGTCGTTGGTTAGTGTTAGTATAAAGATATTGCCACGCTTTTAAAAAATAAAATTATTTTGAATGTGGTGCAATTGGTAGCCAAACCTTGATACAAATGTAACCATTTTAGTTTTTATGGGTAACCAAATATTCATAAAAAAGAGGTTACCCTAGTACAAAGGTTTGGTTACCTTGGTATAAATGTTTGGGTACCTTGGTACGAAGGTTTGGTTATTAATATTACATTACACATCACTCTACTATCTCTCTTTCCTATGTAGTGTTCTATTTTTTATTTACCTTCACGAAATTAGTTGCTAAACTTTTAGACCAAGGAAATAAATTCGTACTGCATCTGTGAAGGTAGCTTTGGTTATCTTGGTATAAATGTTTGGTTACCTTGGTACGAAAGTTTGGTTATCAATATTATATTTCACATCAGTCTTTTATCTCTCTCTTCCCTATGCAGTGTTCTATTTTTTATTGGTTACCTTGGTATAAACGTGGACATGGTTGTAGTAGATAAATAAGGTCGGAGCAAAAAAGGTACTAGAGGAGGAAGAGAGAGAAAATGATAATGGATTTCCACTGTCAACTATTATTATTTTAATTTTATTTTTGTTGTTAAATCCCAAATGTTTAAATTTGAATTTGAAATTATGGCAGTTATTTTCCTTGATTTTCGGTTTCTTTATTAATGTGAATTGTACTAGTTTTTTGTAATATGAATCCTACATACACTCCTTTTGTAATTATTTAGTTGATGCACTTTTCTTGTAATTACTTTTTATTTATTGTATACTTATGTAAAAGACCCTATATATAAATAGGGTTAAATATATTTTTTTCATTCTACTAGGGGTCGAGTCGGTTTACAAATGCATCATCAAACTATTTTTTTTACAGTCAACTCATTGAATTATATATTATTTACAAAAAAATAATTTTTTCGTCTATGTCTGTTAACCATTTAACAGAAAAATGACGTGGCAATACGTGGCAAAAGAGAGAAGCTGAGTTGGATAATTAATTAAATTAAATTATACTTAATTCTATAACAAATAGTTAAACAAAATATAAATCAAATTAATATACATAACAAGTAATTAAATTAAATAAATTAATTAATAATAAAAATAAATTAATGAATAATTTTTATAAATATATTTATATAAATTAACAAAATATAAATCAAATTAATATATATAACAATAATTAAATTAATTAATAATAAAATAAATTAATGAATAATTTTCTTAAATATATTTATATAAATTAATTAATTCATATTTTTTTAAATTTTTAATATTTTAATTTCACTTTAAAAATATAAAATTATTTAATATTTTGAAATTGAGGGATCATTCTTCTTCTTCTTTTTCTTCTTCACCACCGAACCCAGACTTCTCCCCCACTACTACTACTAACACCACCACCATCACCATCCATCTCTCTAAACAAAGAATTCCAATAACTCGTCGGCGACTTTTGTTTCAGTGAGGAATTTGTTGAAATCGTTGTACTCCGGATAACCGGAGAGAACCTCCGTGATGTTGATGGCTTCGGCGGTGGAGACGACGATGAGAGAGAAAGTAAAGATGATGAGGGAGGAAGGATCAGATATATTTTAACGCCCCCCAAAATAGGTCCACAACCCATTTTGAGTCGCCAAATACATGTGATAGGTATAATTTCTTATATATATTTTGATGATAACAATTATGTTTTAAATAAATATTTATTTATTTATTTATTTATTTTATTAATTATTTTCTGTTTTTACTTGAATTAATTCAAGGCAAGGATACCCTATTTTCTGTTTCTAAACTTAAAGTTGGGCAAAATATTGTTAAACACTTAAAACTATCAAAAGTAAAATATAATATAAATTATATCATATTTTATAATACATATATATATATATATATATATATATATATATATATATATATATATAAGTGTGTGTTATAATTGCATGTGCTGTTTCTTTTAAGTGTTAAACCGTGTATGTGCTAGCTTAACAAAAGTGACTTTCATTTTTGGACAAGAAATCATGTAAGGCTTGATGATTGGCTTGCATGTTATGGTCAAAGCAATAAATGATAAGTAGAAAGAAAATGGCCTAAGCGGTTTTTGTTCAACTTCCGCGTGACATTATGTTTTGATCTGGTCCGTTAATTTCAAATTAATTGATCATAACCGCACATTCAAAAATTAGTTTTTGAAATTATAATTTTGCCCCAACTTCAAAAAATTCTATAAATAGAGAGTATTTCATTCATTTGATTTTTACCAATTCAGTGAAAAGAAAATCATACTCTATTTGCCTACATTCTCTCTAAATCATATATCTCTTCACACAAAAAGTTCTGATTAATTGTTTGAAGAGAAAATTGATCCAAGTATTGAGATAAGTTTACTTTCTGTTAAAAATATTTCTTACTTGTTTTCTATCTATAGATATACAAATATATTTTGTTCTACACAATTTTATATATTTATATTTCATCTATTTATCAAATAAAAGGATACTTGAGCGCCGCAATGATACAGAGATAAACCTCTATGGAGAGAAATCCAACCGTACGATTCCTTATAGTCTTTAGTAACCTTTTATTGATATTATTTATATAAATATCGTAAAATAGATACGACACTTGATAGCTCAAAACAACACTGAGATACTGCTCCAAAAAAAGTAGTCATCTGAACTGGATTTGAGAATCGTAGTGATCTATTGAAAATATTTATATAAATATCAATTGTGAAAATTATAAATTCTGTTATACTTGGGCGCCTCAAGGCTATGGAGATAAACCTCTACGGAGAGGAATCCAACCGTACGATTCCTTATAGTACCAAGTAACACTATTTATAAAGAGTTCACATAATAGATAAAATATTCCTATATATTATTTGAGTTAAACAAATAATATCTGTTATATCAATTTGTGCTTAACTGAAATTATACTTGATCTAATTTATTCTTTTATTCAAATATTGTTTTATAAAATAAGTTCATAAAATACTTAATAACTCAGAAACAATTCAAATCCATAGAAAAACACTCTTTATATTATAGAATTATAAATTCTTTATAAAAGTGCTTTAATATCATATACTTGCTTTATCAGAAGCATAATTTCTCAAATATAAAAGTCTTTGAACTTTTATAAATATATATTTGCTCTTTAATTCATATCTGCTTATTTAAGAAGCATTAATCTGTACTAAATTCTTATCTGCTTATTTGAGAAGCACATTATTATAAAATCATTTGTAAAAAGAGAAAAGGTTAGAGTTAGTTTATTTTATGTACATGTGAGAAAGACGAGTAATTCTTCGACCAAGACCAGAGTCTTAGAGAGGTCAGCGGGAAGTTGGGTCTCTAGTGTACTCGTGAGGTGAGGAAGAGGCTGTTGTTTCAAAACCAGATCATAGAATAGAACTGAATTCAAAAGAAGTACAACTAAGCTTGAGGAGGGAGCGGGGAACATGCTGTCCAAGATAGACTAATTGGGAACAGTTGGAAGTTTGTCTATAAAGCTTTGTAAAGGCTTCTCCGCCTGTTGAAGGAGTTGTTATTACTAATAGTAATAGGATCTCAAGTTCAAATTAGGGACTTGAGACTGGATGTAGCAACATACCAAGGGGTGTATGTTGTGAACCAGATAAATCTCTGTGCATTGTGTGATTGAATTTTTACTATCTTGCATTATAATTTCTAACACTGCAAATTAATTATTAAAAATTCAAAAAAGGTCTTAGATAATTTTAAACCTGTAATAATCTATTCAACCCCCCTTCTAGATTATTATTTGACTTACAATTGGTATCAAAGAAGTTTTCTTTAATTTGTTTGTTGAGTATATACAGGCATACCTAAAAGTAGATCTATGGCCTACAATGTTACTGGTTGCGGAGAAGGACTATCTATGACTAGACATCCACTATTCGATGGTACCAATTTTACCACCTGAAAAAACAGATTCAAAATCTATGCCAAATCCCAAGGAATCAAAATTTGGTGTGTCATCGAACGAGGTGTACAAATTCCAACCAAAATTGAAGGAGAAAAGACTGTCGAGAAAGACATATATGAATTCACCACTGAAGAAGAAGAAATCATGAATATTGCATCTCGAGCGGAACAAGTGCTAACCAGTGCTAACCAGTGCCTTAATTGAAAAAGAATACAAAAGAGTTAGTTACGGTAAAAATGCAAAAGAAATTTGGAAAAAACTGATTGTAACCTATGAAGGTACCAATCACATCAAAGAAACCAAAAAAGATGCTCTAATTCAAGAAGATGAAAGTTTCTAGCTTGAAGAAGGTGAAAAGATCATTGATATGGAAACTCGATTTTCCAGAATCATTGATGAGCTAGAGCAATTGGGAAAAGCATATACTACAAATGAGAAAAACAAAAGAATTCTCAAAGCCCTTCCATCCATTTGGAAAATGAAGGTTACAACAATCAAAGAAATGCAAGATCTAACCACATATCCTATGGAGAATCTCATTGGAAATCTTCATGCTCATGAAGTCGACATGTTCGTTGAAAAAGTTGGATCAGACACAGATCTCAAAAAGAAAGGAATCGCCTTCAAAGCTCTCCTAGAGGATCAAGAAAATGACGATGAAGAATTAAATGAAGAACTTCTCAGTCTAGATAACAATGAAGTTGCTCTACTATCCAGAACACTCAGAAGAGTAATTCAAAGCAAAGCAAAATAATATGGCAAAGTCTTCATGAAAACAAACAACTTCAACAACTTCAAAGGCAAACAATTCTTAAAACCAAAGGCGTAAGGAGGAAATTTCAAAACAAATAACAATAACTACAGAAGTACCAATCCAAATGAAAATTCAAACACATGTTTCGAATGTAAGCAATCTGGACACTTCAAGAAGGACTGTCCAAAACTAGTTAACAATAAAGTTTTTGTAGCTGAAGAAGGATGGGATCTAAGTGACGAGGAAGAAACTGCTAAACAAATCGAAGAAGTTGCAAATCTCTACCTAATGGCAGATAATGACTTATCACCAAGATCTGAGGTAAATTCTGAACACCAGCTGCCTAACACTTCATTTTCTTCATACACACTATAAAATATAAATGAAGAACACTATAAATTACAAGACGCTTATAGTCATTTATATGAAAGTAATGAACTGTTAAAAGAAGAATTAGAAAGATTAAGAAAAATAAATACAAGTCTTGAAATTGAAAATGCTAATTTAATTATCACTAACGAAAGTTTAAATGAAATAAATTTAGAAAATAAAGAAGAATTAGTACAACTTAAGAAAATTAATAAAAATCTTGAAATAGAAAATTCCTCACTTATCATCTCAATTAAAAATCTTGAAAATGAAAATTCTACACTTACTATAATCAATGAAGATAATCAAGTACAAGATCAAGCTGTAATTGAAGAAATTAAAAATGAAAATTCAAAGTTAAAAACAGAAATAGAAAACCTTAATTGCATAATTAAAAACTTAAACAAAAAACATGAAGATTTAAATAGTATAATTTATAAATTTACAATAGGAAAAGAAAATCTTGATGTCATGTTAAATCAACAAAAATGTAGCTTTAATAAAGAAGGTTTAGGATATACTGGTGAAACAAGTACATCAAAAGATAAAAAACTATATCATGTTAAAATTAAAAAAAATGAAAGAGATATATCCCCTTTCACAAAATGTTCATATTGTAATAGAAATGGTCACTCTTTTTATATGTGCAATGCTAGAATGGAAACTATAAAGGAAAAAAGATTTGGGTTCCCAAGGGAACATTTACTGCACCAACCATAACAAGAAGAGAATTTCACAATCATGCATTATCACACTTCTAATAATCCAGTTACTCATAGAATGTTTCTTTCTGCTAAAATTGATTATCCTATGCCTAGTTTTGTAAAGGAAACTTTAAATACTCCTTATACAAAATGGAGAAACTCCCCCTAAGGACCCTTAAATTTAAAGGGTACCAACCTATAAAACTAGTACATATATTGCAGGTATGTCTTGTAGCTGATTTAAATAAAAGCAAATGGTATCTTGATAGTGGATGCTCAAGACATATGACTGGAGACAAGTCCAAATTAAGAAATCTGCAAGCTACAGACTTTGGTGAGGTCACTTTCAGTGATAACAATAAAGGTAAAATAATTGGAATTGGATGTGTTGGTAATAAACACATAACCATTTACAACGTTCAGTTAGTTACAGGACTCAGGTATAATCTTCTATCTATTAGTCAACTATGTGATAGTGGTTTTAAAATATCCTTTAGTACACATAATTGCTCTATTTTTGATCAAACTGGTAAATTAATCTTAGTTTGTCCTAGATATCAAAATGTGTATACATATGACTTAGATGCTTACTCTCATTTAGATAACATATGTCTTATGTCTGCAAATGAAGATCCTTGGCTATGGCATCGCAAACTAGGACATATAAATATGAAACTCATAAATAACATTTCCTCTAAAGAACATGTTCGTGATCTTCCTAAATTAAATTTTTTAAAAGACCATATCTGTGAAGCTTGTGAATTAGGAAAACAAATTCATGCATCACATAAACCTAAGTTTACTATGTCAACCTCTCGACCCTTAGAATTATTACACATGGACCTTGTTGGACCAATCCCTAAACACAGCATGGGTGGTGCTGTATATATTCTAGTTTTGATTGACGACTATTCACGATTTACTTGGGTTGATTTTCTGAAATTTAAAAATGAGGCTATTAACTCTTTTTCTACCATGTGTAAAAAGATTCAAAATCAACAGGGAAGCTCTATTATTTATATTCGATCTGATCACAGAAAAGAATTTGACAATTCTGATTTCATTATGTTATGTGATGAGAATGGTATAAGTCATAACTTCTTTGCTCCTTATACACCTCAGTCAAATGGTGTTATTGAAAGAAAAAATCATTCTTTGCAAGAAATGACTAATACAATGTTGAATGAATATCGTCTTCCAAAGTATTTCTGGGCCGAAGCAGTGGCAACATCATGTTATATATTAAACAAAGTTTTATTAAGACTCGTTTTTCTCAAAACTCCCTATGTGCTCTACTATAAAAGAATTCCAAAAATAAACTATTTTCGTGTTTTTGGGAGCAAATGTTTTATTCTAAACACCAAAGGACACTTATTGAAATTTGGTCCAAAGTCTAATAAAGGAATTTTTCTTGGATACTCTCTTAATAGTAAAGCATACAGAGTTTTCAACCAAAGAAGTCTAGTTGTGGAAGAATCGCTGAATGTGACTTTTGGTGAAACTCAACCTCCTTCAAAATACAAAGAACTGACTAATAATGATGTTGTCATTGAAGATATCCTTAGAAATATGGAAGAACCAAAACTCGATAATACATCTCCACCTATTAATGAGAATCCTCTTTAAAATCCAAATCCTCAGTTAAATGATTTACCTAAAGAGTCTCATGTTATTAAAAATCATCCTAGAGAAAATGTTATTGGAAATATTGAAAAAGGGGTTATCACTAGATCACAAGTGCATAATTTAGCTGGTCATCTGTCTTTCTTGTCTCAAATTGAACCTAAACTGATAAAAGATGCTTTACTAGATGAAGACTGGATAATGGCTATACAAGACGATCTTGAACAATTCACTAGAAATAAAGTATGGGAATTAGTCCCACAACCTGAGGATGTTTTAATTATTGGAACTCGATGGGTATTTCGTAATAAACTTAATAAAAATGGAATTGTTATTCGGAATAAAGTAAGATTAGTTGCTCAAGGATATAATCAAATGGAAGGAATTGACTATGATGAAACTTATGCTCCTGTTGCTAGAATTGAATCTATTCGTATGTTGTTAGCATTTACATGCCATAAGAATTTTAAACTGTTTTAAATGGATGTGAAATCTGCCTTTTTAAATGGTGTTATAGAAGAGGAAGTTTATGTTAAGAAACCTCCTGGATTTGAAGATTTCAGTCATCCTGAATATGTTTTTAAATTGCATAAAGCTTTATATGATTTAAAACAGGCTCCGAGAGCTTGGTATAAAAGGTTGAGTAAATTTTTGCTGAAAAATGGCTTTAAACGAGGAACTGTTGATACTACCTTGTTTACTAAAAATAAAAATAATGATATTTTGGTAATTCAAATATATGTTGATGATATTATTTTTGACTCTACTAACATTACTATGTGCAATGAGTTTTCTGAAAATATGAGTAAAGAATTTGAAATGAGCATTGTGGGAGAATTAAACATCTTCCTCGGACTGCAAATCAAGCAAGGAGAAAAAGGTATTCATATATCTCAATCTAAATACTATAAAGAAATGATCAAGAAATTTAAACTAGAATCAGCAAAACCTCTTAACACTCCTATGTCAACAACGGAAAAATTAATTATTGACAAAAATGGAAAATCTGTTGACTCTAAGAAATATAGAGGAATGATCGGAAGTTTATTATATATAACTGCTAGTAGACCTGACATCATGTTTAGTGTTTGTAAATGTGCCAGGTTCCAAGCGGATCCCAAAGAATCTCATATGACTGGGGTGAAAAGAATTTTTCGATATCTTAAAGGAACCACTAAATTAGGTCTATGGTATCCTAAGGATCAACCATTTAATCTTGTATGTTTTTCAGACTCTGACTATGCAGGTCATCATGTCGATCGAAAAAGCACTAGTGGTACCTGTCAATTTCTAGGAGGATGTTTGGTTTCTTGGTTTTCTAAAAAGCAAAACTCTGTCTCTATTTCAACCACCGAAGAAGAATACGTTGCAGCCACACGATGCTGTGCTCAAATCTTATGGATGAAACAAACCATTGCTGATTACAATTTAAAATTTAACTGTGTCTCAATTTTATGTGATAACACCAGCACAATTAATCTCAGCAAAAATACAGTCTTGCATGCTAGGTCAAAACATATAGACATTAGGCATCATTTTTTACGTGATCATGTTAATAACGAAAACATTAAATTAGAACATATTGACACTGAATTAAATATAGCTGATCTATTTACTAAGCCACTAAGTTCAGAAAGATTTTGCAAATTAAGAATTGAGCTAGGAATGCTAGATAACTGTTCCTAATTTTTTTAACATTAATTTATTTTTGATTCCATTATTTTTAGACTTTATATAATGCTTGATATATTTTCTATATACACATATAGTTATATTTTTAGGCTAAATTACTTTTATTGTTAAAATAAGGTATGTTTATACATATATATTCTTTTACAAATCTGTACCATCAATATACATGAACATCCAATGGTCAAACATAGTCAATCCGTGTGCCATGAATCCAGCCAATGATACTGCAGCATCAACTGCACACGGATCACGCTCTCAAGCCGTCCGATCAAATCTAAGCATTAATATTAGCCATTGGATCAGTTCTTTGAAATAAACACAACTGAGATCCATTTCTGGCCATTGATCAAGATATGATCTATCTTTTCTACCGTTGGATCATCTGGTAAATCAAACTATATATATATAATTTTTATTTTTTATTCATTTTCTTTAATCTTCTTTCTCTCTTCTCTACGCTCTCTCTCGTCTCCTTCTCTCTCTCTAGTAATCTCCGATTACTCACCATTATCTCCGGCTATCTTCTATTACCTCTGATTTCTCTTTGGTATTATTCTTTCTTAGATCGATCTTCTCTTCCTAATCATTCTTTTCAAATAAAATTTTAACTGCAAACATTTGCTTAAATGTTTGTATGTGTTCTTCTGTTCTTGATCGTCTTTATCTTTTTTTTAAAGATCTACGATTCTCAAACTGTCATTTTTTTAGTGTTTCCAACAATTTCTGGTATACTCAAATCCTTTTATTAAATCAGTTTCATTTTAAAAAAAAAGGGGGAGAATTTTCTAAGATCTGGAAACATTTACTCAAATATTTTCTGTTGCAAAATATTCTTTGCATGCATCCAATTTTTATATATATATTCTTCTCTGTTTTTAAATGATTCAAATGATAGTCAAATCGTCTCTATTCTTACATGAGTTCCTCTTTATGAATTTTTTTTTATTAGGGTTTCCATTAGGGTTTTTTTGTCAATTTTTTTATTGTGTGCTCGTATTGGTGAAGAAGTATTCTCTGATTATTTCTCAAATTCCATACTTCTTCAAATTTTTTAAATAAAAAAAATATTCTATTGTTAATTTTATCACAGTCTCTGTCATTACTCTAACATTTTGAGTACGATCTGTTCGCATTTTTTAACTCAAACATATATTTTTACTAATAAAATATTTTTTACTGAAACATGTATATATACATATATTTTTATCTAAATTTGTATATATATATATATATATATATATATATATATATATATATCTTGCATTTCGGTTAAGCTTTATGTTGTTTTCTCTGAGAAATAAGAACGACGAAATCATGAGCATACTGAAACTGGTATATAATAAATACCACCTCAGGTATAACCATTCTATCTCTCTATATTCTTATTTGTGTGGATACTGATGTCCACTGGATTTATTTTTATCTATCATGTATATTGTGTGGATACTAATGTTCACTGGATTACTTTCAGCTCCTTATATAATGTGTGAATACTTATATTCACCGGGTTGTTCATTGCATTTACTGCTATATCTTCATCTAAGATTTACTATAAATGGTGCAATCTTACACTTTACCTGCTGCTTTGAAAATTTGATGACTGAAATAATATTTTCTTGCCGTGCTTTATAAATTTTTTTTTCAGACTTTCAGTAATCCTTCTTACCATTTGACTAAGTTTTTTTATTAACTGACATGTGGAGATTTTTTTACTATTTTGTTTTTACCCTACTCCTTTTCTTAAATATTTACTGCACCTTGTAATCATGCTATGTTTACCTTACTGCTCCTCTTAAATATTTGCTGCTCCTTGTCACTGTATAAATTCGATTACTTGCTCCTCTACCACCGTATTAATTGCTACTTTTGTTTGATTACTTGAAGTGCATCTTGCCTGCCGCATACCATATTTCTTTTACCTCTCTCTCTCTCTCTCTCTATATATATATATATATATATATATATATATAAGTCATTTCAAAAATGCAGTTCTATGTGCAATTTTTTCTTAATCTAATACTCTCCCCTATCCGTTCTGCCTCAATACTCATCATGACTAACTTGTTTTCTTCAAAACAGAAGGCTTTACCTCTTCATTCTGAACTTCAATTTTTAAATGTTGTCCCTCATCTTACCACCATATCTACTCAATCTAAATATAGATCCATGAGACATAATCTTTGTCCTGGCAATGTCATTACCTTTTATGGTTTTCTGAAACTTTTTGACAACTTTAAAAATATTGAGTGGGACTGTCTGATTTCTTTCCATGACAAATCTATTTATCCTAGTCTAATTGCTGAATTTTATTCTCATATGGAGTTTTCAACTGATTCATATGGAGTTATAATAGATATCATATGACTCGAGAATTATCCTTGGTTAACCCAATAGACCCCAAAGAAAAATGAGAAGATTGTTATCATGTTCTTTCAATTGGTGAGTCTTCTCTTGCCATATAATTATCTCCATTGTCTCCAATTGAGAATTATATTTCAACCAAACTCCCAGATTTAATAGGTAGTGCTCATAGATATAATCAACAATTGGATTTGCACAACCTTGTCTTATGATAACACGAAGTCGTAGGTTATTAGAAATCTTGTATGACAGTGACAAAACACCCTTCCAAAGTTGGGTTCACCCCACCCTATTCCGTTCACCAAAATCAACGGTTAAATGACGTATAAAATACAACACATTTATTTAAAGTTCTTAATAAAATTATTTCCATACTGTTTAGGGAGAACCTCAACAGCTATAGACCACCGTTCTATTCCCCTATTACCCCCGCTCGACCCAATTACACTCTTATTACCTTAAAGGAATTATGAAGCAAATGGGTGTGCACAACTAGCCAGTAAAAAATATCATGACTAAAGATAATTAAATTATCAGTAGCCTTCGTCAGCAATCAATCAGAGATTTAGAACATATAGTAGATGATAAAACTTTTCAACCATAGTTGCCGCGGAACGAACAATCCATTAGAAGAGTCAAATAGACCATAAAGTCTATTATCTTCTCCATGTTAAAAGTCCACCAATAATATTTTATCCCTGTAACATCAATCAATAGTTCCTATCAACAATCATGTGAATAACTCATAATCATAATTGTGGTTCTAAATTCCTCTTCGCACCTAGGACGAAGATAATTTTTATCTCCCGTCTTTACCTAAAACATAAAAGATCATGGTTATACCAAATCACAGTTCCTGTTCATAATCATACTAATAAATTCATCTTTGCATTACGTGCCAAAGATATTCATCAAAAGTTCATCTTTGCACTACAGGCCAAAGATATTCAACAACATGTCATCTTTGAACTACAGACCAAAGATATTAATTTCTCGAAGAAATATATAATCATTTCAGAATTTATAATCGTGTTTTCATCAACGATCCTGATCATGCCATAAAACAATTCATCTTTGCTCCCTTGGCCGAAGAGAATCCATAGCTATAATCATACCAAAAACTGTCCATCAATGCACTACGGGCCAATGAGGACTTTTAATTTTCACATCATTTATAACATTACGGTCATGATTATACCGAATAATCCCTGGTCATAATCATACCAAGTCCATCTATGCACTACAGGCCACAGATGACTTTGAACAAAATATAAACATGAGGATGATGACAATGATATAAGAATTCAATAAAACAAGTTCAAGAATTAATTTATCTAGGAACTGATAACGTTCAAATTGTCAACATGATAATGCTTTGTAGAGTAAAATTCAAGAATGATCAGAAGAATATTTCCATGAAAAGATACTGGATGAAGCGCAAATATCAAGGATATTCTACTAATTTTATGGAGTATAGAAGTCAAAACTTTAACCAACTGAGTATAATAAAGAATGAAATAACAAAAAAAATTACCATGCATGCAGTACTTCGCATCGACAGGTTATTCCAACAGAATAATATTAACAGAACCAGGTCAGGCAAAATTTGCACCGACAGGATGTTCCAACAGAATAATAAAGACGGAACCAAGTCCGGTGTAAAACACACAGACATGATGTTCCAACGGAATAATAATAAAGACGGAACCAGGTCCGGTGTAAAACACACAGACAGGATGTTCCAATGGAATAATAATAAAGACGAAACCAGGTCCGGTGTAAAACACACAGACAGGATGTTCCAACAGAATAATAGAAGAATGTCACCAAGTATAGGGTAGACCGCGTATACAGGTTATTCCAGTAGAATAATAAGAAATGGAATAACAACAGTTCTCTTCATGAATAAGAAAGAATAATACCCCTTAGCGTAACAGAAACAGGATATAGGAAAAGAAAAGTTAAGTAGCAAAAAGCTTTTCTTCTATCTCTCTATAGTTTCTCTCTCTAGAGTTCAGTGAATTCGTAAGAAAATAATGAAGGAATGAGCTTCTATTTATAGGAAAATGGAATGCATAGTAACTAATCCATGAATGGTCCAGATTGATTTACTTTAATCTGACCGTCCATATTTAAAGAAAAATCTTTTAAATAAAATATAATATATTCTATTTATATAAAAAGATTTTTACTATGCAAACACTATGCAACACTATGCAAAACACTATGCAATACTATGCATAATAAAATATAATATATTCTATTTATAGAATAACTTTAATAAAGTATTCTATTTTATATAAAAAGATGTTTCTGTTTTATTACGTTAATAATACGAATAAAACAAAACGTCATCATCGCTATAATAATTCATATTATTAATCGATAATAATTGAATCAAACTGAGCGACTTCTCACATAAATATCAATAATCAATACTGTGTGCTACTATACAACAACGCGTATTACTGTACTTTTACTACCCAGTAGTTCAACAGTATCAACGGTAAAACTTCCGCCGTTATTTTCAATAAAATATTTTTATCGTTTTCTCAATCCGACAATAATTCTGTTGTGGGGTCCACCAATAATTGTACCGTCGTACGAATATTTTCCGACACAAAGAATATTTCCTGACCAATCGAATATAATATAACAACTTGCATACTTTGCAAAATTTATAAATACTACCGACAACTATAATATTATCTCAAATTCACACCATAATATTAAAAAATTATTTTGAGAAAATTAATTCTTTATTCATAAAATATGGGGTTTCACAACTTCCTTAGATATTGCCAATAATACTATCTAATAATATTATTTAAATAATATGAATTATTGATCTGATAATGAAAAATACTGTGTAGTGATAATTATTGAAATAACAATAATATAAAATATCAACGTAGCAATTATTGAATCAATAAAATAAAATATTGAACAGTAATTATTGAGTAGTGCCTTCTTATGTAAGAACTAATATTCCAAAAATACTGTGTAATACCGTGTGCTACTGTGTAACCATGCATATTAGTATACTTTAACCACCATGTATTCCAACAGTGTTAACGGTAACAACTACGTCGTTATTTATAAAAACTCAAACTTTTCGTTTTCTTCATCCGACCGTTATGGGGCCCACAAATGGTTGCGCCGTCTTACGAATATTCCCCGACAATAAGAATATTTCACGACCAAACGAATATTCCCCCACAATACTAAATATTTTATAACCACTTGCTTATTTAAAATATTTACATATATCACCCTTAACTTTAACCTTTTATTAATTTAACCATTTACTGAATAATAATTATAAGAAAAATTGACTACTTTTATTTCATAAAATTCGGGCTCTAATATATATCCATTGCTAAAAATCAACTATATATATCAGATTTATATCCACAAATTCTGGATCTATTTTTTCCTCCTTCTCCCTTCAATGGATATGTTATTTGTTACTTGTAAGAAGTGAGCAAAGAAAAGGGACACCCTTCAGCGTTTACCCCATGTTCTTTTCTATCTCTTTCTCTTCTTTGATTCAAAAAATACAGACAGAAAATTTATATAAACACACATATATCAATTACCTTTTTGTAATACCTCTATTATTGATCTCTTCCTTTTCGTCGCCTATATTACCTTCGTTGAAACCCTAACTCTGTGTCTATACATCTTCTATACAACCCATATCATAGTCAAATATTTCGGTAATATATACATGGTTCAAAGCCTGAATCTTTTTTAATTTCATGTGAGATTCTATACTTTTGGCCATTTATTTTTGCTAATTTTTCTGATTTTGGGTTTTTGAATTGAGTTTATCGCTTAATTAGGGGAATTTCGAATATTATCGTCACAGTTTAGAAATTTATATGGTTTCGTTCGGCTCTTTAACACAAATTTGTATTTATTTTTGAAAAAATGTTTGGGGTTTTGCACAAAAGTGATTCGTTTCAAATTCGAGAGGTGTACGTGGAATGACAATCTCGAGGAGGAATTTGCTTTAATTCGTGACATTGTTGATGAATTTCCTTATATTGTTGCCGGATTATTTGGTGATTGTCTGGACTGTTCTCCGGCGTTTCGCCAGTGGTAGGTTCTGGTAGTTGGTGGGGATACATGGGTTGTTGAGCTCCTGTTATCTTCGGGTACAGCTTGATCGGGTTCATTGTTTGGGGGAGAAGATGAGAGATTCAGATGGATTTGTTTGGGTTCTATTTTTTTTATTAATTTAATATATTATGTGGATGTTTTCCTTAACAAATTAATTAATACTGTTTTCATTATGATTCCTTTGACGTGTTGTGATTGTGCTGTATTGGTATTTTAATAATTAAAATATGAAATATCAATTTTCGAACAAGTATAACATTGGTTTCACAAAATTAGAGATAATTTTTGGAAACTTAATACTATAAAAATTATAATTTTACCTTTTAGTTTTTTTAATTAATGAAAATGTTGATTTTAAGGAAAATTAATGTATACAAATTATTAATTAATAATAAAATATATTAATTAAATTAATTAATAATAAAATATATTAATGTATAATTTTTATAAATATATTTTTTTTATAAGTTTTAAATATTTTAGGTTCACTTTAAAAATATAAAATTATCTAGTATTTTGAAATGGAGGGATTATTACTACTACTATTATTATTATTATTATTATTATTTTAACTTTTTAATTTAATTTTTTAAAATAATTTATTTTTAGCAATATATATATATATATATATATATATATATATAATATAACATTTAAGTTATTATTTTTTCTATTTTATAATTGTGAAGTTAGAAGCTTTTTTTTTTCTATTGTTTTATTTGGTTAACATGTTTTAATTGTTGGGTTTTGGGTATTTTATTTATTTTTTTCACCATGACATGCCACGTGGACATATATATGACATGTACAAAGTCTATCTGTCAATCCGTTAAAAGCCAAACAATTTAACAAAATTCGTAACGGTTTGTAAAAAATTATAGTTAGTGAGTCGAATGAAATTTTTTTAGTCCAATGATGCATTTGTAAACTGAGATGGAGTAGAATGAGAAAAGTATATTTAGCCCTATATAAATACACATAATTGATGATATTACCAAATTAAATTAATTAGAAAAATTTATTTAATGAATACATCATAAAATCAAATCAATTGAAAAAATGTTGAGTTCACTTTTAATTAATTAAGTGAGTTAACTCACTTAATTTGATAACTCATCTATTTTTCTATTCTTATATATAAATACAGATAAATGATGATATAAGATGACGTCATCAATTGAAATCAATACCTATATATGTTCAATTTAAAAATTCAGTGACTTGATTAAGGGTTAAATGTTAGTAAAAGGTAAATAATTTTTTATTTTTATTCTCTAATAAGAGAATGTAATTTTAAAATATTTTTTATTTTTCGTTCCACCAAACTTATTGTAATATTTTTTTTATTAAAAAAATTGTTTAAGATAATATATTTTGACCAATTTTATGTTAGATAATTTAATTATTATAATTTTATTAAGATATTCAATTTTTAGATATAGCCAATTAAATTTTTGAAAATATCATTATTAAATTATTAAATTAATTAATTGAAATATAAAGTGTAGGTTTTCTTTCTCAAATATTACTATAATCAATTTAATTTAGCGCAAAAATTTATTACGAATTAGTATTCCAATTAAACTCAAATATCTCTACTTGATTAGTGGAAAATTTTATTAAATGATGACATCATCAAATCAAATCAATTGAAAAAATGTTGAGTCCACTCTTAATTAATTAATTAAGTTAACTCACTTAATTTGATAACTTATTTTTTTTTCTATTCTTATATATAAATATACATAAATGATGATGTAAGATGACATCATCAATTGAAATCAATACCTATATATGTTCAATTGAAAAACTCATTGAGTTAATTAAGGATTAACTTGGTTTATGTTAGTAAAAGGCAAATATTTTTTTTATTTTCTAAGAAGAGAAGGTAAGTCTAAAATATTTTTTATTTTTCGTTATACCAAACTTATTATAATATTTTTATTAATTTTTTTGTTTAAGATAATATATCTTGACCAATTTTATGTAAGATAATTTCATTATTATAATTTTATTAAGATATTCAATTTTTATATATAGCCAATGAAAAATTTAAAAATATCATTATTAAATTAATTAATTGAAATATATAGTGTAGGTTTTCTTTCTCAAATATTACTATAATTAATTTAATTTAGCGTAAAAAATTATTCGGAATTAGTATTCCAATTAAACTCAAATATCACTATTTTATTAGTGTTATTAGGCACTTATGAGTAAAAATAATTACTGAATTATGCATTATTTTTTTTGACATGAATGTCTGACAAATTATTAAAACCATTATTCAAACTAACCCGTGCATTGTACATGCTATCAACTAGTAAATGCATATTCATTTCATTGTAATTTCCAATTTAAAAGCCAGCCAGTCCGCATCTAATTTTTAATTTTCTCATTTTTTTTATTTATAAAAATAAAAATGAGGGATTCATGAAAAATGCTTTTTAAAATCCTTTACTTTACTTTATTTATTTTTTCCTTTTAAAACTCACACATATTGTTGTATCATCATTTTTTTTTGTTTTGAATTTTTTATTTTTAAATTGAGACTTTTATTAAAACTTGAGTTTATGGACTCAGCTAATCTCATTTTGTTACTTCTAAAATTATAATTAGAAAAATAAAATAGAGTAAAAAACAAATACAACATAATAATATACTCCTTCAATTCTTTTATAATAATAAATTTAATATATTTATACTATTATTGATAAATGAGAATAATAAATCTATAATATAAAACAGAGCGGAGAGAGAAAATAGACAAATGTCACATCAAGTTTACGTCAGCGGCTCTTTCTCTCATTCCAGTTTATTCAAATTTAAACCCTCTATCTATTCTACCACACACACAGAGCTCTCTCTCTCATTCCCCCTACATACAAATATGTGTTCTCATTATGTTTTAGATTTACAATTGTTTAATTTTGACTCACATATTTCGATAATTTTTAAATTTCAAATATTTTCAGGTATATATTGAATGATACATGGTGTAAGCTGTAAAGTAAAGGGTCTTATACTCAACATGTTGTTTCTCTATTTTCTGCATGTATGTATTCATTGTGTTTCGTCTTTTGTAAAGTTAGCTAATTATACATGGTTATGATGATTTTGGGTATGGAATGATGGTTTTTATGGTGGTTTGAATATGTATGGATGATTGTAGTTTTGTAAACATGTTTAGATTTTTTTGGATATCTATTTTTAAAGGAAACTCTGCCGAAATTTCTTGAAATTAGTAGCGACTAGCTTGATATTTTGGTGGTTGGATGTGTTGATGATTGAGTATGTATTAATTTCTTCATATATGTATTTTTTTTGTGTTCCGTATTTTGTAAATTTAACTAATTATGCATGGTTATGATTATTTTGGATATGGAATGATGATTTTTTTGGTGGTTTGGATATGTGTAGATGATTGTAAGTTTTATAGACATGTTTATATTTGTCTGGATATCTATTTTTAAAAGAAATTCTGTCGATTTTTTTGAAATTAGTAGCGACTAGCTTGATGTTTTGGTGGTAAGATATGTGTTGATGATTGTGTGTTCCGTATTTTGTAAAGTTAACTAATTATACATGGCTATGATGATTTTGGGTATGAAATGATAATTTTTTTTGTGGTTTGGATATGTAATGATGATTGTAAGTTTTGTAAACAGGTTTAGAATTTTCTGGATATTTATTTTTAAAAGAAATTTTGCCGAAATTTCTTGAAATTAGTAACGACTAGCTCGATGTTTTGGTAGTTGGATATGTATTGATGATTGAGTATGTATTAATTGTTGTGGTGATATGTGTCTTTAGATAATATAATATTTTTTAAATTTTAATTTAATTTTTCGTTACACCGTGCATTCAGGCACGGGTTATAGCTAGTTTCTCTTATAAAACAAACGAATTATGTAAATTGGATTATTATTATTTGAAATAGAGGGAGTAGAAGAAATTAGACAGTTCTGATTAGGGGTGATCATTCGGTTATAACCGAACCGAATAAGCTATTCGGTTATAACCGAAAAACGAAATAATGATGATTTTGATATCCGAACTAATAACCGAAATTTAACAATAACCGAATTACCGAATACCGAATTACCGAATTGTAATTTCGGTAATTCGGGAAAAAACCGAATTACTGTTATTATTATTATTATTATTATTACTGTTATTATTATTATTATTATTATTATTATTACTATTATTATTATTATTACTATTATTATTACTGTTATTATTATTATTATTATTATTATTATTACTATTATTATTATTATTACTATTATTATTATTATTATTACTGTTATTATTATTATTATTATTATTATAATATTATTATAAAATTAATTTTTTAATAAGTAATGTTCGGTTATTCGGATACCCGAATAACCTGTTTTTCCAAACCGAAACCGAAACCGAATAGTGAATAATAATTCGGATATAACTGAAATCGTAAAAAAAAACCGAAAAACCGAAATAATTCGGTTAAAAAAATTCGATTCGGTTCGGTATTTCGGTTTTAACCGTTTTTTGCTCACTCCTAGTTCTGATATGATTTGACGGTGGAGAAAAAACATAAATCATCTGGTTTTCATTTATATAATTTCCAGGCGTTAATCAGGGCCCCGCGTAATCTAACCGTTAGGTGGAGTCATCGGTCAACGGATGCAGTGTAAATCAAGAAAAGCTATGTTGACAGCAATAACTTAATAAGATTGTGGTTTAAATCAATATAGTGGAATCGAGTATTAAGTTGTTCAGATTTGATTTATAAAATTTATTAAGTATAAAATAAAATTTGATTGAGGCTCATTTAACTATCGAGTCGAGCACAATTTCGAATCGAGCTGAGCCGTTTGAACTTTTCGAATTAATATGATTCGAGCATCAATAGAAAATTACAATTTGAGGAGATTTGAGTAATTTATAGAACTTTAAAATTTGTTCATATTTGATTCATTTATATTTTGAGTCGAGGTCGAATCGAACTTTTAGTCTAGCGAGTACGAATCGAGTTCGAACTGTTTATTCATTTTAGAACCTTATTTCTACATATTAAAATGATATTTTTATATGAATCTCTTTCACATAAATGTGAGATCCACTCACTTTCTTAATCTTAATCTTACCCACAAAACCAAAAACATAAAACAAAACTTGATAAAATCAAGTTTATATTTCTATCTATCTCATGATAAATTTTGATCTAACTTTAGTAAAATATTTAGGATATAAATATGAGTTTTTTTTGTTAAATTGTTTTATATCTCATATACATATTATAGGTATGTACGTAAATATTTAATATCATCCTAAATTTGATTATATTGCAGTAACGCATTAATTTGGAAAGAAAAGAAAAAAAAGTGAAAAAATTTAAAAAGAAAGTACAAAATTTAATTAAAAAAAAAATTTTAATAAAAAAAATGAGAGAAAATAAATTTTTTTTTATTCTTTTCTTTCTCTCTTTTAATAAGTACTCCTTTTTTTTATAGCTAAAAAACTCCCGAAAACTATGTTAGGAGACAAAAAAATATACAGTAATTGTAGATAGAGAAAGTACAGTAATTGTAGAGAGAGAAAGAGAAGAGGAGGGGTTACAGGCAGACAGACTGTCTCTGTCCATTTGGTAGACTGGTCAGTGTCATCAACCAAATTGAAAATTGTTCATGAAGACAAACAAATCACTAAAACAAAATTAAAATACCAAGTAAACCGCATAATCAAAGCCAGTCTGTTCACCACCAATATTAATATTGGCCCCTTCTTTCCACCATTTTTCAGTCCACCCCACTCTCTCCCCTGAGTTCAGTCACAAATCTTTGAGCAAAACTAAAAAGCTAAAGCTGGTTCAGATACACATTTTTGGGTCTTCTTAGATCCAATCATTTTTACACATTTGCATTACATCGTTGGTGGGTTTTGATCTTTGGGTAGTAAAGCTACAAGCTTTTGTGGGTCTTCTTAGATCTGTACAAGAACTGAATTGAATCAATTTTTCCCCAAATTTGCAGTGCATGCTTGGGGGGTTTTGATTCTGGGTGGTAAAGCTACAAGCTTTGATGCTTAAAAAATGAGTATGTATGGGAGAGATCCATGGGGTGGGCCACTGGAAATTGCTGCAGATTCAGCTACAGATGATGATCGGAGCAGGAATTTACAGGACTTTGATCGGGCGGCGCTTTCTCGGCCGTTGGATGAGACCCAACAGAGCTGGCTATTGGGTCCTGGTGAGCAGAAGAAGAAGAAGTATGTCGATCTGGGTTGTATTATTGTGAGCAGAAAGCTCTTTCTGTGGACTATTGGAACTATTTTGGCAGCTGGGCTGATTGCTGGATTTGTCACGCTGATTGTCAAGACTGTGCCACGGCATCACCCCCATAAACCACCGCCAGATAATTACACGGTTGCTCTACATAAAGCACTCATGTTCTTCAATGCCCAGCGCTGTAAGCGATTTAAATTTTGATATTTCAAATTATCGCACACATTATTTGTTCTGCTCTGTTGGGTTAGTATTTGTTCTTGGATGCAATGGTATCGGATGGATAATTAGTTTCATTGTATGAATGTCTTTTAGCTTCTATATTTATTAGGAGTTTTGAGATTTATGTATGCGTATGGAAATTTAGGATTCAATTTATTTTTAATTAACAATCTGCGAATCTGAGTTAAAAATGGAGAGGGGAAAGATAATTTTCTATGCTATAGATCAAATTATGCGCCAATCAGGGGACATCTCTTTGTTTTGTGATATAAAAGCCTCGATCTTTCTCTAATTTTACCACTTGCCATTTAAGAATACACTGTGCAGTGTTTATTCAATAGTATTAGTTGTTTACCGATTGCTATTTCATTTTATTAGCTAAAGAGTTTTTATAAATTTTTTAGTTTTGTTTTTACCCTTAACACTTGTGAATTGGTTGTTTCTTGTTTGTGGTTTTCACATCATTAGTAATGTTTTATCCTTTTATAGTTTAATTTCTTGGTTGATCTTAAATGTTGATGTTTGCAGCTGGAAAACTTCCTAAGCACAATAATGTTACGTGGAGGGGTAACTCTGGTTTGAATGATGGCAAGTCCGATTCATCATCTATAAGCAAAAACTTGGTTGGTGGTTATTATGATGCGGGTGATGCAATCAAGTTCAATTTCCCTGCGTCTTTTGCGATGACCATGTTGAGCTGGAGCGTGATCGAGTATAGTGCCAAATATGAAGCTGCAGGGGAGCTCAACCATGTTAAAGAGGTCATTAAGTGGGGGACTGATTATTTTCTCAAGACTTTCAATTCTTCTGCTGATACCATAGACCGCATCGTGGCACAGGTATATATTGTCCTCTCTTTTGGATGGATTTTAGCTAACCTAATAAATTACTCATGATATATATTCTTCTCTTGCTTTCACTGACTACTAATATATTGATGAATAAAATTATATCCTTCTTTGTATTGTAGCAAGAATCCTTGCATCAAGATACTTTCTTTTCCCTGATATGACAGGTGGGAGTGGGGGATACCTCCGGAGGCCCAAGTCATAATGATCATTATTGCTGGATGCGTCCTGAGGACATTGATTACCCTCGGCCAGTAACTGAATGTCATAGTTGCTCAGACCTAGCAGCAGAGGTGGCAGCTGCTTTGGCTTCTGCATCAATTGTTTTCAAGGACAACAAGGCTTACTCACAGAAACTTGTCCATGGTGCTAAAACCCTTTATAAATTTTCTAGAGATCAGCGTGGCAGGTATAGCACGGGGAATGAGGCTTCCATTTTCTATAATTCCACTAGTTACTGGGATGAGTTTGTGTGGGCTGGAGCTTGGATGTATTATGCTACCGGCAATAATTCTTACCTTTCCCTTGCTACTAATATCAAAATGGCCACACATGCTGGTGCTTTCTGGGGAGGCCCAGATTATGGTGTACTTAGCTGGGACAACAAGCTTGCAGGAGCTCAAGTAAGTGAAAGGGGCATCTTCTTATCTTGTTTATAAAATTTATTTGTTCTCTTTCCTTCTTTCTTTATTTTTTTTCTTTTCTTTTCCTTTTCTTTTTTTGATCTTTTATTTTTTGCTATTATGTTCTTTTCTTTTTTACTTTCTCGCTTTTGTATGGGATTCATTGCAGCCTAACCCCAACTTGTACCATTTTTATCTCCTTTTTCTCTATTATCCCTTGTAGTACTCTATCTTTCACTTTTTTTTACTAGTGAACGAGGTTTTGATACATACAGTATCATTCTTATTCCTATGGGACCAATTGATTAGCTTTTAAGGTTTCAAATGTGCAACGTTGTGCGTATCAGATCTATCTGGCTCATAGATTTTGTTTCACAAAATTTTTTGAAGTACCATTTTTAGTTCATTATTGATATGATCTTTTTTTATATATCTGTAGGTGCTTCTAACTCGTTTGAGATTGTTCTTGAGCCCTGGGTATCCATATGAAGAAGCTTTGAAGACATTTCACAATCAGACCAGCATATTTATGTGCTCATACCTTCCATATTTTACAAGCTTTAACAGAACAAAAGGTGCACTAGCTTTGCTTCATTATCCTTGAAGTATCTTACTCGATGAAACTTGAAAATAACGTAGCGTTTCTGGTTTAACTTGGAAATGGCATCTAATGTTTCTTGTGGCTGTATTGCAGGAGGCTTGATCCAGTTGAATCATGGAAGGCCTCAGCCTCTTCAATATGTAGTCAATGCTGCCTTTTTGGCTACAGTGTTTAGTGACTATCTTGATGCTGCAGATACACCTGGATGGTACTGTGGACCTAATTTCTACTCAACCGACATCCTGCGTAAGTTTGCCGAGACCCAGGTATGTGATAGTTTCGTCTAACTTTTATTTAGTTTGGAGGACCTGCAAATTTTTACTTTTTTTTTCCGTTTTTTTTCAACGTTAAAAATATTATCATTTCAAAAGAAATTTCTCACGTTACGTAACCAACATTGGAATTCTATTTGCATTTTTGCAGATTGACTACATCCTTGGCAAAAATCCAAGAAAGATGAGTTATCTGGTGGGTTTTGGCAATCACTATCCCAAACATGTCCACCATAGAGGAGCATCCATTCCTAAGAACAAGATCAAGTATAACTGTAAAGGAGGATGGAAGTGGAGGGATACCTCAAAGCCAAATCCTAATACTATTGTTGGGGCCATGGTTGCTGGCCCCGACAGGCGTGATGGTTTCCATGACGTGCGTACCAACTACAATTACACAGAACCAACACTTGCAGGTAATGCTGGTTTAGTCGCGGCCCTTGTGGCTTTGTCTGGTGACAGGGACAAACAAATCGACAAGAACACAATGTTCTCTGCTGTTCCACCAATGTTTCCCACTCCACCTCCACCACCGGCTCCTTGGAAACCATGAGATACCCATATTGGTCCTAATCATAATCTTTGATGTCGTGCGACATACATGAGCATAACTTTGGGTCTGTTCTAGGATTTTTAGTGTAGCTAGGTGCCATCGGTTAATTTCCTACTGGGTGATTTGTACATTGTATGTATGAAAGAAATCAAACATGTATTTTAGCAAAATGTGATTACATATATATAAATTTAGCAATGTCCAGAACATGGCTCACCAAAAACTGAAAATGTAAGGCCCTATAATAGAACAGCCCAATTACAGTATGTACTAGTGAGGACAGATAATACACTAGTACAGATAAAAAAACAGGGGTCCTTTACATAAGTATATAACAATTAAAAAGTAATTACATCATTAGTGCATCAACAAAATAATTACAAAAAGAGTGTAATTAGGACTCATATTACAAAAATAACAAAAATAGTACAATTCACATTAATAAGGAAACTTAAAATCAATGAGAATGGGATCTAACAAAAACAAATTCGAAATAATAATTCAAATTCAAATATTTATCTTCCTCACATACACTTTAAAATAATAGTTAACAAATAAGTAAATAAATAAATAAAATATCTGTAAACGTAAATTATTATAACTTTGAATACTTGTTACAGGCCTTTCACAAAGGCGAAAGAGACAGAGAGGGAGGCCTCGATGGTCGTGCAATATGGGGAGAGAGAGACAGAGTACATGTTGAGTCTTAATTTCTGGACTTCTATATATGTGCGAGTCCCTTCCTTCATTTGCAGTTTTTACATTCACTTCATCATCCCATTTCCCCATCCAACTTTTTTCAGACACTCCCTGTAATTTTCTGTCTCTAAAATTAATCATCTACATCTATCTATCTGGATATTCGACTACTCCTACTACTACGCTATTTCCCAAAGGAAAGCATCCATCTATTTCTTTTCTTCACGCTCACCAGACAAATACATACACACACACATACATGGATTCTTCTTCTTTTTCTACTATTCCTAACCAAAAACTACAACTATTTTGTAACAACAGTCGATAAAAAATAGAACAAACCTTCGTACTAAGGTAACCAAACCTTTATACCAAGGTAACCAAATTTACCTCCATACCCGCAGTATGAATTTGTTACATTGGTTTAAAAGTTTGGCAACCAAATTCATGAAAGTAAATAAAAAATAGAACCCTACATAGGAAAGAGAGAGATAAGAGAGTGATGTGCATGTAATGTAATATTGATAACCAAACCTTCGTACTAAGGTAACCATCCATTTATATCTAGGTAACCAAACTTTTATACCAAGGTAACCAAATCTACCTCCACACCTGCAGTATGAATTTGTTACCTTGGTCTAAAAGTTTGGCAACCAATTTCATGAAGGTTTACGTGATGCTTACCAACTGCTTGGTACAAAGTTTGGCTACCTTGGTATAAAAAGTTTGGCAACCAACTGCTTGAAGGTTGACTACCAATTGCATCACATTCAAAATAAATTGGTAACCTAATAACACTGAATTGGTTACCTTGGTATGAATGTTTGGTTACCTTGCTCACATTTTGACTAAAGGAACCTTCAGTTCGGATCTGAATATTTGATTTTGTTATACTTCTGTGCTGATTATTTGCTTCAGTTGTGCTTCCAAACTTTGAAGTTTGCTAACTGTCTTGGCACAAACACTCTTGGAAGCTTGCAATTCACTATTCCGCTTCGCCAAAGCTTCCTTCAGCATCTTTGTTTCTTCTTCCATCGTCAACAAACGTTCTGTAAGTAACTCATTCTCTTTATGGTACTTTTGTACACTATCACGAGAAAATTCAGTCGGCTGAGACATGTGAGGACCGGTAGGCGGCTTTACAGGTGACCTCCTTAGTCGACTTTTACCATGATCCCTGCCCAAGCTTTCAACTTCTAGTTTCATTTGAGCCAGTGCAGCTGGACCAAATCCACTTCATCAGTTTCGATGCAAGTCCACCACGACTTCAAAAGAAAAAAATGCAGGACTATCCGCCAGCTTTTTATTTGGTCTATTTAATAGTAGAGTATATCTTTTGGACCGAATCTCAAAACTCTGAAGGAAAGAAGTTCGGCGGAGGGGAATAGAAGGGAGGAAGAGAAAATGTTGAATTGCAATCTATTAAAACACTCAACTAAATTAAAGGGATAAGAATGCACTAATTTTGTAAATAAAATATTGCATATGCACTAATTTGTAAATATTTTATGAGTGCACTATTGATGTAGTTATTTTTAAAAATGTATTAGAAAATATAATTGTTCCAAAAAACAGATAGAGAAAGTCGGTGAATGTTAAGTAAATTTCATGCCAAGGCCCCAGCTTTATTCACCTAAATCCAGAAGGCAAAAAATTGACTAATCTCCAATTTTAACCCTAAACTTTAACTCTAAAATCAATTTGCACCCTAAATTTAATTTTGAATTAAATACACCATAATTTTTGAGTTTCAAAATAGTTTGTACCTTCCAAACCTTCTACATCAAAATAATTGGCACCCTATACTTTAGTACAAAAGGTACAAATTGTAGTGAAACTTAGGGTGCATTTAATTCGAAAAAAAGTTTAGGGTGCAAATCAATTTTAGAGTTAAAATTTAGGGTACAATTTGGAATTTAGTCCAAAAAAATTTCCTCCACATATTTTTTGCAATAGTCCCCAAGGGGAATGAAAACACAGCCAAACCTTCTTCATGTAAAATTTGTTTGATTTAGATCAAGAAAATTGTGAGATTTTATGAAACCACGTGCCCAAAGGATATTTAATATGCAAATTTCAAGCTTTCCTCCCACCATTTTTGATATAGCTACTTATTAATAGGGACTTGTCCAAAATCCATCCCCAAAATATAAAGTTGCTTACAAAAACTTAAATAGTAGATACAGACTGATAATTTGAAGCAAGCAGATTGTGAATCAACTCAAGATAAAGAAGACTTGGAAAGAGAGAAATTGCCAATTGAGAGAAACAAGTTTGAAGTTTTTATTAATTCTCGATTTTGAAGCAGGTAAACATGGGATTAATTAGGTAGTGTTTGTTTACATCTGAATAGCTCTTAATGGATATACTTCTGGTAAATTTTTTTTGCCTCTTAATCGGTAAGATATGAAATTAAATCTATACTATTCTGAACTACATTAACTATTTTTTGGACAAAAATGACCTTTTCAATATTACAAAATTCCTCTTGTATCCCTAAGCTTCTCCACCTCTACTTCCTTTACCTTCACCTTTCTCTTCAGGCCGAGCGAGGTGCATTGTCGGACTGAGGGATCTCCGACCAGGTGAGGAGATCGGCGGTGGATGCGTGTGGATTCCGTACAGGTGTTGCTTGATCCATGGCTTCTGATTTTGTTAGCAGCTTATAATACAAACAACAGCAATCAAATGAACTCCACTGAGATTCAGATAACAAGCATTTTTTCTCTCTCTCCTCTTTCCCTCTTTCAGTCTAGTTTAGTAGTTTTAATACATAATATTCACACCAGGAGTTATGTTAATTTTTTAGGGTTGCAGTTTGTGTGTTTTATGAAGATATATAGACTACAGCATGCTATAATTTCCACCTTCTTGCTTCAGTCTCAATTCCAATAACGTACGTATGAAATTAAATATTTGGGACATACCTAGTTTTTTGAATTGAAATCGCTATTGAATTTTATACAAGTTGTAAGTACTATAACTTGAGACTCTAATTTTGTACAAGCTGAAAGTACTTTTATTTTTTTTCCTTGAAAGGGCAGTACTCACACTTTACCATAATATCCTTATTACAAGTATTTATGAATTATTTAAGGGTGGTTTGCCCCTTGTAGATCTGTCCTGGGAGTGACTTATAAGTTGACTAAACTAACTTATAAGAGTATATATATTTGAGATTATTTTAAAAAAAAAATGTGATTATTGATTATGGTTACTGTTTATGATTATAATCAGTTTTAGAAAAGTAGTTTGTGTTTGGTAAATAAAAAGTACTTAAACTAGTAAGAAGTGAAAAATATTTGATATACATTTTTTTTGTTAATCACTTATTTCAAGTGTAAATTACTAAAAAAGAATTAATGTTTTGACAAATAAAAATATGAGTAATGGATGAAATTACTAAAATAAATTAGGAATATACTTGGTGAAACCTGATTATTCGATTTTCGGAGCTTCTGATTATTTACATAAAAAGCGATTTAAGCAGTTTTAAAATCAGTTTATCAAAAGTTTTTTTGTTTCTTAAAGCTGATTATAAGCAGGTTTATAAGCAATCTCAAACACCTTTTACGCAATTTTTAATTGTAGTGTTCGTATGTGACTTATTTTTTAAATTATAAATTGGCTTATAAAAGTTTTTGAGAAGCAACAATTTTTTGCTTCTCAAAAAGTGACTTGTAAGGGTTTGTTTGGCCATGGCTTATAAGTTGATCAAACTAATTTATAAGTCATTTCTTATTGAAGTAAGTTTGAAATGTAATGACTCTTTTGCCCAAAATAAGTAACCTTTACTAACGTATCTTAACTTGCAAGTTATTTTAGTCAAACACTTTACAACTTCTTTTAACTTAATTTAAGATTTATAAGTTAAAATGGTGTCAAACACTTTTTATTTATAAGTCATTTTAAATTTTAACTTATTAAGTTCTGTTTCTTGTGGAACATGCCCTTACAATTCACAAAAGAGGGAATAAATTACCAAATTTGACATCCATCCAGGTGCTGTTTCATCTAGTTATAAGGAATAGAATGACAACCCTTATGAGTATGAAGAAAATAACATCTATTACATTAATAAAAGTCTAGATACTGTAATAATGTAGTAGCAAAATTTTGTGTTGGTGATGTGTGCTTGCTTCTCGAATACTCTTTTTTTTTTCTCTCTTATTCTCTCTCTATAGTTTTTTCTTGTGAGTCTTAGTGAATTGGTGAGAAATAAGAAAGAAATGAGCTTCTATTTATAGAAGAATTCTAGCTTAGCCCTTTCAATGTGAAGAGGCAAGTGGCTTGATGCCTGTAATGTGAAAAGATAAGCGGTTTGACGTACGCCTGTAGTGTGAAAAGGTAAGTGGTTTGACGCCTGTAATGTGAAAAGGCAAGTGGTTTGACGTTTGGTAAAGGAAAGTACTATTAGAGAAAGTGACTCTTAGATGATGACCTATGGGTCCCATAGAATAAACCAAACTTACAACAAACATCTCATGATAAACCCATCTATTTATATCAAAAATTGAATAAATATTTTCATAATTCATTTATCTTCAATTAACACATTTTTAATCTTTCAACAATTATTCATCATTAATATTATAACTCACAATATTGACAACCAGATCGTTCTCAAGAAAAAGGAGGCTTTCTGATAAGGATTTTTCCTTACTTGCGCCCAATCAAATAATCTAACCCCTTTCTTCGATAGAACTTTCTACACATTGTCAATAATGCTAATAATAATATGAGTAACTGTATCGTGTCAATTATGGATTTAATAATATAAAATATTGTGCAGATGCTACTGTAACAATTATTGAATCAATAATATGAGATATTATGCAATAACTACTGTGACAATTATTGAATACTGAGTGACTTCTTACGTAAGAATCAATAATCAGAGATACTGTGCAATACCGTGTGCTACTGTGCAACAACGCGTATTATTGTACTTTTATCACCGGGTATTTCAACAGTTTAACGGTAAAAGTTTTATCGTTATTTTATAAAAAGGTAATTTTTGTTGCTTTCTATATCCGACAGTTATTCCGTTATTGATCCACAAATGATTGCGCCGTCGTACGAATATTTCCGGGTGAAAAGAATATTTTCTGACCAAACAAATATGTTATGAAAACTTGCTTACTTTGCCAAATTTACACATATCACCCATAACGTATATCATTTATTAAATTATCACCATACTATTTAGAAGAAAATATATAAATAAAATCAAATCTTATTCATAAAAAGTTGGGGTCTTACATTATATAGTAGGTTTAACAACTTATAAGTTTTTTTATAACAATTAAATACTACCCAAATGTAAAATACTATTTGAATTTTATCAAATATATCTATTAAATATACTAAATTGCAGTACATAACACCATTGCATGACTTATGTCATTCTCATATTGCAACACCTGTCCTACATAATTAATATGCTCAACCATTACTCCGATTTTCACATGTCCTACGTAATTACACCGATTTTTGAATTTTATAATATTACACTACAAAAAAATAGGTCATTGGCGACGACATCATTAGCGACGACAGTATCCCTGTCACCAATAACCTCATTCTTCGATGGCATAGCCGTCGCCAATGATGCCCGTCGAGAATGACCCTTCCCGGACCTAAATTTGGTGGGAATTTTTTGGCGGGCGTGGGAAAAGGACATAGGCGACGGCCATTGCCGTCGGTATTGAGTGCCGTCGAGAATGAGTTTATATTTACTTACAGTAATGTAAATTTTTTTCATTTCTCTTATTCATTTTTCTCCTCCTTCTTCCTCGTGCTGTCGCCGACTTCTCTTTTCCGTCGCCCACTGCCCTTTTCTTGTCGTCGCCGTCTCTCTTCCGTCGTCATCCCTCGCTCTCTGTCTCTATCAACTGCAAGGTAATCTTCCCAATTTCAGTTTTCCCCCAAATATAACCTAGCTAATAATGTTTGCAAGTTTTCCTCCAAATTTCAGTCTTCCCAATTTCGACTGCAATTGTTTGCAAGTTAATCTTCCTCTCTTTCAAATGTTTGCAAGTTTACATGAAAATATCAATTGCAATGTTTGCTAGAGTTTACATGAAAATATCAACGGCGAGCGACGGGAGCTAGGGGCGACGACCCATACGACGACGGGAAGGGCGACGGACTGTGCCATCGCCAATGACCTCATTGCCGACGACAAGAGGGTCATTGGCGACGGCATGGCCCGTCAGTAATGACCTGTTTTCTTGTAGTGTTATACCATACATATATATAAGTTCCAACATTACTAACCATGACAACCCAATAAGCCCGTTATTTGGAATTTTACAGTATTATATACCATTTATAATCTTATACCATACATTATATCATACATATATATAATCCCACACTAATATTTTTATTTTATAATCCCCAAAATTCACTACTTTTCTAAACTGTTACTAATTTAATTATCATAATTATTATATCCTAAAATCATGACTTTTCTAATATTATACCATACATTATATCATACATGTATGATATAATATTATAATACACATATATAAAAAAATCACTACCTATCTAAACTATGCGGATATTATCATTAATTATATTACAACATAATATTATACCATTTATAATTATATTACAACATAATATTATACAGTTTAAAACATTTAAAATAAAATTAAAATAATAAATAATATCAATCATAACTTACTATGTTGATCGATTTTATAATCTCCTAAATCACTACTTTTTCAATCTGAACAGTTTTTATATTATCGTTACTTAATTATTATCTCCTAAAATCACGACTTTTTAATTCCACATTAATATTTTTATTTTATAATCTCCTAAATCACTACAAATCTAAACTGTTCTGATAATGTTAAGTACTACTCTAATATTATCATTACTAACTTAATTATTATATCCTAAAATCACTACTTTTTAATCCCAAATTAATATTTTGAATTTATATTCTCCTAAATCACTATAAATCTAAATTGATTTGGTAATGTCAACTGTTCTGATATTATCCTTTTTAATTTAATTATTATCTTCTAAAATTACTACTTATGATATTATCATTACTGAGCTATTATCATTACTCTCCATTATTTAACCTGATTTTCTCTCTATAAATACATACCAACTATTACGCAACAACTCATGCTACAAACAATTATCTCCTTCTGATTATTTTATGCTAAACATTTATCTTATACTTTACCTATCCCATTATTTAGATGATGACTAGATACGATTTTGTTGATGACATCAGCCCTGTCAAAGAGACGTGAAAGAGTAAAGTTAGGATAACTTAACTCTGGAATATGCCAAGTTTCAACAAAGCAAACTACATAAACGGCATCGAGATGGTATTTTTGGATGAAAAGGTATTTATACACACACACACATACGCAACTCCAAATTACAACATCTTAAAATTACAGCATCTTAAATTACAACATCTTAAAATTACAACATCTTAAATCACAACATCTTACCATATGCATATTATACTTTTATAGGACGACAAAATACAAGACAGTATCAAAAGGTCACTTTTTACTAAATTTCAAACAACAATCAAGGAACAAAAAGTTTTTATAATCACCAATTTTGTTGTCATTCAGAACGGTGGTTCTTTCAGAGCTACTCAACATCCATACAAGATTAATTTTCTGTATTCCACCTCATGTAAGAGTTAGACGAGGCTCCCATTCATACATATGGATTTCAATTCACTTCATACGATCAAATACTATCAACACCGGTTGATGATTCATACTTAGTTGGTATGTTTAACAATAATTACCCCTTCAAGTTTTTACACACTGAGTTTTTTATTTACCTACATAATTCTGTTGCGTATAACCAAATGTTATTAGACAATTAACTGCAATAGGGAGTTTATAAGTCATCACAAACAATGGTAAACAGAGAAGAGAGTTAAAATTGAATTAATTGATAACATGTAACCTTTTTAACTGTATTTACACTAATTTTATTAATAACTATGATCATTTAAATTAATCATACATTGTATTTTTGTTACAGTCATAATGTATTGAGCTGCACCTTGTGGGATGGCTTTGCAAACCAGATTTTTTCCTTTATTGAAACAGAAAACCAAAATAACATTATAATTGTTTTACAGTTTGTAAAAATTAAGTTCTAGAAAGGTATTATCAGTTTTATTTCAATGAAAAATATCTCTGCAAACATATGATTATTAACCATACAACATGATCTGCCATTAACTAGGTACACCAACGTTGTCAAACTTAATGTTTGTGTCGAGACTTCTTATAAATAAAGATATCCATGAGGTTGTTACTTTTAAAAATAGGTATATTGTATATTTCTTTGATCCCTTATTAAATTCTATTACCACTACAAGTTAATTTCCCCTTTAACTACACTCATTGTTGTGTGACAGCATTTGTGATGCAACAAATAATAAAACTACAATAAATCATTTATCCAAGTCAAAGCACATTATCTATTACAGATGAATTCCTCCAAATCTGTGATAGGAAAACTCTTGATGAGATACGAGATTCAACAGAGGTAAAACCGTTTTTAAAACACCTTACTTCTTTCACAACATTATCTTATATTTTCTATTGCTCATTTTCTATTTAACACTCCAGGAGTCAACATGTGTGGTACTTGAAATTCTGTAATTAAGCAGACCTAGAGGGGGGGGGGGGTGAATAGGTGTAAATACTTAAAAGTGATCTACAGTGGCCAATTTTCAAAGTTTACTATAGCAAGCTATAATCGGATGGTCTAACCCATTCCGTATCAGTTATATTCTTCGTCTGTTATAAACAGACAGCTAATACCTGTCCGTATTAGTGTAAAATTTTTCGACGTAAACAAAATCTACAGAATATAGAAACTAAGAACAGAAGCAAAAAAACAGTAAATCACACCAAGATTTTTACGTGGTTCAGCCCCTATCCTCTAGTCTAGTAGCCTAATCCACGTTTAATCCCAACTAGGATTGGAGACTCACTTTATTAAAATAATACTCAGCAATTACAAAGTAAATAAAACTCTCTGTTACAACGACAATCGATTGGACACCTCTGCCCCCTTTGCACCTCTGCAACACCTCTCACCTCTAAGACTTTGATAACTTCGTTGAACAGACTGAGTATTACTATAATAAAACCCCAAGCCATTCCTAGACTTGTACTACTATGTTTACAATAGATATTGAAATAAAGGATACAAGAACACTGTAAACCAAGACTAAAAGAATGATATGATAATTTGTATCATGGATAACTTGAAGAATTTCTGTTCAGTAGTCTTGTACTTCCAATGCTGAGCAAAACAGTATATATATAAAGAAGATAGCAACGTGTGACGCCCCCAAAATAGGTCCAATCCATCCAACCTATTCTAAGTCGTCAAATACATGGTACAGAAAACAACTACAACTTTATTACTACAATTGTCGTTCAAAATACAACAACACTTAAACTGTGAGTTTGAATACAAATATATACCTACTGTGACTCATGTCCCAACCTTAGATAGCACGTCACAATGGCACCTTACATAAAGGTACAATCAATAACTATTTTAGAAATTAAAATCTTTGGAAAGTGCTCCAGGAAACCTTCATACATGGGAGGCTATGCGTCTAGGTTATGATAGATATCATATGTCCACAGAATTATCCTTGGTTGACCCAATAGACCCCAAAGAAAAACGAGAAAATTACTATCATGCTCTTTCCAATTGTGAGCCTTCTCTTGACATATAACTATCTCCATTGTCTGCAATTGAGCATTATGTTTCAACCAAACTCCAAGATCATATAGGTAGTGCTCGTAGATATATTCAGCAAGTGGATTTGCACAACCCTGTCTTATGATAACTCGTAGGTCATTAGACATCTTGTATGATAGTGGCAAAACACCCTTCCAAAATTGGGTTCACCTCACCCTATTCGGTTCACCAAAATTAAATATCAATTGACATATATAATACGACACACTTATCTAAAGTTCTCAACAAAATTATTTCCATACTATTTAGGGAGAACCTCAACAGCTATAGACCACCGTTCTATTTCCCTGTTACCCCCGCTCGACCCAGCTACACTCTTGTTACCTGAAAGAAATTGTGAAGCGAAAGGGTGAGCACAACTAGCCAAGTAGAGAATATCATGACTAAAGATAATTAAATTATCAATAGGCTTCATCAGTAATAAATCAGAGATTTATAACATATGGTAGATAATAAAACTTTTCCCATAGTTGCAGCGGAACGAGCAATCCATTAGAAGAGTCAAATAAATTATAAAGTCTATTATCTTCTCCACGTTAAAAGTCTACAAACAATGTGTTATCCCTGTAACATCAATCAACAGTTCCTTTCCACAATCATATGAATAACTCATAATCATAATTGTGATTCTAAATTCCTCTTCGCATCCAAGACGAAGATAATTTTCATCACCTGTCTTTACCTGAAACATCAAAGATCATGGTTATACCAAATCACAGTTCCTGTTCATAATCATACTAATAAATTCATCTTTGCACCACGGGCCAAAGATATTCATCAACAGTTCATCTTTGCACTACATGCCAAAGATATTCAACAACAAGTCATCTTTGCACTACGGGCCAAAGATATTCATCAATAATTGATCTTTGCACTACAGGTCAAAGATATTCATATCTCAAAAAAATACATAATCATTTCAGAATTTATACAAACCATAATTATAACCATATATGTTGATCAATTCACCTTTGCACTTAAGCTAAAGATATTCAATTATAAATTCAATGGTCATGATCGTACCAGTCAACAATTCAACTTTGCACTACTGGTCAAAGAGAACCCATAGTCACGATCATACCAATAATCTACCCATCTTTACACTCAAGTCAAAGAGAAATATCATCATTAGGGTTATAAGAATGTTATATATGATAATAAAAATAATATATTCAACATATAGATTTAATCTCAAGAGTAAGATTCATAAATCAATGATTTCATAACACCTTAATCCAAATGTTATAAATCACTTAATAATATCAAAATCTTAATATTATTAATATTACAATAATATTTTAATCATTTCTTAAACTTATAAATAATTAATTCCGATTGTTTACACTTTACTAATTAATGCATTTAATCATCTTAAAATTCCAAACTCATAAAATTTCATCACCAATAACCAAAATCCTCATCAAAAATCTACATATACCTCATATATGATTCTCAAGCCATAAAATCATATTTTCTAATTTTCTTACTTCACATAACATATTTAATTCATTTATTCATAACTAGTCCATTTTCATGAAAAATACCAAATCAGTTCCAAAAATATATATTTTCTGGGATTTAGCATAATATTGTCCCATATTGAACATATATTTTTTCAGAATTTTAAAAATTCATTTACTATTTTTCATATGGCCAAAACCACCGAATATTTAGACATTTATCATAAATTGTACTTTTATCCAAAAATTCCGAAATTCACAAGGTATACTTATATTATATAGATGTACTTCCAATAAAAATTTCATCAATTTTGGAGTTAACCACAAAGAGTTTTAAGGGTTTACTTTTAAAATAGTCTTTTCTCATAAAATCCATAACTCCTAATCTATACATCCAAAAATCGCCATTTTTGGATACAATCTACAAAACTCATCAAATTATCATTTCAAATTTTTCCAGAATTTTTGAAGGTTCAGAAAAATTTTGAAATTGAAAAACATAATAACCCTTACAGACTAACGACAGTATCTCTTACCTCAAAAGAGCAGTATTTTTGACTGGAATAACGTTGAACGAACTTGCACCGTATAGCAACACTCAAGATATCAAAATACTCACAATAATACACTTGATAATATAGAGAGAGAAGTAGAGAGAAAACTTCAGTTTCTGGTGTGATTTTCAATTCTAACCTAAGCACCTATTTATAGGAAATTGCTTAGAACACCAACGCAGAAAATTGAATATAATAATATTATTTATAAACAAAATTCCGAAGCACACCACCAGCTGATTTCAACCATTTAACACATGCCCCTCAAATGAAAAAAAACGTTTTTCTTAAAAATAATAATTAAAACTTTCAAAAATCAATTATTTCGGAACTTCGGAACTTCAATAATTCATAATAAATAGCTCTTTTATCAGAAAAATTCGAACCACATGTCATTTCCATAGGAAATTCTATTCTCTACAACTTTACAGAAGAAAGTTTTTCCAACTTCCAAATAGAAATTGACCGAAATCTACAAACGGACGATTTTACAGGCTATAATCAAATTTCAGTCAAAATTTGTGTCCACCAACATGTTTAACACGTGTTAAACATTTTTTGTAACACACAAAACATGTGTTTAGCAATTAATGCAACAAAACTACTCTTTCTCCTCATTTATTCATATATTACACATTCTTTGTAAAAATATCACCATTATTATATCACTGTAATGTAATAATATATTTTATCAGAAAAGATAAAATATCAATTTTCAACAATTGCCACATTAAAAATTTTCTCCATCTATAACCACATAAAATGAATATTTTTCTTATCATATAAATCAATAATTAATTATTCATAAATAATATTACAGAATCACAATACTGACAACCAGGCAATTCCCAGGAAAGAGGAGGCTTTCCAGTAAGGATTTCTCCTTACTGGCGCGCAATTAGATGACCAAACCTCTCCTTGACAGAATTTTCTAGACATTGCCAATAATACTATCTAATAATATTATCCAAATAATATGAATTATTGATCCGATAATGGGAAATACTGTGCCGTGAAAATTATTAAAACAACAATAATATAAAATATCAACGTAGTAATTATTGAATCAATAAAATAAAATATTGAACAGTAATTACTGTAACAATTATTGAGTAATGCCTTCTGACGATTTTTTTTTATCATGCTTCATGAATAGTACTCGTGAATAATAACACATGAATAGTAACTCGTGAATAATAACTCATGAATAGTAACTCATGAATAGTAACTATAAAAAAATTGAATACTTTTAATTCATAAAATTCGGGGTCTTACAAACGACTATGTAACGTTCCAATCCCTCCTGCAACGGCTAGTACTTTTTGATTGAAATAGGAAATCATCGTTACCAATGATAACCTCAGTAGATAAGGAAATACAGCTATGAAGAAGTCAATTAAAAATCAAATACTAGCTGAAAGAGTCCTATTAGCAATTAGCAAGATCCCTTAAAAATAGCAACTACTGTTTAGCATGTGACCAAATAACAGGTCCATCAACTTTAAATAAGAATCCTTAATAAAACCAATTCCTAAAAAATCTCCCAAATACGTATAAATTGGTAGCTCAATATATATATAACAGATAACACACACACACACACACACACACACACACACACATATATATATATATATATATATATATATTAAGCAATATTAAACAGATTTTCAATCTCCTTAAAATACTCCAATTTGAATTAGTCTTCAAAACAAATCAGGATTGGATATATATTCTATATAAAAACTTAAAGCATGTGACAAAAATAACCAATTTGTTTTACTCATTCCAATACTGCAGTAACTTGCATGAGCTAGGAAACAAAGTGATTACTCCATGCAATAAGCCATGCAAACTATTATATATTATATAATTAATATTTGAATAACATGACCCAATGTGATTAATCCATGCAATAATCCATGCAAACTATTATTTATTATATAATTAATATGCATAAAATATTTGAATAACATGACCCAATTAAAGAATAAGTCAATATAAAATCAATTAATCCCATATAAATATTGTCATCATTAAAACCAAAAAGTATATAAACCAACAGTACTTGCTACTATTTTGTGTATAGAAACCGTATACAATTGGTTCTACAATTCCTGTAAAAAATGCCGCAAAAAGTAAAACTTGACAGCGGAAAATATTGGTGTGATAAATGTTCCAACTCTATTAATTCTGTTATACCAAGGTATTGTGATACAATATTTTGTTATTCGTAATATCTACCTTATGTTCATACTTTGTGCACTCTGTTAATACTATCTAATTTCGTAAATGTAACTTTTAATTGTAGATTTAAAGTTTAGGTTAAAGTAATGGATGATACTTTCAGTGTATCTTATGTTCTATTTGATCGTGAAAACCAACAAATCATAGGAAAATTAGCTTATGAATTAAGGGAACAATTGATTAAGGTCAAATTAACATATAGAAAATTATTACATATTTAAAGTATACAATCTTTACCTTATTTACATAACTGCTTTTAATTCATGTTTTTAAATGTGTTAATTAAAAGATGGAAACTCTGATTGTTTTCCGGATGAACTCAATTTATTGTTGCAAAATAGGTCTCTTTAAGATACAAATATTATCTTATAATTTGAAGGCAAATTATGCGACATTCATAGTTGCTAGAATGACTAACGATGAAAAAAATAATTGAATCCTACACAAGCTTATTTGATGAACCTCAGGTAATATCAATTTTACACATACAATTTGGTAATAATAAATATTACCTACATTACCAACTATTTCTTATATCTTTGTTTTAATTTTGTTACTACAAACTATACAGGGTGATTCATTGCCCGATGTTGTCTACTGTGTCACACCTAGCTATAAGCAAAAGGCCTATACATTCAATAAGCGATGATGAGGTACAAGGATATCAGTCAACTGATGTTGAAATGTCAACCATTAAACTGTAAAAGAAGATAAAAATCGAGAAAGATGACAACTTTACTGCTTCAAATTAATTTGAACCATTATCTCATTTTACTACGTGACTTGGTTGTTTTAAAATTTAGTAATTTCTGAAGACTTTTAGTATAATCATCTTTGACGTTTTAAAATGGATTATTTGGATGAAAATTCCTTATTATTGGATATTATGTAGTTTTATTTTATGATTCAGTATATTCAACATGATTCTAGCATCTTACATAATATAAACTAACAAAAAATAAATAAATAATAAAAAAACTGATTATTTGGTCTTTAAAAATAAAATACTATCTTATTTATATAATATAATAATACTCTCCCATTAAAAGTACCCAAGTATGCCTGTTATGACACCAACAATGTGACCATGTCTGTTATGACAACAACAATGTGAGTATGCCTGTTACAAAAAAAATGTGATTTATGCCAGTTATGACAACAATATTTACCTAAGTATGCATGTTAACTGAGTATTTTGTACGATGTCAAAATACAATAACCAATCAAATTAAAGTGAGTAACAGACCAAATAAAGGGCTCCTTCTTTGGAAGAGTTTGAAGAGAGTAACTGTTTTGGAATTGTTAATATACTACAAAATTTGAGCCCATAAATAGCTAACCCAATAAACATGATTTGGGGTCTTCTAATGTATTTCTAATGTATTTTCATAAATTTTATGCCGTTGCAAGCCAATTATTATTTTTTAATTTCTCTTAAAATTATTAATTGACTTTAGTTAATATGTAATAATTTTTTTTAAATAAAATTAATTAATGCCTGTCTACCATTCAAAAAAAATATTCTTATTTAAATAAAAAATATGTACTTAATTTATAAACCTCTCTAAATCCTAACCTAACGCTTCCCCCTTCAAATATCTCCCTACATCCACAAAATAATTCCCTAAACCTCCTAAACAAAAGGCTCTCATAATCCCCAACCATAATATTCTCCGCATATTCCTCTTTATCACCATCAATTTAGGATTTGCATCAATCTTGTGATGCCAAGTTCGAATATAATCAATTGTTACTCTTTGAACGTTTTGTGTACGATTGGGTTAGGTGAATTGGGGTAATTATAGGGAATTGCGACACAAGAGCTGTTCCGAGCTCTAGGTTAAAGGAGTTGTTTGATACTCCAAGGGATTGTACTGACACGGAATCTAAGCTTTGGCAGTCTACAACTAAAAGGGTATCATTTTGTTTCTTATCTTATGAGGGTTTGAAAAGTAGTACAATTATATTAATTACTCTAATCATTTATCGCTTTTACTCTATTTCATTACCTTTTGCAATAAATCATGTGGAGTGATGAAGTCTTTGCTTGCAAAAATTATCTTGATCCTTAAATATTTAAAACTATATATTAATCGTAATATGTAATTGCTTCCTATACCATACGATAGTTTAGAATTCTATCAATAGGAATTAAAACAAAGCAACTGTGAATGAATTGTGGTGTGTGCGCGATCCGTTCATTTTTCGTGGAACTATCTATGATTTTGAGTGGGAATGAATTCGGAATCTTCAGCCCTGTGTCTTGCAAATTGAAAGAGAATTGGTGAAAAAGTCCCGACTACTTATTATAGACACACATGATCTTTATATTTCAGATATTATCCATTACTATTTAATTTTTAATATTAGATTTGATTTTTTTAACTATGTGGTGCAATATTTACATATTTGAATCCTATATTCCTGCATGTAGTTTACAAGATTCAATAGTCTATTCCGCCAAAAAAATCCAAAAATTAGGGAAATCAACCATAATCCATATATGTCAGAAAACAATGAAAAACATGAATTTACTGTCAACTAGTGGGATAAAAATCAGTCAAGGATGCGTAGAAGGATGATTATGTTGGAAAAACGATAAAAAACGCAACATATACTTTCTAATTAGTTATTCATTAATTAATTGTATAAAAATATTTCTCTAATGTCAAATTATCCTATGCATATTGATTGTGCTTCCTATTTCATGTTAGAATCCAGCAACAAAATGAACACAAGTACTACATCTATTAGAGCACGCAAAAAATCCAGAATGCATCTGAATCTCATTTCAAATGGTAATTATTTCATTATATCTTTGTATTTATTTTTCTGCCAATATAATTGTTTATGCTAATATAATATGAATTTTTTATGTAGTTTTTACAAATCTCAATTTAGCTTTCGATGAAGTTTCTATTAGTCGTATTGATTCAATACCAAATATACATTTACAAACAGCAAAATATTGGCAACCTATAAATCAACAAAATTGTGTTCACCCAGTAGCTAATGATGGTATTTCTATATTCAATTTCTTTATATATGAGCTTTGAAATTCAAATTAATTTCATGAAATCTCATTTTTTTGTCATGACACAAAAGTTATTCAAGGAAAGAAAAACACTCCGGTTAGCAGAGAAAACTGTGTTCATCTTTCGGCTAATGGTATTCGGTGTTTACATTTTAATTTTCTTTGTGTTATTGAATTGAAAATTTTATAATAATTCAAAATATAAGGGATTTAAGATTTATTTATGTTCGTGTATTTGTTATTATAGTCTAGGTACCTATCCAATTAAACTTTCTACTATTTCTACTTTATTGATCAAATCATCTAATACTGCCACTGGAAGAATATGCTTAATAGGAAACATAACAAGTCAAGAATGCCAATGTTCGACATTTCAAATGGTAATAAATGTCTACAATTTTGCTTACTAGATGTGCTAAACTATATATGATTATTTATCATAACTATAAATTTAGTTATTTTATACAGTTTGTATAAATATCAGTACAACCTTTAATGAAGTAGATGTCAATCATCCTGAATCATGTGTTACTGAATTAATGTGAACATCAAGGTTTAATCAACAATATACTCCGCATTCCAACATACATAATGTTACTCAGATTAGGAAGAGTAAAACATCTCAACCATGATCGGTACATATTGCAGATCATGTTAATGCATCTATGAATGAACAAAAACTTGATGCCGACACATTTCAACCTTCAGAATTTTCTATTGATCCCCTGACAATGGTACGATGTTACCTTATTCTACTAATAAACACCATGAACATTAAAATTTAAGTTATTTTAACATCATTCTTATTTATCTAACAAAAATATTAAGCATTAGTAGGTCTAAATACTATTTAGAATTTATGTATAAATTGTAAATAATATTTGATCCCATTTTTTGTCCAAAATTTGTTTATACAATAATTATTCTTATAATACATTTTTTAATCTTTTATTTTAGGTGAAATGGATGTTGATGTTCATTATGCTCCTGATGGTAAATTCTTAGTCTTGCTTATCATTTGGCCTGTTCCAGTATTTTTAATTTTCAATGACAATTGTACTTTAATGATGATATCCGCTTAAATGTATTAAATTCAGATTATTGGGACATCAGTGACCCAAACTGGGAATGTTCATCATGTAATTCGTTGATGTGGTATCAGGAAAGAATAAAAAAGAATTGAAAAAGCAAAAACCCAAATTCTCAATGTGTTGTGCTGGAGGAAAAGTGCAATTGCCCATGTTGAAAGAACCACCCCAAATTCTAAAAGCTCTTCTTAATGGTTCTGATCATAGAAACATGCATTTCATTGACAACATTCGTGCATACAATATGATGTTTTTTTCACATCAATGGGTGGGAAGATTGATTCATCACTTAACAATAGAAATGGTCCAACCGTGTTAGTTCCCTGAGGCACGAAAGTTACCTAGAAGGGGGAAGGGGGAAGGGGGAAGGGGGAAGGGGGAAAGGGGAGGGGGTTGAATAGATATTTTAAAATTTTCTTTTCAAAGAGTAACTTAACAGATTTGTTAATTAAATTAATAATTAAGCACATCGAAATATATGTTTTAGTTATCCCCCTTAAGATAAAATCAAGGTTATAAATCAAACAACAATTATATATAGCAAATATGGCAAAATGTAAATGACACAGTGATTTAAGTGGTTCAGAGTACTCAAGTCTCCTACTCCACTCTTTTGCTTCAACAAGTAGGAAATCCACTAAGGATATTTTACAATCTTCGAATCACAGAGATTCCTTCAAGACCAGCAGTCTTGGAAATCTAGTTTACAAAGAAGTCTTTAAGCCCAGCAAACTTGGAATGTTAGTACACCAAGTACTCTTCAAACGTAGCAGGTTTGGCAGCTCTGCAATGAGTGTAGTTGAGGTTGTTGTTATTGTGCTACTAAGTTGCCTTAAGCCCAAGTTCTGATGAACTTGGTAGCGAAGCAAGATTTTGCTGAATCGTGAAGTGAAACTTTGTCAGATATTCTTGTGATTTTCTTTTACGTACTTGTTTCTTTCTTATCTGACATCTTCAATCTGTTAGCCTTATATAGGAGCCTTTGAAATCTTCCTGTTGAGAAGCTTCCGTTTGAGCATTGAATGCTTCAGACATTCTGAGCACTTTGATGTTGACATTCTGGGATGATGTGTAAGCTTCTTTTTGACTTGCTTGACACAACAATCTGCTTTCTCACCTAACACCTCTGAAACGTCACTATCAACAGACTAGTTGGTAGATACATTTTTTCTTACTTTTTGATTCTTCGATTCAACCAAGGATGTTGGTGAGGGCATTGGGTTTCTCAATCATATCAACGTTTAAATGTCAGTTGATTATGTAAGGCATTTTTTTTATCAGACTCCATCTTTAACTATTTTTATGCTTACTGATGAGCATTACGATAGTGGTCTGATGATAAGTGCTTGCAGGCGATTTATACTTGTTAGCCTCTGATGAGAATCGTAGACTACTCTACGATTTTGTCTTAGTTTTGACAGCGCTTGACTAACTACTATCTTGATGCTTTGAGGACTCCACGATTTAGAGCAGTGCCTATGATTTTGACTTGACTTGACTTGACAGACACTCGACAAAGTGCTTCACGATTTAGTTCTGCCTATCTATTACAACTCATAAGATCAACCCAACAAGTTTGATCTTTCTATTACAATAGATCTTACAAGAAGATAAACATTCAGCTTAGATCAACCTAAATTTTTGATCTTTAATCGAAGTCCTTGTACATTTGATCTTAAAAAGAACTCTACAATGTGAATGATGAATGCATAATTATATAATTTTAGCATCAAATTTAAATATGCAATTCCCAATAAGCTGTGTTTAGATTATATGGCCAAAATTGTCACAAAATTAGAAGTTTGATACCAAATATAGGATCCACTCCAAAGTTTGCTCAACTATACATATATTATACAAAAAATGAAATTGCAAATAGAATTGGTGCCCTAAGATTTGTATTACTTTTTTTCTATGTAATCTTCAAAATTTAATGATTATTATATATTAATAACTGACTTTTTCTTTTCTTAATTTATTAAATATTTTAGCAAATAATTCAAAAACATTTGAATCATCGATTGTAGCAGATTTAAAAAAGATGCTTGATGACAACAATGTTGTGGCTTAATCATTCAGGATGGCTAGGGATAAGTTTGATTAAAGAGAATTCAGAGATGTTAAATTGAGGCTTATTGGAAGAAGGAACTGCATGTGATGGATGAAGGTATAATCTCCCTACTGCACCTGAAGTTGCTGGTTTAATTGTTGGTGACATTGGAAGCTCAAATAATGATAGGGATATCATAGTGGAGACTCAGAATGGTTTATTAAAATGAATAAGTGAGTTTCACCCTTCTTACCTTGTAATGTAGTACCCGTTGCTTTTCCTATATGGTGAACATGGATTTAGACATTATATTCTTCTTAATGAAAATTCAAAAGGAAAAAAGGGAAGAGTAAGCATGAGACAATTTTTTGTATTTAGGATACAAGAAAGGAAAAATGAATCAAAGCCACTTTTACATTCAAGGAAAAATTATTTCAAAAAATTTTGGTCGATTCTTACACTATGATTGAGGCAGATAGGTGGTTTTTTATTTGTTATAATCAAAAGAATCTAAGAGCAGATATGTACAAAGGTTTAACTGAAGTTTTGTTGAGAGGAGAAACCAATCCATCATCACGAGGGAAACGAATTATATTACCTTCTTCATATGTTGGTGGTGCACGATACATGATCCAAAATTATCAAGATACTATGGCGATTTGTAGGTGGGCTGGATACCTTGACCTTTTTATTACATTCACGTGAAATTCGAAATGGCTAGAGACACAGAGGTTTGTTAATCAAAGAGGCATTAGACCCGAAGATAGAGCTGACATAATTTGTAGAGTCTTCAAAATAAAACTAGATTAGTTAGTTACATAATTGAAACACAAATAAATTTTTGGAAGGGTAAAGGCAGGTATGCTTAATTTTATTAAAATTTTATAATAACATTATTTTATCAAATTCTATTTTGATTATTTTTATCTTTTGCAGTTTTGTATACAATTGAATTCCAAAAACGTGGCTTGCCTCACGCTCATATTCCACTATTCTTGCATCCAGAAGGCAACTATCCTAATGGTAATGATATTGACAAAATAATTTTAGCGGAAATACCGAATCAAGAAAGAAATTCAAAGATATATGAAGTTGTGAAAAACTTCATGATACATGGGCCGTGCGGTGTTTCTAAAAAAAATCGCCATCTATGAAACACTAATTTCCTAAAAGGTTCAATGATCAAACCACTGTAGATGGTGAGAGTTATCCCCTATACAGACGAAGAGATGATGGTAGAACTTCGGAAAAGAATGGAGTTGTACTTGACAATAGGTTTGTTGTTCCTTAATTATAATCCATAACTATTGCTGAAGTATCATGCTTATATTAATGTTGAGTGGTGAAATTAATCAAGGTCAATAAAGTATTTTTTTAAATACTTAAACAAAGGTCATGATCGGATCACTGCTGCTTTTTATCAAAATAAAGACAATACAGAAGAACATGAAGGCCTTGATGAAATTAAAATGTATTATGATTATAGGTATGTTTCTCCATGTGAGGTAGCTTGGAGAATCTTTTGTTTTGGAATTAATTATAGGGATCCAAGTGTGGAGAGGTTAAGTTTCCATCTTCTAGAAGAGCAAACAGTTGTATTTGAAGATGATAATCCAATTGACTCAATTTGGAACAAGTGTACGAATAACTAGTCGATATTCTTGCAGTGGATGCAGGATAACAAGGATTACCCAGAGGCTAGAGAAGTTACCTATGCTCAATTTCCATCAAATTTTGTATGGAAGGACCGACTTGAAAGTGATGGAGTTACAAAGAAGAAAAGATGGTGTCCAAGAAAGCAACAGGAAAGCGTTGGTAGAATAGTTTACGTTCTTCCAGGGAGTGGAGAATTAAATTACTTGAGGGTTTTGCTAAACACAGTCAAAGGTGCAACATGTTATGATGATATCAAGACTGTGAATGGGGTTTTATATCCTTCATTCAAAGAGACATGTTATGCATTAGGTATATTGGATGATGATAAGGAATATATAGAAGATATAAGAGAATCATCATTTTGGGGTTCAACTCATTATTTACGGAGTTTTTTTGTGACTTTATTATTTTCAAATTGTCTTTCAAGGCCTGAAGTAGTTTGGGAGAAGACATGGAATATTCTTGCAGAAGATATTCTTCATAAACAAAAAAATATTTTGCAACATAAATGTATGTTTAGCAATAGTATATAAAAATTCTTATTTTTTAGGCAAACGTTCATTACACAAGAAAGATAAACTAAATATTCCTCTTTTTTTGCGTTTTATTTTGAATCCAAAAATCATTTACAGTCGTAATGCACATGTTTTCTTTTTTGTATTTGTAATTTTTGATAACAGGTTACATATTTGATATTTGAATTATTTAATTATTAATTTTTTTGCTTCAACATCGTCGATTATTGTGATTTTGAATTTTGATATCTTCTCTTTTGTCAATAATTACATTAAGTTAAAACAACCATTGTTATTATTAAATAGGTATTACACATTCAACTTGAACCAAATTTATATTTCATAATGAGTTTGTACATTTGCTTTATAATATATCTCATTCAATTTGTTAGCTTTTTAACTTTGACTAATAATTTTTTTAACAATTACTTTTCTGCTTTGATAGTAAATTATATCAATTGGTTTTTAGGTATTATATTCATTCATTGTTTAATAATGGATTTTTTTTTAAAAAAAAATATAGTGGATCCTATGTTTAAATAAACATAAACTTAAAAAGAAATACCATAATATGTATTTGATCCACCCATGATATAGTAGGGCTTTATTCCAATCAAATCCATGATATCAGTTACCTTTAGATAAATTATTACTTAAATACCATCCATGTGACGTCCTCAAAATAGGTCCAATCCATCCAACCTATTCTGAGTCGCCAAATACATGGTACATAAAACAACTACAACTTTATTACTACAATTGTCGTACAAAATACAATAACATATAAACTGTGAGTTTTAATACCAATTGTGACTCATGTACCAACTATGGACAACACCTCATAGTGATACCTTACATTAAGGTACAATCTAGAAGTGTTTTAGAAATTAAAATCTTTGGGAAATGCTTAAGGGAACCTTCGTACATAGGAGACCATGAATCTAAGTTATGATAGATATCATATGTCCAGAGAATTATCCTTGGTTGATCCAATAGACCCCAAAGAAAAATGAGAAGATTACTATCATGTTCTTTCCAATGGTGAGTATTCTCTTGACATATAACTATCTCCACCGTCTGCGATTGAACATTATTTTTCAACCCAACTCCAAGATCATATAGGTAGTGCTCGTAGATATACTCAGCAAGTGGATGTACACAACCCTTTCTTATGATAACACGAGATTGTATGTCATTAGACATCTTGTATGATAGTGGCAAAACACCCTTCCAAAGTTAGGTTCACTTCACCCTATTGTTCTTCACCAAAATCAATTATTAAGTGACGTATAATATAAGACACAAACATCTTAGGTCCTTAATACAATTATATATTGTATGTCATGCCGTTTTATAATGTGTTGAAAAACATTGATAGTCTCGGACCACCACACTATTCCCCTGTTATCCCCGCTCGACCCAGCTACACTTTTATTACCTGAAAGGAATTGTGAAGCAAAAGGGGTGAGCACAACTAGCTCAGTAAAGAATATCATAACTAAAGATAATTAAATTATCAATAGCCTTCATCAGTAATAAATCAGAGATTTAGAATATATGGTAGATGATAAAACTTTTCAACCATAGTTGTAACGGAACGAACAATCCATTAGAAGAGTCAAATAGACCATAAAGTCTATTATCTTCTCCATGTTAAAAGTCCACCAACAATGCTTTAACCCTGTAACATTAATCAACAGATCCTGTTCACAGTCATGTGAATAACCGATTCGGAATCGTAATTGTAGTTCTAATTTTCTCTTCTCATCCAAGACGAAGATATTTTTTATCATATGTCTTTACCTGAAACATCAAAGATCATGGTTATACCAAATCACAGTTCCTGTTCATAATCATACTAATAAGTTCATCTTTGCACTACGGGCCAAAGATATTCATTAACAGTTCATCTTTGCACTACATGCCAAAGATATTCAACAACAGGTCATCTTTGCACTACGGGCCAAAGATATTCAACAACAGGTCATCTTTGCACTACAGGCCAAAGATATTCATATCTCAAAGAAATATATAATCATTTCAGAATTTATATAAACAATAATTATAACCATGTTGATCAATTCACCTTTGCACTTAAGCTAAAATATTCAATTGTAAATTTAATGGTCATGATCATACCAGTCAACAATTCATCTTTGCACTACTGGCCAAAGAGAACTCATAGTCACGATCATACCAATAATCTACCCATCTTTACACTTAAGTCAAAGAGAAATTTCATCACCGAGATTATAAAAATGTTATATATGATAATAAAAACAATACGATCAATAACTGCATTTAATTTCAAGAGTAGGATTTATAAATCAATGATTTCATAACACCTTAATCCAAATGTTATAAATCACTTAATAATCTCATAATCTAATATTATTAATACTACCACAATATTTTAATCATTTCTTAAACATATAAATAATTTATTTTAATTGTTTACAATTTACTATTTAATGCATTTAATCATACTAAAATGCCAAACTCATAAGATTTCATCACCAATAACCAATAACCTCATCAAAAATCTGCATATACCATATATAGGATTCCCAAGCCAGAAAATCCTATTTTCCAATTTTGTTACTTCACATAACATATTTAATTTATTTATTCATAACTAGTTCATTTTCATGAAAAATACCAAATCAGTTCCATAAATATTTCCTTGCTAGGATTTAGCATAATATAGTCCCATATTGAACATATATTTTTCTCAGAATTTTTAAAATTCATTTACTATTTTTCACATGGCCAAAACTACCGAATATTTAGACATTTATCATAAATTGTACTTTTGTCCAAAAATTTCAAAATTTACAGGGTATATTTCTATTATATACATGTACTGCCAATAAATTTTTTTACCAATTTTGGAGTTAACCACAAGGAGTTATAAGAGTTTACTTTTAAAATATTCTTTTCTCATAAAATTCATAACTCTTAATCTATACATCCAAAAATTGCCATTTTTGGACACAATCAATAAAACTCATCAAATTATCATTTCAATTTTTTTCAGAATTTTTGAGGGTCAGAAAAATTACGAAACTAAAAAACATAATAACCCTTAAAATCCCTTACCTCAAAAGAGAAGTATTTCTGACTGGAATATCGGATGTAAAGCCGAAGAAAACTTGCACTGAATAACAACTCTCAAAGTATCTAAATACTCACAAAAATACGCTTGATAATATAGAGAGATAAAACTTATGTTTCTGGTGTGATTTTCAATTCTAACTTAAGCACATATTTATAGGAAAATGCTAGAACACCAAAGGAGACTAAATTAATAAAATATTAATTTATTTTATACGTATACCATTTTGAAAAAAAATGGCAGCCATCACCTTTGAAAATCCAATTTAGCACATGCATTCAATCACCAACCAAAAAGTGGGGCCCGCCTTCTAGAATTTTCCACTAAAAACATTTATAAAAATAATTTCTGAATCAGTCACCTCTTAAAATTCATAACAAATCATACGTTAATTTTTAACGGTTCAAAATTTGTGGACATATACTCAACTCATATATGTATAACATATCCAAAAATCACAACGATCCAACATCAGATTAAAAATTATAACTCACGCAATATATCTCAAGAACACTGATTTTCGGATTATTAGTCCTTCAGACCAGTTTCATTCAAAAATTTACCACGATAAATCTACAAAGAATTTTTGGGTGATTCAAATTTCTACATTTAGATTACTTCCAGGGCTTTCTTTTGATATATGGCTCATCTCCTAACTCATTATACACAAAGAGTTATATATTTTACAAAATCAAGTAATAAACTAATTTTTTCTGAAAATCCCATATTTTGTTCTTCATTTCGACAAAATACTAATAAAATACTTCAGCATTAATTCCTTCATTTATAACCAAATAAATAAATTCATCATTTATATCCGCATCAAATAAATATTTCCTTATCAATAATTAATTATTCACAAATCATATTACATAATCACAGCAATGACAACCAGGCAGTTCCCAGGAAAGAGGGGGTTTTCCGATAAGGATTTCTCCTTACTGGCGCGCAATTAGGTGACCAAACCTCTCCTTGACAGAACTTTCTAGACATTGCCAATAATGCTATCTAATAATATTATTCAAATAATATGAATTATTGATCTGAAATACTGTGCCATGATAATTATTGAAACAACAATAATATAAAATATCAACGCAACAATTATTGAATCAATAAAATAAAATATTGAACAGTAATTACTGTAATAATTATTGAGTAGTGTCTTCTTACGTAAGAATTAATAATTCAAAAATACTGTGCAATACCGTGTGCTACTGTGCAACAACGCGTATTACTATATTTTAACCACCAGGTATTTTAACAGTGTTAACGGTAACAACTACACCGTTATTTATAAAAACTTAAACTTGTTGTTTTCTTCAGCTGACAGTTATTCTGTTATGCGGCTCACAAACGGCTGCGCCATCGTACGAATATTCCCCGACAACAAGAATATTCCACGACCGAACAAATATTTTTCGACAACAATAAGTATTTTATAGCGACTTGCTTATTTTGAAATAAATTCATATATCACCCTTAACTTTACTTTTTATCAATTTAACCATTTACTAAATAGGAAAATTGAATACTTTTATTTCATAAAATTCGGGGTCTTACAATCTATATGGGTATAGGCAGAATTGTACATATTTATAGTATAATACATGTATTTAAAGATAACATAACAAATTTGGAACTCTAATAATGTGAAATGCATAATATATTTATGATTAAATCCATGCATGACTTGCTACTTCTTTCACATTAATATCATATGTATGGCATTGTTAATATATTCTGATTATAATACCATTTCAAATTTATCTACATAATCACTAATTTCCGATGCCTTATCTTATAAATGAAAATTTAATTATTTATTCATTATTATCTATTTCCTCCCCGCCAAATTAACTATCTCATTTTTTTAGTTTTAAGCAATTTATTATCTATGTCACATTTTAAGAATATACTTTTTTCATTTTGTTATTTTTTTCAATTATCTATTTAACTTTTAACTTGGAATTCTTATATTTTATATTTTTCTATCTTAATGAGCAGATTTGAAAATGAGTGATGACCAATTGAAGAGTTATACTCTTACTGAAATTGGAAAGCTACTGCAAAGCAATGGGAAAATTTTGTGAGATTACCCTACAATGCCTTTTCCAATTTCAATAATTATTGAAGAGGGACAAAATAGATTTATTCAAGATGAGCTTTGTTATGATAGGATAAACTTGGCAAGAGAGCATAAAAGTCTGTTTTTCAGTTTATATAATAAGCAAATAAACATTTATTAAACCATTATGAATGCGGTCTTAAGGGATGAAGGAGGTGTTTTCTTTGTTTATGGATATGGGGGAACTGAGAAGACTTTTATATGGAAAACTATGTCTTATGCACTACGATCAACTGGTGAAATAATACTAACTGTTGCATCAAGTGGAATAGCTTCTCTTCTTATTCTTGGAGGTAAAATTAACAACTCGTTCTAGATTTTGTATCCCATTAATTATTATTGAGGAATCAACTTGCAACATTAAACAGGGAAGACAATTGGCTGAGTTTCTTAGAAAAACTCGACTTATTATATGGGATGAAGCTCCCATGGTACTTAAACATTGTATTGAAGCTTTGGATAAAACATTAATATATAGATGTCCTCATATTTACAAATTAAGTTGAATAGTATAGATCAACCATTTGGTGGAAAAGTAATTATATTTGGTAAAAATTTTAGGCAGATATTACCTGTTATTCCTAAGGCTAGTAGACAAGACGTTATAGCAACTCAAAATTCTTCCTATTTGTGGAGTTTTTGCAAGATTTTGACTTTAACAAAGAACATGAGACTTCAATCTCGAAATTTAAATTCTGATATAGAGGAGTTGAGTGAATTTTCTGATTGGATATTGAAGGTTGGAGATGGAACAATTGGTGGAGCTAATGATGGCGAAGTAGATGTAGAAATTCTTGATGACATTCTTATCAAAGATCCGATCAATCCCCTTGCAATAATTGTTGATAGCGCATATCATTTATTGGAAAAATTTGATGATGACTTTTATTTCCAAGACCGAGCCATCCTTGCACTTACACTTTTTGCTGTAAATAAGGTGAACGAATATGTGATGTCTTTATGGCTAGGTGATGAAGTAACATATCTAAGCTCGGACAGTGTATATAAGGTTGATGAAAACTCAAACAGCTATGAAGGCATTTACACCCCAGAATTTTTGAATTGCATTACATCTTCTAGAATGCCAAATCACAAGCTAACGTTGAAGATTGGGGTTTCTGTAATGTTGCTCCGAAATATAGATCAGTGTTCTGGTTTGTGCAATGGCACGAGATTAATAGTAACTCAATTGGGAAAACATGTGATAGAAGCAAAATTAATTTTAGTCAGTAATATTTTGGACATAGAGTTTTCATACCTCGCTTGGTCTTAACACTGTCAGACATTAGATTACCTTTTAAATTCCAACGAAGAAAATTTCCATTGGTTTTTTGCTTTTTCATGACAATTAATAAGAGCCAGGGACAATCTCTCTCACATGTTGGATTGTATTTGTCACGTCCAGTTTTTAGCCATGGCCAACTGTATGTAACAGTATTAATAATTACAAGCAAGAGTGGATTGAAAATACTAATTTGTGACAAGGATGGATAAACATACAATACTACAAAGAATTTAGTTTTCAAGGAAGTTTTTCACAATTTAATGTAGAAAGGTTTGACTGTTTCTGGCTATTATCTTTTTGTTGCTCAGTATTAGTGTAAACCCTGACTATTTTATTATTATATCTTGTGAAATTTTTACTATAATTTATTTGAATCTTTTTAGGTAATCTATGATATGCATTTACAAAGTCATCTCGATCGAGCCAAATTTCAGTTGCAAAGACAAAAATAAATTGGTAAACTCTCAACTGTACCTTACCCCCTACAAATTTTTTTAGTTTTTATTACTCCTTCAAATTTTGAACCATTCATTTGTTTAACCATTGATTTGTCTGTGTATATATATTTATGTATAACTATTGAAAAACTTTAAATAAGAGTATAATAGGTTTGGTTTTTTACTTTTTGGATGACAATATTTAAAATTCTATGTAAGTTCATTTTGTATGTGTTTAACTCTAATTCTTTTCATTTTTATTTAATATAGGAGCTAAATTCCTTTATGTTCTGTTAGTTTTTAATTTGACAAACACGTGAATTTTTAGCTAAGTGTGAGACTTTTTTCTCGGGCAATACTATTTCCTATAGAAGAGTTGTGAAAAAATGATTATTTATTTGGTTGATAGTTTATGCAATGTTGAAATCAACTATTAAGTATGTCTAAATTCTTATATCTTAATTACTATTGCCCAGATTTCTGTTGCAAATATTTATAAGATTGTAGCGACTGTTAAAAAGATCCTTTAAGTGTTAATTTTTGCTTGTGTGGATATATTGCACATTCAATAAACATAACTGGCTTGAAGACCTAAATTGGAAGCAGCTTAATTGTGACAATCTTGGTACCTATGGTTCAATGGTAATGTGGCAATGAATTTGGTGTATGCAGTTCTTGGCAGAGTTAAATTTTTGTTGTCATGTTTCTTGCATTATTTTTGGTGCATCATGGATTTTATTCTGCTTAGTACAACACAACTTTGCGCCCTGCGATTTTAAATACTGTTGAAAGTGCAAAGGAATTATATGGAGACCTTCAGATTATGGTGATAGTGCATTCAATGGGAGGGGCTATGACTTCATTTTGTGAACTATATCTCACGGTGTTTATATTTATGTCTTCTTCATCTATTGCATTATATTATCTAGATTGTGACTTTACATGATTTGTTAAGTACTAGCATCCGGTAAATCATTTTTATCATTATTAATAGTTTTTTTGACAATATGGTAATACTGTGAGTATCTATACAATTGCCAAAAATAAATAAAAAACTAATGAGGCAATGTATTCGTTCTTTAACTATAACATTGTGTTATATATGTATGATACGGTGCTATACTGCTATGTTTTGGACATGATGTTTGTTTGACATGAAGATCCAACATAATTATTAATGCTTGTGCTTTTCAGTTTCCGCATGTAACATATGATTTTCCTTCAGGTCTGAGGACCGAAATTAGGACATTCTTCTGTTGTTTCCCCTTTCGTTTGGATGTTAGAATTTTGGTGCATGTAAGTGTATATGATACATGGACTCTTCAAAATGCATCAAGTACCTGTGTCAGATATTTGAGGCTTGGTGAGGTTTGTGTAATGTGTAACAAACTTCAAATATGCCACTAACAATCATATCAATATAACAACTCGATGACATTGTGCATTACAATACTTTCTAAATATTTGTTAGTGCTTTAGAATGAAAGAGGTACCCATTTTTAACCCTATTGGTTACATTATAAATATTTTTATCAAGAAATTAATATACATATATATATATATATATATATATATATATATATATATATATATATGGGAGATGATCCATGGAAAACGTTAGATATTAACACTATTTCAACTAACGTTAATCTAGCCGTCCAATATTAGAGTTAATGGCTGAGATGAATGCCCAGCCGCTAGAGGGAGTAGCGGCCAGCAATAAATTAAAAAATCCTTTCTGCTGGCCGCTAGAGGGAGTAGCGGCCAGTCAAAACGTCGACGTTTTGACTGGCCGCTACTCCCTCTAGCGGCTAGTAGAAAGGATTTTTTAATTTGGCTCGACTGGACGCTACTCCCTCTAGCTGCCAGTAGAAATGATTTTTTAATTTGGCTCATGCTCCAGCCGCTAGAGGGAGTAGGGCCAACAATTTGTTTTGGCTTAATTACATTATCCTGATTATCCTCTCACATACTATTTATTAATCAATAAATAAAATAATAAAAAATTATAAGAATAACTATAAGGATAATCAATAATTATCTTTATACTTATTAAGATAATTACTGATTATCTTTATAATTATCCTTATAATTTTTTATTATTTTATTTTACTGATTAATAAGTAATATGTATATGGATAATATCTTAATAAGTATAAAGATAATTATTGATTATCCTTATAGTTATTCTTATAATTTTTTATTATTTTATTTATTGATTAATAAATAGTATGTGAGAGGATAATCAGGATAATGTAATTAAGCCAAAAAAAAATTGTTGGCCCTACTCCCTGCTGGAGCATGAGCCAAATTAAAAAATCCTTTCTATTGGCCGCTAGAGGGAGTAGCGGCCAGTCGAGCCAAATTAAAAAATCCTCTCTGCTGGCCGCTAGAGGGAGTAGCGGCCAGTCAAAACGTCGACGTTTTGACTGGCCGCTACTCCCTCTAGCGGCCAGCAGAGATGATTTTTTAATTTATTGCTGGCCGCTACTCCCTCTAGCGGCTGGGCATTCATCTCAGCCATTAACTCTAATATTGGACGGCTAGATTAGCGTTAGTTGAAATAGTGTTAATATCTAACGTTTTCCATGGATCATCTCCCTATATATATATATATATATATATATATATATATATATATATATATATATATATATATATATATATATATATATATATACACAAACATATATATATACACACACACACAACTGTTATATAATGTCCCGAGGTTTAGTGATCAGATTAATTATATACTTGGATATATGTATTTGCGTACAAAACTTTTACCCAATTCTATGTAACATATGTTACCAAAATTTGATCATCGCACAACAATCTACCATCTTCTTATTATATTTTAATTTATTAATTGCATGTATAAATTTATTATTAACAAAATAAATAATCCCGCCGCAACGCGCGAGTTTGTATCTAGATATATACTAAATTTATTAACTTTTTAAGGTTTATTTATAAAATTAACAAAATGGGTCTATTTATGTTAACCGAGAGTTCATGAAACCATCGACTAATTATATTATATAGTAGATTAAAAGTTATATTAATTAGTAAAATTAACAACATGGGGGTCTAGCTCAAATTTAAACCACAATTAATCAAAAACTTTCATATATCCAAAAGGAAAAGTAACTAATTAAGAGGTTTTATTTTTAATTCTACGAATTTTATTACAAATTTTTTATTTTTTTAACACGACTAAAAAAATATTTTGATCTCATAGAGGGGTAGGAAAAAGGAAGATCCTTTTTGTTTTTAAACCACAATAAATCATTTAATTTGCTGGCATTGTTCTCACTTAATTATAATCTAATTTTTTTAGTACATATTTTTTTTTATAATTTAATAATTAACATAATAAATTCACGTAGCTTGTGCTTTTTATGGGGTTGATATATAAGCTTGATTTAATTTATGAGCTTGGTTTAATTTAACATATCTTGCCAAAGTTTCAAGAACATGATTTCTCTTATATAAATAGTAGATAAGTTTTATATACGTGTGAGAGACTAGTGTAGAAATCTCAATTTCCATTTAACTATTTTAACTTGTGTTACCTAATCTGCTCGGAATATAGCTAGTTTAATTTATTTGATTTGGATTTCTTATATAATATATGTGAATGTCGTACGACAGTATGAGTTCTGTTCAGTTACAGAGTTCTAAAACTTAAATACTACTATTAATTTTTTCTTTCCGAATGTTTTCTGTTTTTTCTCTTCTACATTTTTTCTCATAGCAGTTCTCTCTTTTACAACAAGAAAAAAAGAGAAAAATATATTATTTTTATATATATCAAGTGATTTTCTCAATAAAAGATAGTACACTTCCAGAAACTTTCCTCAAGTGTAACATAACTTCTTTGTTCTGCACGAGATATAGCTATATATATATATATATATATATATATATATATATATATATATATATATATATGGACTATATGTATATACACAGCTGTGTATTACACAGTAGATCTATGACTACAGATTTTTTGAGCTATAACGACGGTAAACTGTCGCTATAACCCAGAATAGCTATGACGACGGATGAAACCGTCGCTATAGCCCAAAAAACCGTCGTCATAGTCTACTGTATAATACACAGCTGTGTATATACATTTTTCCCTATATATGTGTGTGTATTGTTCATTTCTTGGTTTTGATTTTTTTTTTTTCTATTTATACATATGGGAGGTGTGAATTAAAATTCCAAACTTTACTTGATACTCCATTTGACCTAAAAATGTCTTATTTATAAAAAATACAAATATTAAGGTTACATTTTCCTTCCCATATTTACCCCGTAAAAATAATAAATTATTAATTTGATTCTGGTGACATGAGAATAAAATTTTAATAAAGAGATTGTATATCATTTTATACTGCTATCAATAAAAAAAGATTGTCAATAAAACAAAAACATTTAACCATCATTTTATACTACTATATCAATAAAAGAAGACTCTGTCTTGTCTATAAAACAAAAACATTTAGACTAAAACCCTAGAAAAGTATAGCAGAAAACATCAAGTTCCACAACATGAAGAGAAAACCGAAATACAAGGTGAGCACAAAACCCTTGAAAAATGATCCACCGCAAAAAAGAGTGAAGAAGATGGGCGTCGATTGGTCCCAACTTCCAAACGATCTACTCTATTCGATTGCGGATCGTTTCGCATTGGAGGATTTTGCTGTTCCTTGGCTATTCGCCCTGTCGAAACACCCCTGCACAACTTTTCCATGCTTGTTGGCCAAAGAAAACTTTAACTCCATACCTTATAAACCAAACAAAGTTCTGTTGAAATGCTTAGGCAGAGAGATTCCGATTCCACATAATAATAATAACGATGTGAAATCACTGGTCCAGATGCCCATTACAACGGCTTATTGGGGATCTCCAACGGGCTGGATCTTCTGCCAAAATCATCCTAGGGCACAACTCATAAACCGTTACACGAGTTAGGGTTCCTCGATCTCCCACAACTTGATCATAATATAAGAAAAGGCCTAGTATTCAAAAGGCCGATGACTAAGGAGCTGTTTGATAAAAAACTGAATAAATCTGAATCTAAATCTGAATGAGTTGAATCTGAATTTGAATGAAAAAAGTTGTTTGATAATTGATATGTCTGAAATATCTGAATAACAGTATTTTAGTATTTTACCCTTCTAAGCTATGTTGAACAAGTATATAATTTTGTCTGGATGTATCTAAAAAAAATTAAATACAATATTCATTGTACAACAAATAAAAATAGATAATTCAAACAAATTATCAAACAAAGTATTGAATAAATCAAACAATTTTAACCCAAGTTTCATAGAAAATAAGAAATGTAATGAGTTAAACAAACATGTCAACATAATAATAAATTTACATTAATTTCAGTGAGTCACTTTATAGTTCACGAGCAATTTGATCACGTAGTTTGTTCATATATTGTACGCCTTGAGGGCCCCATTGCGCTGCATCTTGCTTTCCTTCGTTATTTTCTTCATATTGTTCATCATCTCCATCAATTGTGTTAGCTTGATCATACTGAGCAAATAACTCATCCTCAATATTCTCTTTTCTTATGAAATTGTGAACAACAAAGCAAGCAATAACTACATCTCTTTGCACTGAAAAGGGATAAGGAGCCATCTGCTTCAATATTGGGAATCTTGCTTTTAATATACCATGGGCACGCTCAATAATATTTTTGAGCTGGGCATGAGCATGGTTAAACTTTTCTTTTCTATTTAAGGCATGTCGACGTCGAAAATCTGCTAGCCAGTACCTTGTCTTGCGATATGGAGATAAAAAGCCTCGAGTGTTTGTATATGCAGCATCACAAAGATAATATTTATCTACAATTATAAAAATAAAATTTAACCCAAGTTATTAAAATAAATAATCAAATATGATAATCAAATAAAAAATTGTAACACATACTGAAACAACCCGGGTCAAACCCCGAGTCCGGAACAAATCTTGGGTCAAATCCCAAGTCCGAATCGAATCAAATCCATCCAAATAAGGCCTCAAACTACTGGCCCAATAATATCTTCTTGGGGTTATCTAGCCCACCACAGGCTCCCAAAAGGTCATGACTTGAAGGTACTATTGGTAGTAACTTAATTCCTTATATGCACACAAATTTTTCCCCTATCTTTCGATGTGGGACTGAGGTGTTACACATACTTTGAAAAAATTTATGATTTGTTTGTGTAGAGTGTTGAAATCTTCGTTTCACTACTCTAAATCGTTCGTTATGACTTAGTCAAGAACATAGCAATATTTTCCTCAATAGTTACGCACTTACTATCTTGTACCCATTGTTTTTGCCTAAAACGATTGCATAAATGCACATATGCAACACGTGAAAGTCGCATCAATTCTTGACATTGCATACTTGATCCATGTAATAACTCCAATGTATAAGCATGTCCACTCAAGATTGAAGTGTTATCTCTAATTCTTGGTATGTTTGTTGAACGAATTCGTTTCAAGTACCAACACATAATGATTAAGCATAAAAGTTGATCTTCAATAGTCATGCTTGACCTATTTCCAAAAACTCCAATGTATAAGCATGTCCACTCAAGATTGAAGTATTATTTGAGAAAAAAAGGGAGTAATACATATAACAGTGTGTAATTGCTTTTTTCCCCTCCCGTCCCGTCCCCTCCCAAAAGAACTTGTCAGATAGATAATTGGATGTCAAACACTATTCCTGCAGCACACAAAGTAATCAACTTACAAGGCTACTGTTGGCAATATATATAAGCTCAAAAGATAGAATCTAGGAGAATAAAGAAACCATGAAGATAAAAGAAACCAAATGTTAAATCTATGTTTTTGACTCATTAGAATTCGTGTGTGTCATACTTGAATTACTTAAAAATATCATACTATTGTACTTTACATAATTTGGGGTTAAATAGGTCACTGGACTTGGGATGAATAACAAATGCTCTTTTTGAACAACATCATACAACATGTGCATAAAAATAAAAGGATGAATTCAAATATTCTAATCATTATCATGGATTAATGATCATTATTTTCAAGTTTATGGAGTTTTAGATGATTCTCCCTCAAGAAGTAAACAATTTGATATGCAGTTAGCGAAAGGTGTAGACAAAGATTAAATAGAAGCCAACAATTTGATATGCAGTAAACAAGGGAATCTTTTGATTGCTGATATTCTTAACATTAGTGATGAAGAACAGGATTTATGTGAAGAAAATTGTGAATCCCAAACGGGGAATTTTTCGGTTTCAACAAAGAGATCAAATTCAAGGCATGATCACAAGGGAAAGAATTTGTTTCTTCCCAACTGAAAACAAAACAAAACAAAACAATCAATTATTGTTCATAAAACAGAATTTTCTTTTCCTCTGTAGGTTCAGAGTATTTATCCAAACAAAGGAAGTGAATGTGAATCAATGTTCTTCAAATTTGTTCTTCAATTTAGTTTAGAGAAAGTGTATGAATCTTTAAATATAAGTTATCTCTTCTTTACTTGAATCTACAAAGGTTTGCACATGGAGAAGTTTAAAAGGTGCATAAGGTCTTCTTTTACTATTATGATATATCTTTGTGATATAACTGATTAACATGGATAGTTCAAAACTCTCTTACTCATCAGGCATAATGAAAAAAAAAGTCGAAACATACCAATTCCTTCACTGTACATTTAAAAAAAACTATCAAGAATAATAGGAAGATCAAAAAAATTCAACCAGCCATCTATGATTGCAATATCAACGTTTTGGGTAAAAGAACAGACCTCATCCATCAAATGATTGCAATATCACATAAAGTTACAAGGGTCTTTAGGCTTATCTATCTGGAGTCATTCAATTGAAAAAAGAAATGCTTCTTTATTAAACCCATCAAGGCCTATGTCAGCAAGAAACAATAGACTTCACTTTAACTTGTTAAATCTTTTTGGCATCCTATAACGCCAAAAATTACCGACAGAAGAGTGAGGGAAAAGGAAGAAAAAAATCCCAAAGAAATCATAATCCCCATTTTTCACGAAGAGATGTATAGCTGGGGGACCGGACATGAAAAAAAAATCGAAGAAACCTAACATAAGAAGGAACCTGGATAGACCTTCAGATTGAAACATTCAAGGCGAAGAAACAAAATTTTGAAATGCAAAAGAACATAAATATACCTTCAAGTAAATAGCAGAGAACACCGATGCAGATGGAGACGAGATGCGAAAGAGATCGGCGCTAGAGATGGAAGCGATTGCAGCGAGAGACGAGAGGTTATTTGGGTAAAAGGGATTATTCAGCCAATTCATCCAAATTTTGTTAAAGGAATCGGTCAGACGAATTCAGCCCAAATCAGATTTGAAAAGTTATAAACAAACGGTCTGGATGGCTGAATCCCTCAGATTCAGAGCCATTCAGCCTTATTCAGACCGTATCAAACAACCCCTAAATATTCTAGTGATCATTTGCATGTGCATGGCAGTAACGTTAACACGATTGAGGTCGTACTCGACAGGGGTACTACATAGAATGGATTACTGTGCAAAATAAGTATCCTATTTATAATGATGATACTAATCATGGTTTTGTATAGATCTGGTAAGGTATAAAAATGGTGTTTATGCCATATGTTCCAATGGGACTATAGTGATTTTGGTACGAACTTAAGTTTGGCGCCCCCAAAAGGATTAGATGTAAATGATAATCTCGTTTATTTGGTGGAATCAGCCGGTGAATTGCTAATTTTAGTGGGAAATGGTTTTTGTAAATCGTTAATGGACTCATTTTTTCAGGTGTACAAGTTTAATTTACAGTCCGGAAGGTGGAAAAAAGTTGAAGACTAGGGTAATCGCTCAATGTTTCATGTAGGGAATAGAAGTTATTCCGTGTCTATAGCTATAGAGTAGGCCTAACAAAATATGGTTATGGGTTGATTTTGGTTTTCAAAATACAGTTATGATTCCATTTAAGAACTAAAATCATATTAACTATTTTTAATATGGATAATGTGGGTTGGAACCATATAGTTATGGTTAAAAACCATATTAACCATTTTAATATTGTTATGGGTTATGGGTTACATGAAGATCTGATTTGACACTAATATTATGTGGTTATGTATATACCCCTTACCCCCACCACCCACCCCCCACTCCCCACCCCCACTACCACTAAAAAAATAATATTATATGATTATGTATATACCCCTTACCCCCACCCTACGCCACTTCACTCCACCCCAACCAAACCAAAAATAATAATATTATGTGATTATGTATATACCCCTTATCCACCCCACACTACCTATCCACTCCACCCACCTACCTATCTACCTACTCACCCATCCCACCTCCACCCACCCCACCCACCCCACCCCAACCCACCTACGCACCCCACCCCCACTCTCACCTACCTACCCACCCCACCCTCCACCCTGCCCACCTACCTACCCACCCACCCAACACTCCCTCTCAAAAAAATGATATTAAACGATTATGTATACCCCACTCACCCCTACCCACTTACCCCCACCCAGCTATAACCCCACCCCCACCAATAATGTGTACACCATTCACCCCACCAAAAATAATCGTGTTTGGTGCGCTTACTGAGAGAGAGAGGAGTGTAATTGAATAGAATATGGGTTGAAAAATGGTTAACCAGTTAATTAACTATATTTGTTTTAAAAATATTGGTTCAAACTTTAACCAACCTGAATAAATAAAAATAGCTAACCGACCCATTTGATTCCAGTTAATATGATTTGACCCAACAGTTAACTACTTATATTACCAGATCTACTATAGAGGATAATGATGAATGTCAGAAATGGAAAGGTAATTGCATCTATTTTACTCCGGGGAAGTACTTATGGGATGTTTTTATTGGATGTTTCGATATCAAGAAGAAGAGGATGGAATTTCATTACCTTAATAATGATAAAAGAACATTTGATTTAGCTTGGTTCAAGCCTAGCTGTTATTAATTAATTACTAGTGTTTTGCCTTTTGTTTTTCTTATATACAGTAGAACCTTTATAAATTAATACTTTTGGGACTAGAAAATTTTATTAATTTAGAGAGTTATTATTTAATCAATAAATTAATAATTTATTAATTTAAAGAGTGTTTTTCTATTCGTTGAACATAAATTTAATTACATTAAAATTATTGCATTTTATTGATGTTTATATTATATTTTTTTTGATGCAATGTATCATACTTATTAAATTAATGTAATAATAAAATTCATTGTAAGTGATATTAATTATTTTTAATAATTAAATAATGTACTTTTCAAATTACATTCACATTTTATTTTAAAAATATATATTCACATTAAGTTTAATTAATTTATATATATATATATATATATATATATATATATATATATATATATATAAGTTCATTGTACTAGAATTTAATACATTTCATGTATAATAATAAAGAGAACTACTATATAAACATCAACAAAAAATCTTCAAATCATACTCAACAATGACTTCTCATCTAAAAGGTGTCCATAAATCTACCATGACAGATCAAATACGCAAGAAATTATGCATGGGCGAAAACACCTATCGCCCACAAGGATGCAGTTTAAGCTGAATTTCAGGTATATTTTTTTAAGTCTTACATATAATATAATTAATAAACTAATATTGTTTAGTAGTAGTATATAAGAGAGATCACCCAACATGTACTCAGAAAGATTATATAAGAATCTTTAAAAATTATTATTTTATTATTTTATCGAAATTATTAATTTATCCCATTAACCCAACTCAGAACTGAAAAAAAAAATATTATTTAGAGAAATTATTAATTTATGAGTATTATTTTAAAGAGGTTCAACTGTATTACCGTATGTCATACTATCATTTAAAGGGTTAATTTATATTAGTTGTTTGATTATTAGCTTTGCAGCTTTCAGTGTAGCGTTTGACACTAATGTTTTTGGTGCAGATTTAGTACCTGAGTTTTTAGAGAGAGAATGTATTTAAAATATAATTTTTTTAGAGAGAGAAAGTGATAAAATTCTAATGTCCACTCACATAATTAATTTATGAGTCACATAATTAATTTACAACTCACATAATTTTCCCCTCGTTTAAACCTAATCCATAAAAACTTACTAAAACCCAATATTAGCCGCCTAAACCTGCACATATATTCACAAATCACAATGTACTACATTAACAACCGTGTTGCCTTTGTGAAGGGGGTCATTAATGATAAATTTTTTCTCATCAGGAATGAGTTCATCGCCTAAGCCCCAATTTTTAATATTAATATGTACTTTTTTTTTCAAAAAGTTAAAGCACTGAAAAGTATGAGATTTTTATGGAATTGTACGATTCATTATTCTACATAATTTTTCATATATAATTCTATATTTAAAATGAGTACTGTTTTTTAAAAGTAGACAATAAAATATTCCGTTCGCTCTAAATTATAAGCAAAATAAGCTTTGAGTTTGTTTAAGACCAAGTGCTTAAGATATACTCCCTCTGTCCCAAATTAACTGCTCAATTTTGACCTTTTTAAGTCAAATTGACTTTTTTTAGAATTAATAATTAAGCATATATAAATATATTTCTAATATTATAAAAATTGGGATTAGTAATAAATTGTATATACTTTCTTTTGGTTATAATCTCTTCACCTATATTTTAACAAAAATAGTAAAAAGATTATTTTTAAAAATGGTCAATTTGACTTTAAAAAGTCAAAACTGAGCAATTAATTTGGGACGGAGGGAGTAGTTGTTAAGAAATTATTAGCGTAAGAAAACATTAATTTTGTAAATTATATATATATATATATATATATATATATATATATATATATATATATATGGAATTGTAGGGATCATTGCTATATTAATTAATTAATTAAAGTGGATAAAATTCTCCTTTATATTTTTGGAAATTATTACTTTATATTTTTAAAACAAACAAAGGACTCCATCCGTTCTAAATTATAAGACCATTAGACTATTATTGACTTTTGAAAATCAATTGATACATTTTTAAGCTCAAAATTAAGACGATTCATACCAGATTTAAAATAATAATAAAAAAAAACTTACAAAGAGTGGTATTTTTTGTTAAATAAATTATATCCAAACGTGCTATTACATAGAATAAAATCAATTAGTTATTTAGGTACTTACATGAATTGAGAGAAGACATCTTGTATGTATCACGCTTCTGATGTGCTTAAAGGTAAATGTCTTCAATTGTCTCTCTTAATCTTATGATGGATATATAGGTGTGTATTTCTTGAGACGACAATTGTGACCAAACCCTAACTATTTTATTTATAGAATAGCTAAGAGTTATAATCGTCCAAGATTATGAAACCCTAGAGCCCATTATACCAAATACTATAAGGAATATTATTTATAGGCCACATAATTAATTATCAAACTCATAAATAAAGTGATTAAATTAATACAATATGTAAGTCCAATAATTACATAAATAGTAGAGGCCACATAAAGAATAAAATATTCTAACTACATTCTCCCACTTGGCCGAAATATTGTTTATATACAAAACATAACACTTGCAATCATTAATTTGGCCAAGTATTAATTTAATGTCTACATCTTGTTCAAATAAAAATACCAATGTGAATTAATACAATCTTTGTGTCACTATTAACACAAGATTCTCATTAGTTACACAATTAGTACTTCTATTAGAACAAAGATTAACATTAAGCATAACATGTATGAATAAAGTTTACATAAGTGGTAATTGATTAAACTCATTTATATGGTTCAAAACATAATTATTTGCTCACAAGTTCTCAAGTGTGCACAATAAAGAGAATAGAAAACCATAAACATAATGTGAAGTTCAAAACAACGAGCTCAAAAAATGAGTTCCATAATGTTCATTTGCTATTTCCAAGTAGTAAAATTAGTTCCATTCAAGTCTTCAATTCTAGAGAGATACCCAACAATATTAGTTGGAGTCAATGCTGAAACAAAATCATGCTCATAAGTATGCTTACCAAAAACTAAAAGAAATCCAACATGTACAACAATAATTAATAATTAATCATAATAAAACCAACTATAGGACAATAAGTTAGTTACATATATAAAATCTATTTACAACACCCAAAATAGATTTTAATGAGATGTTGATACATAATTATCAATCATTTGTTGGTGCAATTAAATATATGCTAATAACATCCCCAAAAAAATAATGCACAACACATTTATCCACGCATCATCGTTGGACAGAAATAATATAAACATGTTACTTATGCAAAAAAATTCCATTAAATAAATTTTAATTCTAATTTTCCGTTGGGTAAAATTAAAATATTCATTTATTAAATGTAACATTATGTGACTTTTTCTTAATCTATAATTGTTTCAATTAATAACCCTCCGTTGGATTGATTATTAATTTTAACAATAAAAGATTCGCGCATACGTGTAAATTATTATGATCAAACTCAATTTTGTTTAAATAATATATTAATCAAGTTTAAAAAGTAACACTATTTATAATTTACATGTAACAACTTAAAAGCCCTAATAATCATCATGTTCTAGAATCTTAAATTAAAATATATAATTATGAACATGAATTGATTATAAAATAATCATGTTAATTTTAACTTGAATACATGAGGGCATATGAATATCATAATATTATCTAGACATAATAAATAATAAATCTAACATATAATATTTTAATATTTATGTCCACGATGTTCATCATAATATTATATTTTAATAAACTTGCATAAACAGTGCATAATTTGTGGGAATATTATATATATGCAGAATACATGAAGTTTAATCCATAAGACATGATTCCAAAGTAATTGAAACATAATACATGACATGTTATAAAGCAGTATAACACGATTGAATAAAGTAGTATAACGTGCTTTAATATTATGTTATCCGAGAACATGAACATGACTATTCTAAATTCTGCGAAATTATAATTATATATCTATGCAAGAATTATATATATATATATATATATATATATATATATATAAATTTGATCAGGTCCGGACCTCTCGGACGGGAGAAAATCCGGACCCAAATTTTTTTTTTTTTTTTTGATAGAACTAAAAAAAAAAAAAATTATGGAACTGAAATTTTTCCATAATACATTGTTTTGGGTGTGTTTTTAATACCTACACCAATCAATGTATGTACAGTCTGCCCAGACTGTACAGACATATTTTGTTATAGGCATCCAAATCACACCCAAAACACTGTATAATGTAAAAATTCCAATTCCATAATTTTTTTTTTTAGTTGTTTCAAAAAAAAAAGCAAAAAAAAAAAAAAAAGGTCCGGATTTTAACAAAATCCGGGAGTCCGGACCTGATCCGGACTATATATATATATATATATATATATATATATATATATATATATATATATATATATATATATATATATGTTTCAATATTCTGAAACATGATCCCGTTCAAAAGGTTCCGCGGAATTAAAATTCTGGTTTAATAACGTAATTAATTTATTCTATACAATAGTACTATAATCATGTTTGTGATACCAGATGTTAAATAAATTATATCAGAACATGCTATTACATATAATAAAATCAATTAATTAATTAGGTACTTACATAAATTGAGAGAAGACATCTTGTATGTATCACGCTTTTGTTGCGCTTAAGGGTGAATGTCTTCAATTGTCTCTCTTAATCTTATGATGGATGTATAGGTGTGTATAAAGTTCTTGAGACGATAATTGGAACCAAACCTTAACTGTTTTATTTATAAAATAGCTAAGGGTCATAATCGTCCATCAATATTATGAAACCCTAGGGCCCATTATGCCAAATACTATTAGGAATATTATTTACAGGTCACATAATTAATTATCAAACCCATAAATAAAGTGATTAAATTAATGGCAAAACTAATGAAATACCCACTATAATTTGCACGTTTTACTGATTACACTATTGAACTTTTAATTTTTCAAATTACCCCACTAAACTAATTATTATTTTGAAATTGGGTCATTCCGTTAAAAAAATAAATGGGTGTTAATTTTTTATTGACAAAACTAATGAATTACCCATTGTAGTTGGCACATTTTTCTGATTACACCATTGAACTTTTAATTTGTTAAATTACTTCATTAAACTAATTAATATTTTGAAATTGGGTCATTCTGTTAAAAAAAATTAAGCAGACATTAAATTTTTATCTATGTGGCTCTGGAAAAGAAATTCAAAAATAAAAAAATATTACTTATGTGGCAAAAAAATAATAAAAAACTTGAAAGTGAAAACAAAAAAAATTAAAATATTTTGGATACCCTAATATCAGATGTTTATCAATAGAATTTTTTTTCCCGAATGAAAAGCAATGAATCAGCAGTAAAAATGAAACTCGATAATTGAGACATAATGCTGCTGATAGTCGGAGGTGAGAGGGAAGAAACCTACTGCAACACCATTTACTTCATCTGTTGTTGTTGTTGGGGATTTAGACTATTGTTATATCTAATGTTGAACTTTGAAGCTCAATTCAATATTTTGATAAATATTTGGATCTAGGAATTTTCATAAATTTTAGAGAGAGAAAATACGCAGATCTATTTGATCTGGAAGAAGGGGGAGAAGAGAGATGAGTGGAAGGAAGATAGAGTAAATCAAATTTGTTTATTTTTTTTTTGTTTTTCACGTCCACGTAGGATAAAAACCGAAACCATTTAATACTCATGAGGCAAAGATAATAGAATGACCAAATTTTAAAATATTAATTAGTTTAATTGAGTAATTTAAAAAATTAAAAGTTCGATGGTGTAATCAATAAAACGCACCAACTACACTAATGGGTAATTCATTAGTTTTGTCGATTTTTTTAATATAATGACCCAATTTTAAAATAATAATTAATTTAGTGGGGTAATTTAAAAAATCAAAAAAGTTTAATAGTGTAATCAGTAAAACGTGTCAACTACAGTGGATATTTCATTAGTTTTGCCTTAAATTAATATAAGCCCAATAATTACATAAATAGTAGAGGCCACATAAAAAATAAAATATTGTAACATTTTAAAAATAATTTACAATATTTATCATTATATTGCTTCAAATTAAAATAATTCATTTTAATTTTATGTTTAAAAATGTCTTTAATTAACTTTGAAAAATCAATAGTGAGATTTTCATTTACTTTACTTGAAATAATTTTACGACAAAATATATAGGTGTCAATTTTTATTCTTTTTCTTATACGCATTTCGACACAAACCCTAAAAAATCGCCAACATATATATACTCCCTTATCAACTTTGGTATCTCCGCCTTCTTCTATTTCTTCCATGTCCTTTCATTTCATGAATCTACTTCCATAACTGGATCTTCTTCTCTCATTTCAATCACATACAAAAAATAATCAATCTTTTCGCCTCAATGGCTGGACTCAATGATTTTGTTTCGAATTGGGGGAAGTATCGGGGGAGAAAAATGGTAACAAACAAGAAAACAAGCAGCAGCAGCAGCAGCAGCAGCAGCAGCAGCAGCACCAGCATACTTTCTCTCCCCAAAGCATTGATATACAGCATCCTCATTTTGCTACCGGCCGAGATTCTTTACCATGTAATGAGGTATGTTTGTCGCGACTGGAATGAAATTATCAACCACCAAAGTTTTATCAAGGAACATTTTCGCCTTCATTGCTCTAATGATCATAGCCTTCTAATCCAAATCATGAGACCCATCCATTCTCGTGCTACTTACTATGCAGATTTGGGGAATATAGATAATAATTTTACTAGTAATGGTAATGCTAGGGTTATGAAATATGGGCTTCAGTTTATTGAGAAACCTTTATGTTCTTGCCATGGTTTTTTGTTAACATACCTTTGGCGTCCTGGAAATTTAGTTCCGGGGCGTAGATCTTGGAAGTGGGAGGATCTTTTAGAAAGGGATAAATATTTGTTTGTACTAAATCCTGTAACAACAAAAAGAGTATCCCTCCCTTCTTTATCACAACATACAAATTATTGCTTTTCTTTATTAGCTTGTGCTCCTAATGGAGAATACAAAGTGGTGAATGCTTTTGATGGCCATATAAACCCTCAGTCGTGTTTAGTGTTAACTGTGGGCGTCGGTAATGGATGGAGATTGATTGAGTGTGGGAATATAGGTGGGATTGCTAAGTTGGCGTTTAGGAGCCGGCCTATTTCTATTGGAGCATTTATTTGTTGGGCTTGTAATTCTGTTCCTTATGTTCTTACATTTGATTTGGAAACTGAGATTATGTATCAATGTCCTGCGCTAAGTACTAGTATGCACGGAAAGGATTATTATTATGTTAGGATGGGGTGTTATTTATCTGTCATGCTTCGAGTTTCTGACCTTAAGTGGAAGGTTTGGATATTGGCGGACTTTAAAACTGGCCAATGGACGGAGATGCCTAATGTTGATTTGTCATGGCAGATCTGGATAATTAACGAAGAAAAAACTCGTTGTGATGATAATAGATGGGTTGTAGCTCCTAAGATTCGTGTTGTGCCTATTGCTTGGTTGAGAGAAGGCGAGCTGGTTGTGTTTCGCCTTACATATCCATCCAGTCGATGCATAGTTCACAATGTCAAGACCGGAGAGAGTTGTTCGTTTGAGATGTCTGTGTGGAATGTGCGTCAAGTTGTCCATGCTCATGTCAACAGCTTGCTTTCGTTGAACAGTCTTATTAATTATTAGCATGTTCTTTTTATGCTCTTGGTGTGGGAATTTAAAAGACTTCAGTTCTGTAATTTTCATATGCAATTATGGGACCTTTATTATGATTAATAATGTAGTCAAGGAATATGGTATGGTAGTACTAGCTACCACCCCTTATTACTAGGTTTTGTTGAAAGAACTTTTACATTAATCTTCTCTTTGTTGTATTTCGGGAATAGTCTATTTTCACATTAGTATGTTCTGGATGGATGGATGGATATCTATTAAACATATATTTGAGTTTGGCATTCATGTTTGTTTCATATTTGTAGTTCCTTGGATGGATATTTACTAAACATCTTTGTTAATATGAAGTAAATTTCTTCCCTCTCATCTAAAGTTTGGATCAATGAAGGTTCGGAGGGAGAAGGTAGTTGTTCGAGTCCCCCATTCACAGTTTTTATCTTAGATCTGGGAAGGACTCAATCTCCTTTTTTTGAAGAGACCCTCCCCTAGATCTTTCTTCTTGAGCTCTAATAATTTCTCCCGTCGTGAGATTTTTTTTTTTGTTTTGTGGAACTTGTTTTCTCAATGATATGACTGGTTTTTTTTTTTCTGTAATTATTAGACAATTTCATTATCATATATTGGGAGTGCTTTTTTCCAGTTGGGAATTTTTTTTTCATTTGTGAGAATTTTTTTGTGCATGAATGGTTGAATGGCATTATCATGATGGTCGGTTCCTCTTTTGCTCGTATTAAAGAACTGTTTAAATATATATGCATATTTGATATATTATTATTTTGGGATTATGATTGTTTTTTAGGAATATATCTAGTGTCTTACTAGTTATTGTTATGATTGACCATTTTCCTTATTATCCGTTATTATGTATGAAAAGATTATCATTTCAATTCTTTGTATTGTAATCTTTTTTATCGTTTGTAATAGTTTATAGTTTCAATATATTACACGCGATTAGACTGTTTGATAAAAGAAGAGAGTAAATTTCTTTTAATATATCTCATGTTAGGTTTTCTCATTTTAGTCTGATTGCGAAATTGTGCCCTCAGTTTAGCCACCTGTGACTTTTTTGCCTGAGTTTCTGCATTACCAAAACAAACCTTCAAGATACAGTTAGTAGTGCTAAACCGTTCCATCTGGGTTTGTTTTGCCCTACAAGTTATAGCTTAAAAGAGAAAATGATTGATTAATAAATGTACCTCAAGGGATGAGTTTGGTTAATTAATTAAGGGGGTTATTCAATTAAGATTTTTAAATAATTTTTTTAAGTGACTTACTTTTGTAGAATTTGTGGGATTTTAATGATTTTCAAAGACTTTAAAAACTTTTTTAAAATGACTTTTATAGACTATGAAATAAGTAATAGACTTTTATAAATTTTTTATCAAGACTGTGATATATAGACTTTTGTATACTTCTAATATATCTTGCAACTTATATTAATTGTTAATTAGCCCATGTGTACAACATCTCCCTCTTTTTTCATGAACTAGAGTAAATCTCATTATATTATTGTGGCATGAGATTTTATATATATTGAAAGCGTTCATATTATTCTACTCATTTCATAATACATTTGGATACTCGGATACCAATAAAACTTTAGAAACTACAGACGCAATACAAAAATTAAGTTCACTTTTCATTGAGTTATATATACTTTATGCATATACGTACGCTTATTTGGAATTATTGTTTTTCATTTCAGTCTACAAAAGTTGTCATCAATACTTATTTACGTAATTAACAATTAAAAAATTAATATAAACATTTGCAATATATATCGATTTCCATTCAAATATTAGAATATTACCTCGTCTTAGTATCAAAATTTACAAATAAAAATAATATATACTTGTTTCATGTATATTTTAAAATAGCAAGTTATTTTTAAAATAAAAAATTATTTTTTTTATTTATATTCTTTTTAATAAATTTTTAGTTTAGTAATGTAACATATAATAAAATGATGATAAAAAGCTTGAAGAACTTATATATTTTATATAACTATATATCACTATAAAGTACACACTCCTATATAAATTACTTTCCCTCTCTCTCACTTTTTTTCTTCATTTAACTCTGATTAAGTTAATTTATGAAATTATAAAATTATAAATATTGTGTATTTATTTTTATTTTTTAAATAATAACGTGTGTTTATTATTAAATAACAAATAAATTTAAATTTAAAATTTTTGAATTTTGTACGTTGACTACAAAAATAAAATAAATATTTTATTTTTGTGGGTACAGCAGAAGTATTAATTATTCTAGATTATAAAGTAATTAGAAATATTGGATTCATGTGAAGTAATTAGAAATATTGGATTCATGTGAATTGTATTTTAAATTTATTTAGTTTATTAAGATGAGATATGAAGTCTTTAGAAATCTTTAGAGATGAGGTCAGACTTTGGATATGAGTTGATAGTTATAATTTTTCTTCTAAAGTCTGTCAAACTCTACCATTTAATAGAAATCTGAAAAGTCTATGACTTTTTGAATATCAAAATACTTTTATAGACTTTGTAAAAATCTTAATTCAATACCACCTAATTTTTAAAGACATTAAAAAAGTTGTAATTGAATACCACTAAACTTTTATAAACTCTTTAAATGTCTTGATTGAATACAACCAAACTTTTAAAATCTTTAAAAGTCTTTAAAAATCTTAATTGAATACACCCCCTAAATTAAGGACGAAGAAATCACACCGACACAAATACAGCGGACATTTTTGTATTTTAGGCGGGACAAATTGATTCACACTCTTTTAGTTGGATCAGGATCCACTCCATTTTAATTTGAAATGGAGGAGTCTGCATTTGAGAGCAGATCCTATGTCCCCAAATTCTCTGTCCCCCTTGTGTCCCGCCACTTAAATTTTGACACATGTCCTTTTATTTAATTTTAGAATTAATTAGTGTTAAGTAAGAGACTAGGTGTCAAAATTTAAGTGAAGGGACACAATGTGACATGGAATTTGGGGACAGATGATCTACTCTCCCATTTAAAGGTCTATATTTAAAGTTATTAGATCTAAGTTCTAGAAGATTCTATCTCATTTAAAAATCACTAACTTGACTCTAATCACCTCATTTAAAATTCACTAACCTAACTCTAGTCACTTTATTTAAAAACCACTAACCTAACTCTAGCCATTAATTAATATAACACTAATATATAATAATAATAATAATAATAATATTATTATTATTATTATTATTATAACACTAATAATAATAATAATAATATATTAGTGTTATATTAAAATAATAATAATAATTTTTTAAACAATTTTATAATAATAATAATATATTAATCTTATATTAATTAATGGTTAGTGACTTTTAAATGAAGTGACTAGAGTTAGGTTAGTGGGTTTTAAATGAAGTGGTTATAGTTAAGTTAGTGACTTTTAAATGAGGTGTCAACTTCTAGACTTTAAATCTAATAATTTTAAATCTAGACATTTAAATGGAGACTCTCCATTTCAAATTAAAATGGAGAGATCCTGATCCCTTTTAATTGTGTGTCAGTTTTCACTAACAAACTTATCTTTCTACTTATTCCTCAGCAGCTTTCTAATTGCTTTATAAGAACTACCATTCTCTAGTCTCACTTGTGATCAGGGGATGGCCAACTGGTTAAGGAATCAAGCAATTTTGTGAAAAATTAGAAAAGGAAATTGCACTTCTTTAGTGATTTTAATTAATACTTTTCATGCTTTAATTAAAAATATTTCCTAAACTCTCAACGTAAAAAAAAATATATCTATCAGGATCCAAAGCCTACCAATGTCACACACATAAACGAAAGGAAAAGAGAAAGAACTAGATTGAAATTATATAAATCAAACACTCATTTCCTTTATTGTTTTAATTAATTTCTTTTTCAACAAGATACTGAAGTATTACGATTCCCTTTTAGATAACAATTTGGAATCAGTATTTTAGTTTTGATGGGTTTCATGTGTTTGTTATTTATTCTGATTCTGGAGTCTTTTTTCTTGGTAGAATTTTGTTTTTTCTATTAGCATGAGATTTAGGATTTGTTTGATGTAAATATATCAATAATGCTGTCGTCTCCTACTTAAATTCATGCACCGAATAACCACTTAATGCAACTTGTTACTATACGATGACATATTTCAAAATAAAAAATTTGACGTTGTAGGAAAAAGTTGCATCAGTATATATACTTTCATACTTTCGCAAGATATTTGTTCTAATTTTCGATGGAAATAGCATTAATCTGAATTTTGAAGAGGAATTAATGATATTTTTTTGTAAAAAGTTAATTGATTTGTTTAGAGAAATATAACTTTAATTTGGCTTGCTTCTTCTACTTTTATTGTACTGATCAAATAGGAAAGTTAGTTTTGTTATGTGAGCTCGTGCCACCATCTGATTAATTACTTCGATATATAGTGTTAGAAAGTAATTATGTAATCTCATATTTCTAGAAGCAGTATTAAATATAGTTATTAAGCTTGTTAAGTTCTATAAGTGTCTTTTGTATTCTCAAGAGTATTGAAGTCTTATTCTAGAATACTCCACTCCTAGATTAAATAGGAGATTGATGTAATTCATGAAGACAAGGAGAAAAAGAAGAAGTCTAGCAGTCTGCAGGAGCAGCAGCTCTGCAAAGTCTATTGCTCTCGTCTCTCTTCTAATAAAAGTTCCTTGATAAATTCCTGTTTTTGCACATTGTGCTTTCGTTTGTCCCAACAAATTTGGTATCAGAGCTATTTTGTTAAAACCACATCCTGCTATCATGAATTCAAATTCAGTCCCTATGTTGTTTGCATATTCTCCAAGTCAAATCCCTATATTTGAAGGAGAACGCTATGAGTATTGGAGCAGTCAAATGGAAAATATCTTCATATCTCAAGACCTTTGGGATATTATTGAGACTAGTTATGAAGAACCACCTGGAACTAGAGATTGGTCACAAGCACAACAAAAGCTGTACAAGAAGAACAAAAAGAAAGATGCCACAACACTCCGATTTATACAGCAGGGGGTAAGCAAATCAATTTTTCCTAGAATTTTTGGAGTCAAAAAAGCTAAAATTGCATGGGAGATTTTGCAAAAAGAATTTCAAAGATCTGCCAAGGCCATTACTTTAAAACATCAGACATTATGGAGAAATTTTGATAATCTGTCAATGAACGAAAGTGAAAGCATTCAAGATTTCTCTTCAAAAGTTGTTGAAATAATAAATCAAATCAAGGGTTGTGGTGACACCATTGAAGACAAGAGAGTGATTGAGAAAGTTTTGAGGAGTCGTCCTCCCAAATTTGATCATGTTGTCGCAGCCATAGAAGAATCCAAAGATCTATCCAAAATGACCTTTCATGAGTTAACAGGTTCACTACAAGCTCATGAACAAAGAATTAATAGGTCCTCACATCAACCTGTGGAACAAGCTTTTCAGTCCAAACTGAGAATTTCAGAAAAGAAGGCCAACAGTTCCTGGGACATGTCTCATTCAAAGAAGGCCAACAGCTCCTGGGACATGTTTCATTCAACAGAAAATAATCAAAAAAAATTTCAAGAATGAATCAGCAGGAAAGAAGAAGAAGAGAGAAAACTTACAGTCACAACTCAAAGAAAGAAAGAAGTGGAAGCTCACAACAAAGTTTCAATAATGAAAATTCTCAATGTATCATCTACAAAAGATCTAACCATGAATCCCGAGATTGCAGATTTAAATGTACAAGATGTCGAGTGCCTAATCATTCTCAAAAAGACTGCTGTTTTCAAAACAAAAATGAGCAAAATGAAGCTAAGTTCACAAAGGAAAGTGATAATGAACACCTTTTTTACTCTAGCTTACTTACTGAAAGTGAGTCACAGAATTTATGGTATTTAGACAGCGGTTACAGTAGCCATATGACGGGAAATAAAGATTTCTTCATAGAACTTGATCACAGTTTCACTTCTCAAGTAAAGCTTGGAGACGGAAAGTTACAAAAAGCTCTCGGAAAAGGTGTTATTGTTGTTCACACCAAAGGAGGTAACAAAAGATTGATATCTGATGTTCTTTATGTGCCAAATTTATCTAAAAATCTCTTGAGTGTTGGTCAGTTGTTAAACAAAGGCTATCAGGTTATCTTTGATGATAGCAAATGCGAAATTGTTGACAAGAAAAATAACTTGACAGTAGCAAAAGTTGAAATGTCTAAAAATAAGTTGTTTCCTCTTGTCATACCAATAGAGGAAAACCTTGCTTTAAGAAGTGAAAATTTAGATATGTCCTACTTGTGGCATTTGAGATATGGGCATTTAAATTACAGGGGTATGAAATTGTTGAAAGAAAAAAAATATGGTGGTTGGATTGCCTGCTATAGAGAATAATGGAAGAGTTTGTGAAGGAAGAGTTTGTGAAGGATGCGTCTATGGAAAAATGCATAGACTTCCATTTCCAAAAACCTCATGGAAAGCTAAAGCCCCTTTAGAATTGGTTCATTCTGACATATGTGGTCCTATGAGGACTCCATCTCTCAACAATAAGAGATATTTCATTCACTTTGTTGATGACTATACAAGAATGATATGGCTGTACTTCTTAAATGAAAAATCAGAAGCTTTCTCAAATTTTCTTCAATTCAAAGCTCTAGCAGAAAAGCAAAGTGGATGTCAAATGAAAACTTTACGAACAGATCGTGGTGGAGAATTTATATACACACCGTTCATGAATTACTGCAAAGAGAATGGAATTCAAAGGCAGCTCACTGTTAGTAGAAGTCCGCAACAAAACGGTGTGGCAGAAAGAAAGAACCGCACTATCGTTGAGATGGCTCGTAGTATGTTGCAAGGAAAAAGGCTTCCAAACAATCTGTGGGCTGAAGCTATTCATACTTCTATCTATATTCTTAATAGATCCCCTACAAAAGCAGTTCGAAACAAAACTCCATTTGAGGCATGGAATAACAGGAAGCCACTTGTTGATCACTTCAAAGTTTTTGGATGCATTGCTTATGGCATGAACACATCACACAACATGGACAAGTTTGACAAGAAAGGTGAAAAGTATGTGTTTATTGGCTATAGTGATGAGTCTAAGGGTTTTAGACTGCTTAATCCCAAGACAAATCAGCTTGTAGTATCTAGAGATGCCATCTTTGATGAAATGGCAGCTTGGGAGTGGAAGGATGATTCTTCTTAAGATCAAAAGTCATACGAATTTAAAGAATCATCATCTTTTCAAGAAGATGCAAATCAAGAAAACAACCTGCAGCATGAAGTAACAAGAAGTTCCTCTAGAATTCCATCATCAATTCATGATCATTTCGATTCGGAATCACCTCCAAGAAAGGTACGATCATTGCAAGATGTCTATGAATCATGTGAATTTGCTCTTTTTTCATGTGAACCTCACACTTTTGAAGAAGCGGCAAGTAATAATGTATGGATTAAAGCCATGAAAGAAGAAATCTCTATGATTGAAAAGAACAAAACTTGGGAGCTTATGGATCTGCCAAAAGGGAAGGATGTCATTGGATTAAAATGGGTTTATAAGACAAAGTACAATGAAGATGGCTCAATTCAAAAACACAAGTCCAGATTAGTCGCGAAAGGCTACTCACAACTACTTGGCATAGATTTCACCGATACGTTTGCACCGGTAGCTCGGATGGAAACAATAAGAACTGTTCTTGCTTTGGCAGCTCAATTGGAGTTGAAAGTGTTTCAACTTGATGTAAAATCTGCCTTTTTAAATGGTGAGTTGGAGGAAGAGGTCTATGTTGAGCAACCTCAACGTTTCCAAGTAGAAGGAAAAGAAGACAAAGTGTATAGGCTTCGAAAGACTTTGTATGGCCTAAAGCAAGCCCCCCCCCCCCCCCCCCGATCTTGGAACAACAGAATTGATAGTTATTTCCAACAAAGTTGATTCAAAATGAGCCCAAGTGAACCTTCACTGTATGTGAAGACAGAAGGTACAGACTTCCTTCTTGTTTACTTATACGTTGATGATTTGATCTATTTTGGTTCAAATATGAAAATGCTCGAAGATTTCAAGAAAAATATGATGAATGAGTTTGAAATGACTGACTTGGGTCTTATGAGATATTTTCTTGGAATTCAAGTGAAATAAAGCAAAGGGCATATTTTTCTCTCCCAAGAAAAGTATGTAGAAGATTTGCTTAAAAAATTTCAAATGGATAAATGCAAAGCTGTGCCTACGTCTATGGCTTTAAATCAAAAGTTGCAGCAAAATGATGGAGAACCAAGAGTTGATGATAAGCTTTATAGAAGCTTGGTTGGCTCTCTGATTTATCTCACCAACACAAGACCTGATATAATGCATTCAGTGAGTGTGATTTCTAGATACATGAATAAGCCAACAAAGTCTCATTATACAGCAGCAAAAAGAATCTTAAGGTATTTACAGGACACAAAAAAGCATGGGATCACTTATGTGAAAGAAAAAGATTTCAAGCTTGTTGGATATACTAATAGCGATTGGGCAGGTTCTCTTGATGATCGAAAAAGCACCTCAGGTTATCTTTTTTGCCTAGGTTCAAATGTGATATCATGGAGTTCAAAGAAGCAAAAATCAGTGGCGTTATCATTAGCAGAAGCAGAATACATTGCAGCGACCGATTGTGCATGTGAAGCAGTTTGGTTAAGAAGAATTTTGAATGATTTGCAGCTAAAGCAAAATGAACCTACAAAAATCTATTGTGACAACAGGTCAGCAATAACAATGGCAAAAATCCAGTTTTTCATGCTCGCTCTAAGCATATAGAGCTCCGTTATCATTTCATCATAGATTTGGTGAGCAAAGGAGAAATTTGCATGGAATTTGTTAGCACTAACGATCAGCTAGCTGATGCTCTAACCAAACCAGTCACGAGGGAGAAATTTGAGAAGTTCAAGAACGAATTGAAGATTACAAATCAAGAGGGGGTGTTAGAAAGTAATTATGTAATCTCATATTTCTAGAAGCAGTATTAAATATAGATATTAAGCTTGCTAAGTTCTATAAGTGTTTTTTGTATTCTCAAGAGTATTGAAGTCTTATTCTAGAATACTCCACTCCTAGATTAAATAGGAGATTGATGTAATTCATGAAGACAAGGAGAAAAAGAAGAAGTCTAGCAGTCTGCAGGAGCAGCAGCTCTGCAAAGTCTATTGCTCTCATCTCTCTTCTAATAAAAATTCCTTGATAAATTCCTATTTTTGTTCATTGTGCTTTTGTTTGTCCCAACATATACTACTAGTTTGTTACGTTTTAGTTACAAATCATATATATATATATATAGAGAGAGAGAGAGAGAAAGAAAGAAAGAGAGAGGCATGCATATATCCTCCTTTACATCAACCTAGCTCCCTAGTCCCTAGAATTTAATCTGTGACCTTGAAATCTTTTAAGGTCTAGTTCAGACATGTATATATATAACAGTTCGTGCATGAAAGTACATTTCCAGCTTGTATATATAAAACTTGAACCCTCCATACGCGAAAACTTAATTTATAGATATTGTTTGGTTACAAAGTTGGTGTGCATCTAATAATACATCTTGAAAAAAAGAAAGTCTCCTCACATTTAGAATCTTTTTAGGTTTCCGTTAATTCTTCTCCTTAATTGTAAGATTTTAACTAGATTTTCTAAACACATTAACCTTAAGGCTATGTTTGTTTGAAAAAATGTTGCGTTTGGATTGAAGTAATAAAGGTAGGAATAGAATGACTCATTCATAATATTGTATTGGGTTGCGATTGAAATAAATTGATCAGTTATTCTTATTCCTTTCAAATTTATGAAGTTTATTCTTTGTAGGAGGGAGAGTATAGAATGACTCATTCCATATAGTTTAATTTAAAAGGGCTAAATACACTCTATTACACAAATCACCACCATCCCCACCTCTTAAAACCCTAAAAATCAAACCACCATCATCACAATCTCCACATTTTGATTTACAAAATTTATGCGAATATATTCAATTAGAAATCTACACACATGGAAATCTAGTTTTTTTTCTTGTAGATGGTTTCAAATTGGGAGCTTATAGACAAGGTTCTCGGTCGAAAAATTCTGGATGGTATACAACAGTGGAATAGAAAGGGAAAAGGTGACATCCATGTACGATGTTGGTGTTGTGATGGTGGCGGGCGGGCTGTGACGACGACTGTTGTGACTACGTATGAATAGAATCTTCCAAACTCTCTGTTTCATTTCTAGTAGATCTGGCTTAATATGGCCACGATGGTACATTTTCGTGTAAGTACTGGTTCTTGACTCGGAATTTGGAGGTTTGGTTTTTCTATGATGCTGATGAATACATGGTGGTTGTGAAGGTAGTTAATGGAGATGGGGAAATGACGGTCATGGCCTCTCATGGGTGGCAGTGGTTTTTCTCTTATAGTATTATTTTTTGTTGGAGTTGGTGGTGGTGTTGTCTACTGGCAGGTGGTGATGGTAGTGGACTGGTAGTGGTGTGAAAGATGATGGTGGATAGTTCAAGGTACTTTTCTATATTTAGGCCTCTTTTTTTAAAATCTTGTTATTTTTTGTCAAATATTATTTGGCATAGTTTTTATGTTTATATTTTTAAAGTCAACATTATTTGGGATAAACTATATTTAGAATTATTTTAATTTGGGGTTAATTATATTTAAAACTATTTTAATTTGGGGTTAATGATATTTATAAATATTTTAATTTGGGATTAATTGTATTTAAAAATATTTTATTTTAATGAAGTCAAACCATATCTGAATACAGTCAAATCGTATAAAACCAATCATAATCAATTGGGTTGCTGGCCGGATCAAGTATTTTGGCCAATTTCAATCGGAATGAATTGGGGAGGGGAGGGACAATATTGTATGCAATTTTGTAGTTTACGTAGCAATTAGCAAGTCCAATTACTTTGGAGCTTGGACATGAAAATTAGATATGAGTGTATTTGAATTTCACTTATTTGTATTTATATCTAATTAATTTTCATGTCCACATAGAGTTTTTGATTACTTTGGGGACCGAATTATGAATTTGGTAATACTTGGTGTAACAGAAATGTATTTAGCCCGATTTTAAAATTAGACTTGGGACTATATATAGGATAATAATATGACTTGAAAGAAGTTCAATTTAATGTTATATTCAACCATGTATTATAATTTCTAGCAACTTGGATTAAAAATATTAACCTTAATATATCTTTGTTTAGCGAATGACTTATCCATGTATATATCTTATTCTATCCATTTATATTCAAACTACTGAGAATATTATCTTCTTGTCATTAATGGTAAGGATATAATAGTCCAAACGATAATTTTTTATCTAATTCTTTAAATAATTCTTGACAAAACAAATATATATAACATATGATTATTTTAAGCTATTCTATAAATAATCTCATTCAAAGAAAATATGTGACTAGAATTATTTAATAATAAGGTTAGTAATTTTGATTTTTGAGATTATAATTCACAAGAATATAGTCCGAATCCGAAAATCCTTGCAAACACCTAATTGAAAGCCCTCAGTTTACTTTTCAAATAGAAAACGTGGATGCAAAATCCATTTCTTTATGGTAAATTGGGAGCTAACCAAAATATATATTGTAACTTGTAAAATAATGAGATATTAGCAATGCTATCCAATTATAAGTTATTTTTTAATTTGGAATTCTAGTTTATTTGATCGCTAAAAGGCAAATACAAGTGTAGGCAGAAAAAGTTCATATTTAGTGACAAGACATACCTGTTGCATTAATTTTTTTACTAGTCATGCATTACAAAAGGTATAACGATAATAATATTAGGCTATAGAGTTAAAACTTTTTAAGACCAAATACATAATATTTTTGTTTTAAATTATAAGATCAATATTGGTTTTTAAAAAATTAATTTGATTTTTTTTTAAATTTAAAATTGATATAATTTATTTAAATTTTGAAATAATAAACCTTATAACCAGTAATACGTTTAAAGTAGTTTATAATATTTATAATTGTACATTATAAACTACATGAATTAATATCAAATGTAAATTTTAAAATATTTGAAATTGACTTTTAATAAGTCAATATTGATTTAATTATATAATTTGGAACGGCTAAGGTAATTTTTGTTACTAAAAAAATTATTAAGAACTAGTAGATCGATGAACTTGTGCGAGACATGGGACTGGTTGAGTATTAGTATGTAAAATTTAGGGTTCTTTACATAAGTATACAACAAATCAATATATATATATATATACAGAAAGGATCAAGAGCATAATTCTTAAATAACATAATGCCTTAAGTAGCATAATTTCATCAAAACGACGTCGTTTTAATGGGACGCGGTGACATTTTTGTAAATACGCGGTGGCATGATATTTACAAAAATGCCACCGCGTCCCATTAAAACGACGTCGTTTTGATGAAATTATGCTACTTAAGGCATTATGCTATTTAAGAATTATGCTCTTGATCCTTCCCGTATATATATATATATATATATATATATATATATATATATATATATATATATATATATATATATATACAGCACAAGCAATTGATTTCAATCAATTGAAATCAATCAATTGAAAATTAGTGAGTCAACTCACTTAATTTATCAATTTAAAATCAATTTGTCTTCCAATTTGAAATCAATTTGTCTTCCAATTTAATTTTCAACAGGCATTAAATTATAGTAACAGTCCAATAAATTGCATTAACAGTCCTTGTAGTAACAGTCCAACATAAACTTTAATCAATTGACATCTAATATACAACTCAATAAATTGCAGTAATAGTCCAACTCAATTGAAATCCATGTTCCTCTCTCTTCCTCTTCCCCTTCCCCTTCCCCTTCCCCTTCTTCACTGCCCTCACCCCTATTTCACTTCCATATACATGTTCTCCTTCTCTCATTCTACTCCTCCACCTCCCCCGCCGTCGCTGCCTCGACCCGTTCTTGAGCTCTCTGAAGGTCGGCAAAGCGAGAGAACTTTTAAGTCTATTTCTCTTCGTAAGGTCAGTATATCTGCTTATCTTTTCGATTATATATTGATTGTTTTGATGGGTTTTATGTTGATTGTAAGTTGGATGATCGAACCTTAATTTTTGACTTAAAATTAGGGTACTCCAGAACAAGCTGAGAGAGCCCAGAGCTTGCTTCAGGGATTTATCTTGAGCAGTAAGTCTCTCTCTCCCCACAAGTGTTTGAGAGTGTATTTAATCTCTACAATTTTCTCACGGTATTATGATTATAACGCAGCCCAAGAAGATGATCCTTAAAGTGGAATGAGGAATATGGCTAGCTAATAAGGGGCAAATCTAGCTTTTCCTATATATATTTTGATTGTAGTGTTAATCAAGGTGGTTTACTATTACTACTGAAAATTAGGATCTAATTTTGTCTTTCTTTTTTTTTTCTTTCTTCGGCCATAAATTGATTAAAAAGAAACACGGAAGAAAGATAATAATTGTTGAATTGATTGCAGGAATCGAAGAAAATGAAGGTCATCTTCAGCCATGAGTCAATGGTTTGACCAAGTTGTGGACGAAGAATAAGAGGGTTCTGATTATAACAAAAACACTGAAAATCACAAGGTATCATTTTCTTGAAAATAAATAAATAAATAAAATAAACTCATTTTTTTCATAAAATCTGTAGGTATCATATAAATGTGTGTCCATCCACATAACTTTTGTGAGTTTTTTGTTCAGTCGAAGTAATGATACAATCCCAAATCAATTTAACCATTGGAAGTTTTTTCAGGTATGAAAGAGAACTAATTAGAATTTCTACTACTTCTCTTCTATTTTTAATATTATCAGAAACGAAATTAAGGTTATGCTTTTTGTATTTTACTCATTCTATAGTTTTTATTTGATTTAATTTTGAAGCCATGTGAATTGATTTTCACAAGTTTAATTGATTTTTTTGGTTAATTCTATTCACAAGTTTAATTGTAAATTCATTATATGTTATTTTACTGTTTGATCAATTGAATTCAATACACGTGTGGATTGTTATGTGAAAGTTAAAATTAAAACTGTGAATAATAGTAATAATTTGTCTTAAATTAATCTTTTTTGGTCAGGCTCTATTCGTTAATGTTCAATATAGATTACTAAATGTATGTGAATGAACATTCAAGGGAATGTCATATTTCATATTTTTTGTGTTAAAACGTCTTTAACTGCCATTTTATGTACTCATTCTATTTTATTCTTTATAGTATTTTTTTGGGCATTTAATTGTGTCTGGACCAGGATAGATTTGGACTGAATGTGGAATTTGTGCAAGAAATTTTAGAACAGCTTCTTGGGGCCATAGCCTGTCCCTTCTATGTATTTTTGAAAGAAATAAGTGCATATTCTTCATCCTTAACAGTTGGAAATGAGTTACTACTTGCTAAAACAAAGGATGGAACAAAGATCTGCAACTTCTATTTTAGCCCTCAAATAAAGTGCAAGTGAGTAGGTAAGTTGGCCCCAAGAATCTTTTGCAGAGTGATGCTCTTTACCAGGTACCCATTATTCTATAAGCAATTTCTTCTAAAAGATCAAATCTTTCGTATCAAAATTGATTTTTTCTTGATTAATTGACTGATTTTCTCCTCTTTTTTAGTATATTCTTGAAACCAGTGTGTACCCACGAGAGCCAGAGGCCATGAGAGAGCTTAGGGAAGTGACTGCTAAGCATCCATGGTTAGTTTTTTTTTATACAGAACCATTAATTTTTTGGAAAAAATAAATTCTCTTATTAATTTTATTAATTTTTAATTTTTGAAAAAATGATTTTCTGTTGAAATGAGAAATTGATTTAGGATTTTAATGGATTAAATTATTGGAAAATCAAGAATCTGATGACAAGATATGTTAATGAAGGGTAGTTCTTGAACATGCATTTGAAGCTGATCAATGCCAAGAACACCATGGAGATTGGTGTTTACACTGGTGTCACTAAAGCAGCTGAAGTTGTATATTGCACTTCATATGAGTATACTTTTAAGAGTGAAGGTTATGGAAACGAAAATTTATTACTTGCTAATGAAAGGCAAGTGGAACTGGAATATTATATTTTGTTACTTAGTATATCCTTCAATTATACAAATTTACATTAAAAATGAAGTATTACTTCTATCACTTTGTTTGCATTGTATTCAAGTTAATAATTTTCTTTACGTATGTGTAACCAATATCTTACGGAAATAAGTTGTTTGGACATGTGCAGTATGAAGAGGCATTATTGAATGACATTGCTCTACAACTTGCCTTAGTGATTCCCTGTATTGATGAATTATGTTCAATTTGTCATTCAAACCGTGCCACGTGATTCTTCAAAATGGTATGTTCTTTTCATGTCCACATCTAGGAGGTTATGTTACACAAACATTTAAAAGAGGTTAGACTGTTAAATTGAGTTACAGTTTAGCGTGTAGGACGTCTCCTACGTATGTGAAATATAATTCCAGTGGTCATTTTGAAATCAATACCTATTCCAAGATCTACTAAACATTGATTTTTTACTGAGATTATCAATAAAAAATAAAATGAAAATAGTAGTATCTATCTTATTGTAATTTTGCTAAATTTATGAATTCAGATATAAATATATGATGGAGAGCATTTGTTAGATTAAATTGAAATTATCAAAATAAATTGATTTCAGTCTTGAAAGTTATAATCTGGAAGATATATTAGCATGTGAGGAAATAAAATTCTAAGATGGTAGTGATGTTCAGTTGCTTTTAGTTATTATCATGTAAATAATATGTGCAGTTGCAAAATTGTTAATGGGTCTATAACATCAATACTCACATCTAATATATTTAATATTTGTATGTGTTAAAGCAAAACAAGGTTTTTATTTAGTTTTTCTATACTTTATTTTCTCACTTTAAACCTTTTTTTTTGGGTTTTGTTCTCTTTTATAGTTTCATATATGTGCTATTTTTCTTTTCTTTTTAAATGGTATAGCTTCTTTTTCATTGGAATAGAATGAGGTGAGGCCGACTTATAGAATCACTTTCATTTGCCAATGCTTTCTTTCATTTTTTAATTTGTTTCATCTATTACAGGATCGAAACAGTAAAGTTGTTGAGTCAGTTGAAGAAGAAAACTATCAAGACAATTCACCCAAAAAAGATGCAGACCATATTCATGAAAAAAGTTACAATTTGAGGCTTAGAAAGCCTTTGTCTCCAAGCAGAATAATGTGAATAATTGAGGAACAAAGCTCATATTCAGTTGTATTGTTATGTGGTGTTTAAATTTCAGAATGTAAAATGTGTTGTGTTCGGTTTGATAGTGTTTTGTAATCAATTATAAGGACAACTGTGTTAATAAATTACATAATCTATTATTCAAACTAGCCCGTGCATTGCACGGGCTATCAACTAGTAGAAAGTAATTACAAGAAAAATGCATCAATCAAATATTTATAAAAAGAGTGTAATTAGGACCCATATTACAAAAATAGTACAATTCACATTAATAAGGAAACCTAAAATCAAAGACAAATAACTGCCATAATTAATAATTCAAATTCAAATATTTGGATCTAACAACAAAAACAAATTCAAATTCAAAATAATAATTCAAATTTAAATATTCAAATTCAAATCTTCATCTCCCTCACATACACTTTGAAATAATAGTCCGCCGCTACACTGCCGCTACACCTCACATACTCCGCCGCGAATCTCCGTTGTCCAAAACGCCAATGAGAATAAGAAGATTCACCCTACAAAAAGTTTAAAAATAAATAGATGTAACTATTAATGTTCTGAATTTTTTTTATAACTATTTTGTTACTCATAAATAATAAAATGGTTACCTTTGTATGAATGGTTAGCTACCAACTGCATCACATTCAAACGAAATTGATAACTTAATAAAATTGAATTGGTTACCTTGGTCTGAAGGTTTGGCTACCAATTGCACTATGTAAAAACTGCAAGTGTGGATGTGAATTAGTTACTTTGGTATGAAGGTTTTGTTACCTTGGTACGAAGGTTTGCTTACCTTGATATGAAGGTTTGGTAACCAGCTGTACTAAGAAAAATTTTAAAGTGTGGAGGTTGATTGGCTACTTTGATATGACAGTTTGGTTACCTTGGTATGAAAGTTTGATTACCATCATTCAGTATTTGAATGAACACATTCAACACATCAGAATGGACCCCTTTTTGAAGATGATTCAACTGTACACACGGACACAATCACAGTATTGTCAGTTGAGGAATACAAGGACCAGGTGGTTGATAGTCCACGAGCTGCTTCAGATGCAGGCATTGAAATTGAGTTACAGCCCCCTACTTTTATAACAATTGATTAGTCACCCGTTGCTAGTGAAACTTCAAGTCGGGTTGGTACCCCTCTTCTTCGACCCTCCGCTTCCATTTCTTCTACAACTTTGCCGACTTCTCAACCTGAAGGTATCATGAGATCCTCTTCCATGCCGGTCAAAAGTGAATGAAATACAAAAATCCATTGCGGTGTCTTTTCGGAGGCACAATGAGACACCTCCTGCCGGGCGTCTCCGCAGAATTCTCTCTCTTCTTTCTCGACGGTGTTGCCCCGCCGATATTATTCTTGGCTGAGGAGAGAAGGAGGAGGCGGGAGGACCAGTCGCGGTGGGGATGTAATGGAGATTTTGCATGTTGCAGTTGTTATAGATGAGGAGATAGAGAAGAAGCCCTAAATGAAGGAATTATAATTGCATACTAATTCCCTAAATTAAGGAATCCTAATTGTACTAACATTGTAAATAAATATGGAAGTGTATTAGTTGTGTAAAGATTTTATGAGTGCACTATTGTTGTAATTATTTTTAAAAATGTAATAGAATATGTAATTGATCCTAAAATTTATCTAAACATTATAATTATAAATTTTAAAACATGATTTTAAAATTTTAAAATTTAAAATTGATATAATTAATTGTAATTTTAAATATAAACGATACTCACAATTGTAGTGACTAAAGATAATTGAATCGCATCATATTTTAATTTTAAAAGTTCATAGATTAATTTTTAGCGTGGAATTCAATATCATAGATATTTCAACTTTTTCCCCTTTCCCACCGAATCCTTTATGATATACTCCATAATTTTGTTAAATAGAATGATAATTTACATTATTTAATACTCTACAATTTTGTTAAATAGAATGATAATTTAAATTATTTGATGAGTGCATATAGAGAGAGGGAGAGTTCAATGTGTTTTGTTAGGATGTTTTTATCCCCTAAATTCTAACTAACTAATTAATATTTCCTTTCTTAAGTTTATTTTTTTTTTCTTTCTAATTTGCAGTTCATTATTTGTTTCAAATTACACACATCAACTATATAATTAAAAGCACAAATTTGGTTTGTTTGATTTCACCAATCTTTGTTTCAGTTTTCTTAATTCATTTTAGCATAAGTACTATCTAAATTTGTATCAACTAAATACTATACAAAATTTAAAATATTCCCATCTCTAAGATGAATATAAAAAAAGATCTATAAAAAAAGATCTTTTTTCTTTTCTATTCAAATTACTAGGGCTATGTTTGTTCGCAAGATTTATACTTGGAACTGACTATTAATCTCAAGTCTCTTATTTATTTTTAAAAACAAACTTGGGAGAGATAATAAAATGATTTGAAATGGGGGATTATTTAATATTGTGGGCCCAAGTGTAATTTAGGGTTTACATGTGACCTAAAAGAATTGAATGACAAACAGAAAGGGTGGAAATAAATGTGCGAGACCCGAAAGAAGCCTCCACGTGTCCCGAGGCAGAAGACTCGTGGAGACAACTCATTTTGGAAATTGATTAAGAGCAATGATGGCTAGAAGAGCAGGACGATCTGGGCATTACTCTGATGACTAAGGGTAAAATTGGAATTTCCCCGAGGTCATGTGCCTAGCACATGATCATTTTCCAGAAAACTCTATAAATACCCCCTCCACACCATTGGGAAGGAAACTTCTCTTCAGACACAGGACTTGGACTCTTGGAAGATCGAAGGAACTGGGCATTCTCTCTCAACACTCAAGAAGACTCTTGGAATCCCAATAACCCTAACAAGGTTTTCGGATTCTAGGAGTGAAAGGACTCAAGAAGAAAACTCTTGGAATCCCTGCTACCCTAACACGGTTCCCGGATTCTAGGAGTTCTGTCACGCGTCGTTGGAGTAATCGCCCACCTGTTCTTCTCCCCTCTTCAATCAATCAATCAATTTCGTGCTCTTCATGGATTTCTCTCCTCCTCAATCAACATGAACCCTAATCCTAGCAAGGTACGATTTTCTTGCCCATATTTCTTTGGCGACTCTGCTGAGGAGGTGTAGAATTCGTGAAGGGTATGCCCACAACTCGAAGTGGGAGAACTACAGGAAGAGCTGCTTCACCAACAAATAATATTACCTCACCAAATCCAGTTCCAAGGCAAGCAACTCAAGCTTTCCAAGGAGCAAATCTGGATTTTGATCAACCACTTATTGAATACGCTTTAGAAGAGAGTTCAACATCAATATACACGGCCAATCAACAACAAACTAATGCAGGAAGGCAAGTCGAGGATGCAAGCGAAGAGCATACGAATGTTGTGCAACTGGAGATGCTCAAGGCAATAAAGGAATCATGGGAAGGACAAGGGATGATGATGGCCATGATGCTGGAGATGCAGAGGAAGCAAGAGGAGATGGGGAACTTCCGCCAGCAGTTGATGCAGATCCCTACCTTCAAGGCCATGTTCCCAGGCAATTCACAGGGAGAACAAGCAGGAATGGAGGACAACAACAATGGCAGCAACAACAAAGAGAACCAGATTGTAACTACATTGACTGAAAGTCAATCGGTTCCAATAATCAACTTGGAGCTCCAGAACAGTGGTGACGGGCCACAACCTAGGCTGGAAGCAAGCCAACCTCAGACGAACATCATCCCAACTGCTCTTCCAACATTTTCGCAGGTGCAGATGCCAACCATCCCAAGCCATGTCCAGCGAGTGAGCCAGCAAATGCCACCAGTGTCAGCTTTTCACGATGCAAGTATACATCAACCAATCTCTTCACCATACACACCGCCAATACAGCAGTATATTACAACACCTCAGAGAGTTCACGCTACAAGTCAGTACGTGACAAAGGATGATATGATCGATTTGATCAATCAACTTCGCAGGCAGACATCCCGACCCTCGGAGTTAGATTTTACTCCACCTTACCCTGCACACATTCAGAGGCAATCTTATCCGACGGGGTATATTGAGCATCCCCTGCACTTTCCAAAATACAACGCGGAGAAAGGAAATGGAGAAAGGAAATTCTAGGGAACACATTGCGAAATTCGTAGAGTCGCTGTCTCCATGGCTGGGATATGATGAAGTAAACAACCACAACTTGTTGATGAGGGAATTCAATAAGACTTTGACGGATTATGCTTTCAGTTGGTACAACAATTTAGAGAAGGGATCAGTCCATGATTGGGATGATCTTAAATTGTAATTTTTTAAGAAATTTTTTTATGTGAAGAAACAGGTAACCATCGTAGAGCTCATGCGATTCAAGAAAAAGCTAAACGAGGAGCTGTCAGATTATGTATATAGGTTCAGGGCCCAAGCACGGAAATGTGCAGAGACAATTGAAGAAAAGAACTTGGTTAGCATATGCAACAATGGTGCTTTAGAAACCTTCAAGCCCCACCTCATTACCAAAGCTTGTGATTCATTTGCGACCCTCTCATCTTTTGCACAAGACTTGGGAGGAATCATGACATTTCCCACCAGCCATGCGATGGTTACATGGAAGGGCAAGAGGACAGCAACTGTGGCTTTGGCGAATTCTGAGTCAAAACCACAAGGGGGCAAGAGGGAAAAGAATGAAAAATTTGAGCGAAGCAGAGAAAACATGAGGAAAAGTATACCATAATGTTAGTTCCGGAGGCTATTACGTGCAGCCACCAGTACAAAGTACCTAATAGACAACGCTTAATAGACAACGTTTTTTATAAAAACGTTGTGGTTTTTTTTTTACAACGTTTTTAGAAAAAACGTTGTAGATATATATGCAAAAACGTTATCTATTTAGAAGGACATTATTTTTATTTTAATTAGATAACGTTTTTTTAAAAAAACGTTATCTATTAAGAAAAACACGGAGCTATCAAATATTGAACTTAAAATTAAAACGTCTTTTTTGTCTCTCCAAGGGCTCAGATGCAGTGCAGAGGAGATAGACCTTCGATCGGTTTCCTTCAAAGTTGTAGTGCATAGGGCTCGTTAGTGCAGAGTTTTCGTTAGTGCAGAGGCCTGCTCATTCGTTCCTTCTCTTCTCTCCAAGGGCTCGATAGTGCAGAGGTCAGTGCAGAGAGCTTCGGTCGGAATCCTTCGAAGTTGCAGATCGAGGTTTCCTTCGTTCCTTCTCTCTTCGTTTCTTCTCTCTTCGTTCCTTCTCTTCTCTCCAAGGGCTCGTCAATTAGATAACGTTTTCTTCTCTGGTTATGCAATGTTGGTTGTGTTCGATCTGATTGGGTGTACCTCTTCTCTGAGGCTGAAATCTGAAGATCTTTAATTGGGTGTTTGAAGCTATTTTGGGGCTAGGGTTTCATTGTAAGTTCTTCATCTCTTTGGATTCGTTCTTGCATGTGTTTAATTTTAACCCATTTACATTTTGCTTAGTATTTTTAACCCTTTTACAGTCTGCTTAGTGTTGATTCGTTAACTTAGTGTTGCTTTCATAAATTGATAGCATAGGGGTGGCTGCGGTGGCAGCAGTGGTTAGGTTTTAATTTCTCACTTGTTAATTTTCCCTAAAATTTAGGTTTTAATTAGAAATTTTAAAAGATTTTTGGAGCTAATTTGGAGCTTTAATATTGGGTTCTCTTCAAAAATGCCATATGGTCTGATTTTTTGACTGTATTTATCTGTAAATATGGTTCTTCAATGGAGGTTTTTTTTTGGAATACAGAATTGTAGATTTATGTGCTAATATAATCATTAGTTTTTGGTTTTCTAACTAGCATTTGCCTCTGTTTTCTCTTGTGTGGTTGATACTGATATCAAAGTGGACATAAATTCCAATGTAATTTGCATCTTGTTCATTGGGTGAAATAGTAACATTTCTTTTATCTAGTTTAGCCAATTGATAATTAACTGAGTGCTTATTCAGTGTTTTATATTTAATGTTGGACTCTAGATGACATGTTTTGTTTATTTTAAGATGGATAAGTCATGGATGTGTGCTGATAGAAGGTCACAAGAGTATGAACTGGGCGTTGATGAATTCTTGAGGTTTGCGGTAGATAACGCGAGAAATGTGAATCTTATTCATTGCCCTTGCGTAAAATGTGGAAACATTTTAAAATTTGGTGCCAGAATTATACGGGATCACTTGTATTTTAATGGGGTTGATACTAGTTATCACACTTGGATATGGCATGGAGAACCTAATATGTTAGATGCAGATGTAAATAAACCTTTTGTTGGCACTACTGAACAAGGCTATGTCTCTGAAACAATAGATATGGAAGATAATGGTTTTGGGGATTTCTCAAATGATCCGTGTGAGTTTCTTAATGTGATTGGGGATGGAGATGAACCCTTGTACCCTGGTTGTAAATTTAGTAAGTTAGGTGCACTTGTTAGACTCTACAATTTGAAAGCAAAGCATGGGTTGAGTGATGTTGGTTTCACAGAGCACTTGATTTTTCTGACTGAACTTCTTCCAGAAGGTAACCAATTACCTTGCTCCTTGTACGAGACAAAGAAGACTTTACATGCCTTAGGAATGGATTATGAGAAAATACATGCTTGCCCTAATCACTGCATCTTGTATAGAAAGGAATTTGACCAGGTAACTAATTGCCCAAAATGTTCTCTCTCAAGATGGAAGATGGATAAAAATGAACATGTAAGAGAAGGGGTGCCTGCGAAGGTGTTGTGGTACTTTCCTCCTATCCCGAGGTTTAAACGTATGTTTAAATCTAGCAGGACAGCTGAGAGTTTGACTTGGCATGCTAATAATAAAATGAGCGACAGTCATATGCGTCATCCATCAGATTCACCATCTTGGAAGCTAGTGGATGATAAGTGGCCGGAGTTTGGTAAAGACCCTAGAAACCTTAGACTTGCTCTTTCAGCTGATGGGATCAATCCTCATGGTTCTCTTAGTAGTAGATACAGTAGTTGGCCTGTTATAATGATTATTCATAATCTTCCGCCTTGGTTATGTATGAAAAGAAAGTTCATGATGTTGACTTTGTTGATCTCGGGTCCTAAACAAGCTGGTAATGATATAGATGTCTACTTGGAACCATTGATTGATGATTTGAAGTGTTTGTGGAAGGGGGTTCCAGGGGTGTATGATGCATTTAGAGGAGAATACTTCATGCTCAAAGCCCAATTAATGTGGACTATTAATGACTTTCCTGCCTATGGGAACTTATCTGGATGTGTTGTAAAAGGTTATAAAGCATGTCCTATATGTGGCGATGATACACCTAGCCATAGGTTGACACATGGTAAAAAAGTTTGTTACATTGGCCACCGAAGATTCTTGCCTCAAGATCATTCATTTCGGAAGCAGCGAGTAACATTTAATGGAGAACAAGAATTTAGACCACCTCCTGTGTCACTAACGGGAGAGGAAGTATTTAGAAAGGTTGATGGTTTGACTCATGTTGTTGATGACAAGGATAACATGCCTTGTTGGAAGAGGAAGACAATATTCTTTGAACTAGAGTATTGGAAGTTTCTTCATATTAGACATTGTCTTGATGTTATGCATATTGAGAAAAATGTATGTGATAGCATTATTGGTACATTATTGGAGATTCCAGGGAAAAATAAAGACGGGGTTGCAGCTCGATTAGACCTCTTAGAAATGGGGGTTAAGACTTATTTGCGACCAGATTTTGGGGGAAAAAGAACACGTTTGCCTCCAAGTACTTGGAATCTATCGAGGGCAGAGAAAAGAGTTGTATGTAATTCTTTGCATGGCATGAAAGTCCCAGAAGGTTACGCTTCTAATATCAAAAGTCTTGTATCATTGCAAGATCTAAAACTCTATGGGCTTAAGTCTCATGATTGTCATACCTAAATGCAAAAATTGCTTCTTGTTGCCTTACGTTCGGTGATGGAAAGACCTGTGAGGTATGCAATAATCAGATTGTGTTTTTTCTTTAATGAGATATGCGACAAAGTCATCGACATTTCAAAACTAGATAAAATGTAAGTTGATGTAGTGGTAACCTTGTGTTTGCTTGAGAAGTATTTTCCACCATCATTCTTTGATATCATGATTCATGTCGTGGTACATCTTGTTAGAGAAGTTCGATTATGTGGGCCAGTTTACTTTAGATGGATGTATCCATTTGAAAGATTCATGAAAGTATTAAAAGGGTATGTACGTAATCGTAATCGGCCTGAAGGTTGCATGGCTGAATGTTATATTGGTGAAGAAGCTTCAGAGTTTTGCGAGGAATATTTATATGATGTTAGTACTATTGGGATCTCATCGAGGCGAAGAATGGGTCGTACATAACCCTTATCTGGTGCTACCGTAGAATCTACGAAGCGTGACATATTAGACCAAGCACATCGTTGTGTATTAGAAAACACAGATGAAGTTGAACCATATATCAGGTAATTTAAACGTTTTTCTATATAAGATAGAAGAATTTTGTCTTATAATTCAACGACTAAAATCTAACTGTCTTCTATTTCATGTAGTGAACATATGATACATTTGAAAGAAACTTATCCGAGATTCAAAAAAAGAACAAAGTGGCTACAAGATAAGCACAATCACACATTCATTGATTGGTTTCGCAAAAGGATAAAATTGTGTTTATCTTTGTAATTGTTTGATGGTTGCTCTTGTTTGTTTCTTGATTTATATTATTTTGGATTCAGGTTTCACATGAACTTACCCAAGCATCCAATGACATAACGGAAACTTTGCGGTGGCTTTCGGATGGCCTGTGTATGGAAGTACTAAAGTATAAAAGCTACATTGTCAATGGACTGCACTTTAACACCAAGTCACGTGATGGTGTGCGAGCTGTTCAAAATAGTGGAGTGCTCCTAATGGTAAAGACAATGCAGCTTTCTAGTGCAAAGGATAAAAATCCTGTTGTGGGAGACATGAGTTTCTATGGGGTCATTCAGGAAATATGGGAGCTAGATTATCATAAGTTTAGAGTACCTATGTTTAAGTGTGATTGGGTTGAGAACAATAATGGCATTAAAGTAGATGAACTTGGATTTACGTTGGCCAATCTTGGTAGGATAGGTTTTAGAAATGATCAATTTGTTATGGCTAACCTAGTCAAACAAGTCTTTTATGTTGAAGATCCTTTAGATTCTATGTGGTCAGTTGTATTATCAACCCCAAATAGGGATTATAATGATTGTGCCAGTGATGATGAGCTAGGGGACATTGTAATTGACCATGAACCCTTTACAAGGGGTATGCCTGCAGTTGAGACATTTGATGATGTTTTTCACGAGGACAACTCACAATACATGAGAGCTGACTGTGAGGATATTTGGATTGATAAGGAATAGGAACTCTTGTGGCAATTAATAGAACTCAATGAATTGAATGTTTAACTTCCAGCAATTGTATTTATGAATTGAGTTATTTTCCAACGTACAGCTGTATTTCCAACAGTTTTATTTATATTTTCCAGCAGTTTAAATTTCCAGCAGTTGAAAATGTTAAGTTTAGCAGTTTAAAATGTTACTTTTCCAGCAGTTACGATGTGGTTAAAATGTTACTTTTCCAGCAGTTATTAACTTGTTTGACTTCAGCAGTTTTTCGTTAGGAACTGAATGTTTATTTGCTAGCAAGATGTTACTTTTCACATGTATTTATATTTTCCAGCAGTGTAAATTTTCTGCAGTTAATAATGTTACGTTTTAGCAGTTAAAATGTTACTTTTCCAGCAGTTATCAACTTGTTTGACTTCAGCAGTTTTTCGTTATGAACTGAATGTTTATTTGCTAGCAAGATGTTACTTTTCACATGTATTTAAATTTTCCAGCAGTGTAAATTTTCTGCAGTTAATAATGTTACGTTTTAGCAGTTTCTAACTCAATTTTTATTTTTGTGCAGAATAAAGAAACAGTTATGTCACCCCCTCGCAAGAAGAAAGTTATTTCCTCCCCTTCAACCAAGAAACCTATTTCGTCCCCTAAACAAAAGAAAGCTAGTTCAAAATATGTTGGGGCTAGTCAGACGCAGCAAGCTGCTTTGGAGACTCAAAACAGTCTTAAATCTGAAGTTGAGACAATCTCCAGTAATGCAAAAAGAAAATGAGGCATTAACACAATGCAGCGAATAGTTAAGCGAAAAGTTCAAGGCGTTAGAAAGGTTGTGGAGTATAATAAAAATGGGCAACCTCATTGAAAGATGGCAAATGAAATGCAGTCTTACATTGGGGTATTAGCACGCACAAAGGTCCGAATTGACATTACAAAATGGAAAGCTGTGGAGTTAGATACAAAAAAGAAGATTTTGGAAGCTGTAGAGGTATGTGAAGTTGATTAAATTTCCCATGTAGTTTTATTTTTCTTCATTGTCACATGTATTGATATTTTTAATCGTGTGATCTGCTTGTGTGTAGATGGCGTTTGTGATAGCTCCTCAAAGCAGGAAAATGATTTTAAGATCAGCAGCATGTAAATGGCGAGAGTTTAAGTCTAGACTGACCAATACCTATGTTTATCCTTTCGAAAATGAAGCAGAAGTCTTATGTGACCCCCTTGAAGAATATTCTTTCATTGAACCTGATGCTTGGAGAGCCTTTGTAGCCTATAGGTTTACTGAAGAGTTTAGGGTACATTTTCTTCCATTTTAATTCAATAAATAAATTACTGCTTCTCAAATTACATAACCACTTTTCCCTTCATATTTTGCAGACATTACATAAGAAACAACAATCAACACGTGCACAATATCAGTATCATCATCGCTTGTCACGTAAAGGATATGTTGGATTGGAGGATGAACTGGTTAGTAAGAATTTTGTAAGATAATTATTGTTTGTTTATATGAAACAGCTGGAAAAAAAGGATTATTAAAATGTTATTGTTTGTTTATATGAAACAGCTGCAAAAAATGGCGGAAGGCGACATAGATCGAGCAACATTGTGGAGGAAAGGCCGGGAAGATAAGCATAGGAATATTCCAGATGAGAAGACAGCTGAGAAAGCAAAGGAAATTGTAAGAAAATCATTTGATGTTTTGAATTCTTTCTTTGTGGCAGTAATTTGTTTTTATTGTTAATGTGAATTATTTGTTAATGCATTAGGATGAATTCAAGAAAAAAGTAGATGAAGGTTCGTTGACTGTGAACGGCAGCCATGATATTCTCACAATGGCATTGGGGACTTCAGAGCGTGCTGGACGAGTTAGAGGTGTGGGAGGTTATGTGACTCCAAGTTCCTACTTTCACCTACCAAGACGCCAAACCGAGAATGTGAGCCAATGTATTAAACAAACTGTCCACAAACTTCTTGAAGAAGAGCGAGATAAGGGGAACCTTGTGGCAACAAAACTTGTAGCGGAGGAGCGAGATTTTTGGGTGCAAAAGATTATGCAAATAGAGACAAAATTGGATGGAAAGTGTACGGCCCCAGGTGAAACAATTCCCCCAGGTCACTACTTGACTCCCACCGCCCTTAACGATGCACATTTTTCAGACAAAGCTAGTTGTTCTGCTGTTAAAAAAAATGAAATTTGGATTGATGAGGAGGATGTTGACAATGGTAAGAACAAAGACAATGATAACAAAAAGATGCCACCATTAAAGGTATATGTCATTGATTTCATTAATGATTTCATTAATATAACAAGAAGTTTGACATATTATTGATTTCATTAATATATATTCTTGTGTTTGTATCTAGAAACATGGAAAATGCTTAAAGTTCGACAAGACAAGTTCTGAATCGAATAACCTGCGTCCGATGCCAAGCTCATTAAAGGTGTTGTGCGGATATGCCAAAAATACCCTCCAATTAAAGGGAAACACCATGAAAATTGTGATGGAGGAGGAGATTTTTGGGTTTTCTCGTCCAACCCATATTTTGTATGAAGACATTCTACAATTTGGTGCCATGTCAGAAATATCAGGCACTTGCATAGTGATGTACATGAGGTATAATTAAATAAATCTTATTTGGTACTATGAAAGAAAACTGAGTTAACGGTTTTCAATTATTAGGTACTTATATGATGTGTTGAAGAAGACAAATATGTTAAGGATGATTGCTTTTGTGGACCCTGCTCGGGTTGGTGCTAAAGGTTGTGGAAGTATTTCTTAAAAAACACGTTACATAGCATCTCAGTTTTCAAGAGCACATCTTGGCACGTATTTCCTGATACCTTACAACTCCGGGTTAGTACTTATTATATTTAGTTCGATCTAGAATGGTAAATTTCTTTACCTTTTTTTATTAAAACTCCTGGTTTAAGTATAGTGATGTGTTTGTGGCTGATATTTGTATAGATATCATTGGGTGTTGACCATTGTCAATCTGGACAATAATAATGTGTACTTCATGGATTCCCTCAAGTACCGTAGAATCGATGATGAGTGGAAACAAGTTGTGAACACGTATGTTATTCCAAATTACTTTGTTTTACAGTAGTTCAGTTGGAAAGTTTTACAATAATATTTCTTCTAATAAATCGTCTTTGGAATTATGTGCATGATGTTATATGTGTCACCCTCTTGCTCATGCAGTGCCATTAAAGCTTACAATGGGCAAAGCAATAATCAAATACGAAAATCACCACAATGGAGAATCTTGGTGGTATGTGCATAAGATGTTTACTTATGGACATTTGTTATTTTTATTGATTTATCATTACATAATTACTAATTGTGTTTAGGGAACTCCTGTACAACCAACACACAAGGAGTGCGGGTATTTTGTGATGCGTTTTATGAAGGAGATAGTTGAGGATGGTAGTTTGGACTTTGTATCCAAGGTTAGTTATTTTTTGCAACTAAAAGTTTATTTTATTGTGTAAGGGTCGATATCAGGAGTTAGTTATTTTATTGTCTCTGGTTTTGCCTTTGTGGGTGTCAATCTGCAAGCATTCTCTAGTATTATCTCCTATAGTATTTTCTTGTTTTAGCTCCCTGGTTGGCTTGGCTGATACTGTGTAGTTTTTTCAAATAGCTTGAAAAGGAGAGATATGGTATTATGGATAACCTCAAACCTTCACATTGACTAGGCCGATAATCGCAGTATTTGTGGATGTTTTATTTTTGTTGGAAATGCAAATACAGGTTGTGGATGATGGGTACTGCTGCTTTTAGTCTCTGCAGGTTAAAATAATACTAGGCCTTTTTTGTAATTAACTCTGTGAAAAGAAGAAAGCAGGGGACTGACATTCTGCCTATGGATAAAGCCTGTATGAATGGTACATTGTTGCATTTGTCTCTTTGGTTTTGATACCTTGCAGCCTCTAATTTGCATTGACTTTTAAATATGAAATTTTGTTTTAGGGGAGAATATTTGGCATGTGCAACAGAGGAGGGATATTAATTGGTATCCCTTACTTATCCCAAGGCTATGTTTTGTGTGCAAAATGATGGATGAAATGAGAGATATTAGTTTTTTTTTAACTCTGCAAGTTCAACTTTGTGGGTTCTTATTTAGCAGTTATCTTGCCAGTAGCAGTTCAACTTCTAACTCTGAAATTTGATTTTAGCAGTTTGTCTCTAATGCTTGTATCTTGAGCATTATATCTTGAGCATTATATGAGCAATATAGCAAGTATATCTTGAGCATTATAGCACTTCTAACTCTGAGCATTATATCTTGAGCAAGTGTAACAGTATAGCAGTTATATCTTAGCAGTTACTGTATGTATCATTGCATTGTATCTGAGCAGTACATATAGCAGTATACTAAATTTGTTATTTTTTTATTGCAGTGGGACAAGGCATGTGGATTAACGTACAAACAAGAACAAATTGACGAAGTACGGGATGAGTGGGCAACGTACGTGAGCAGCTATATGTAGAGCCTTGAGTAACGGTGAATATGTTAGATGAATGTACATATTTTGGGAGAACTAGGCTTTTTAATTTGCACATGCTTAGTTAGTGGCTTAATTTTATGGATAGTTTGGTTTATTTTGTGGATGCATATAATCAAATTCTTTGAAAAGTGAATTTGAGAAGCATATATGGATACATTTTGGTATATTTTTTGTGGATTATTGGGATGTATTTTGAATGATCGATACATTTTGGCTATATTGCAGGTGTTGGTAATATAGGTGAACAAAATCTTTTTTTTTTATTTTTTTTATCTACAACATTTAAAAAACGTTGTCTGATATACTAAACAACAATATTTTTTTTTAATTTTTTTATTCTACAACATTTAAAAAACGTTGTCTTATATACTAAACAACAACGTTTTTACCCAAAAAAACGTTGTGAAATTATACATTCTACAACGTTTTTAAGCATCTGCTAATTTTTTGAAAACAAAACTACAACGTTTTTTCCGAAAAAACGTTGTATATTGTGATTAACTACAACGTTTTAAAAACATTGTGTAAGAGTGTCAAATAGACAACACCCTTAACCACTACGTTTTTCTGACAGAAACCACAACGTTTTTTCCGCGTTGTCTATTTACTGTTTTGTAGTAGTGAGCGAGAAGGCATTCAGGAGCCTGTACGAACAATGGGTTGAGCATGGAGTGGTAAAGCCTCCAAGGCCCCAGTTGGTTGTAACAGAAGAGATGAAAAGAAGACCGGACTTCTGTGTGTACCACCAGTACGTAGGACATTCCACTATAGACTGTTACAGTCTACGGAGGATATACCATGAAAAGCTGGCGGCCGGGGAGATTGAACTAGGAGAAGAAACGTGTAACACTATCACCCATGGTGCAGTCTTGGAAGTCAAGAACCCAAATACTGGCTCTATCATCGAAAAACTCTGAACTAAAGATGAATCAAAAATCCACCCAAGATGGTGGTCCACCAAAAATGGTGGTTTAAGTCCTCAGGAGTATCCCTTCCCAAGTAATTGGATGACCAAGGTTGGAGGCACAATAATTGACGAATTAAATATATATATATATATATATATATATATAAAATCCACCCAAGATGGTGGTCCACTCTAAATGGTGGTCAAGTCCTCGTAGACTGCACTTGCCAAAAAATTGGACGACCCAAGTGACGAGGCACTCGATTTTAAGTCCTCGTAGACCGCACTTGCCAAGAAATTGGACGATCCAAGTAACGAGGCACCCGAGTGTTACACTTTACCATTAAAAGTGAATGAGGCACCTGACTATAAGTCCTCAGACCTGAAAAAGTTATACTTTTAACTTTAAAAGTAATCGAGGCACCTGACTATAAGTCCTCGAACCAGACAAGTTATACTTTGAACTTCAAAAGTAATCGAGGATTTATTATTTGAAACGTTATGCTTTTCGTTAAAAGCAATTTTATTATCAATAAATTGTCAAACTTCCGCTTATGCTTGAATATTTTTTCTAATCTTTTTTTTTTTAAAAAAAAGTATAGATTCAAGTGTTAGTTTGCATATAAAAAAACATGTTTTTTTTTCTTGAAAAGATTCATGTTTGCTGTTTTATATGAGACCTATTGTTGTCTTAGAGTCTTAATTCGAACAACTTAAGATTCAATGTTAAATATTGAGTTTCAAAAAATATTTAAATTAAAGGCAATCAATAAGGATAAAAGAAACTACAATTTGATTAATGAAATATATGTACATGAATTTTCTGATGCAGGAAATGGAAAAAACTATGAAGCTCATGATCTAAAGGCCATGACATGTCGAACTAAAGAGAGGGGAATAGCTAAAGCCTTCAAGTCGACAATGGTGTGGTTCCCTGAGCCTTCGTATTGGAGGCTATCGAGCCTTCAAGGTCTTGGGTAGCTGACTCAATTTCCCAAAAGCTTGGTCTTCAATTTATCTATGGCATCTTGAAGCTCCTAAAGTTTACATAAAGTAAGTCATTCTCATGGAGACGTGAAGTGACTTCCGAACGAAGTGCAACAACATGATGATTGGAAATAAAGAGATCCAACCTAACATGGAAGGGAGACATGTCCAAGGAAAGTTAGGAGATACCTAGATTTCCTTGAAGAGCTCCTCTAGGGCTTGCCCTCCTAGGGTTTGCTCCCCTAGAGGTTCACTCTCCTAGGACTTTTGTTTTCAAGGCTTACAAAATATCAAGCTTCAAGAAGTGAAGACTTCAACACTTAAAAATATTTTGCGCGATCATCTCACCAAAGGCTTGACTCATGCGCAGGGGGCAAATGCTTATTGGTAGATGACATAGATATCCTCCATAGTAGAGGTGCATTTCCCCCAAACAGTGACGAATATGCATGTGGAGGAGCACCACGATTGATCTGTTGAATACGAGTGTCCCTGCATAGCTGGATGCAACAAAAAAATGTCAGCTTTTTCTTTAGTACATCCACATAATCAACATTCTCAAGTATCTCGTTGATCCAATGCTGCCATTCCTGAAGGTGGCTAGATGAATTAGACAAAACGTAAAGGAGGAGGCCATTAAGTTGGTTCCCCTAGGGGTTAGTCCGTAGGGTTTAGCCACCTAAGGAGCTCTCCTCTCTTAATTACATTTAACTTTTCCTTGCTCGTTGAATCAACAGATTGGAATAAATGCTACTTCGTCGGAATATCCGAGCCAAGGTCCTTGTTAAGGTGAAATAGCTCGGAATAAATCCTTCCTCCTTGCAGTATTGCCTCTTTTCTTTGAAAATATCTGAGCCAAGAACCTTGTTAAGGTGAAATGGCTCGGAATGCATGCTTTCTTGTTGCGGTGTTATTTTTTCTTTCAAAATATCCAAGCCAAGGACCTTGTTAAGATGAAAAGGCTCGGAATAAATCCTTCCTCCTTGCGGTGTTGTTCTTTCTTTGAGAATATCCAAGTCAAGATCCTTATTAAGGTGAAATGGCTCGGAATAGATGCCTCCTCCTTGCGGTGTTGCTTTCTCTTTGATAATATCCGAGCCAAAACCCTTGTTAAGGTGAGATGGCCCGGAAAAGAAAAATACAATCACCTGAAATATATATATATTTAGACGAATCAATCACGCAGAATTAACCAAACAAAAAACCAACACAACTAGAGGATTTGGTTGCGACTCCGCAGCAGTGGTCAATATACTAGCCCATCGTGATGCAGCACAGCGTGCTCTCATCCAACCAGAATATAGAACGATGTATTCTGAAGACCTTAACAAGCGATTGTCTTCAGAGCTAAGTGGTGATGTCAAGAAAGCAGTATTACTTTGGATATATGATCCAGCAGTACGTGATACCCCAATAGTGCTACAGGCTTTAGTCGGAAGCTTTATTGTTCTTAAAGTTGCTACAGAAGTATTATGTTCCAGAACTCCATCCAGATCCAACATCTTAGACACCTTTATCATGAAATGTTTGGAGTTTACCTTGAGCATGATATAGAACTTCAAGCATCTGGCGATCACAAAAAGGTGATTAATCCTATCTATGCATATATACATATACACACATCACACTGCATATGCATAGACAAAAAGTTACACATTTATCATAATTTTGTTGTGGAACTATAGCTGCTACTACAATCAAAATTTGAATTGTAAAATCTGGAAACTTGGTTAAAAAAAAAACTTTCCATACTGAAATCACGAACGCGGGGTATCACCATTTTTCTCCCATTAAAATATGCTTTTAATGTTTTGATTGATACCATGATTCCTTTTTCTTCTTGGATTGTAAAATAATAATAATAATAATAATAATAATATATAAGGAAAAATTGGATTTAGTTTCCCAAATAAAGAAAGATTTTATTTTATTTTTCAAAATAAAATAAGATTTTATTTACTTGATAATATATATATATATATATATATATATATATATATATATATATATAAAGATTAAGGCAATATTTTAAGATTTTACACATGCATTCAATCAATACTAAGGGTTGCATAATTTGTGTCTTGGACTTTTGATTCAAAAAAAAATTACCTTAATTCAAGGTATATTGCAGACTTAAAATTGAACTTCATAAGATAGAAAATTATAACAATTAATAATCTTTTATGAATATACAGATTTTACACATAAAATCACTCATAAAAATTAATTAACATTTTTATATTATACAAATATAAATATATAATAATTATTTGTACACAAAAATATAAGTTTGCGAAACAAAAATTGATTACCAAATGGAATCGAGTTTTTGATATAATAATAGTCTTTAGATCTTAATTTCGATCGCCTGTGCCTTTCTTTCCCTCCTTCCTTGTTGGCTGCTTGCCATGGAGTCTCACTAGTAGTTCCCACTTCCCAAGCTAAATGATGAAATTAACTAGCCAGTAGAAGAAAAATGTCATCATCTTCATCACCGACACCCCTATCAACCCAAGAATGGGAGTCCCTAATCGACGATTACCAGTACGGCGCCGGCACCCGCCGCGACCGATGGACCTCCTTAAATTACACCGTCATCTCTCTCCTCGACCTCTCTCTCTCTTCTCTCCTCCGCAAAGACCTTCCAGTCCCTCTCAAAATCCAGCTCATCGTCTTCCTCGAAGAACACTTTCAACTTTCCTTCCAAGACCAGCAAGCCCAAACTTCAGACTTGTGTGTGAAATATATTATATACATATAACCATACATAATCATGGGAGTAATATATTATATACTTGCAATCATATATAATCAGAGGGCTAATTATCTGCTGCATATAATCATGGAAAAGAAGTTATTCTCGACTTTTCCTTCAGTATGCATAATAATTATGAGAAATTTAAGTTGTACCAATCATAGTTTACGTTCTAACCTCTACAATGAAGTACTCCCCCGTCCCAAATTAATTGTTCAGTTTTGACTTTTTAAGTCAAATTGACTATTTTTAGAATTAATAATTAAGCATATATAAATATATTTCTAAAATTATAAAAATTGGGTTTAGTAATAAATTGTATATAATTTCTTTTTGTTATAATTTCTTCACCTATATTTTAGAAAAAATAATAAAAAAATTAGTTTTAAAAATGGTCAATTTGACTTTAAAAAGTCAAAATTGAGCAATTAATTTGGGACGGAGGGAGTATATAAATACTTAATTTCCTCATCTCTATTCATTACAATTCAATTTAGGAATGTCTGAGTGTAATCTTAATTGACTTCGAATTATAAGGAAACTTTTGATTTGATTTGATTTGATTTGATTTGATAATATATAATTTTCAAATTTAATTTATCTTAATTTAGTTTTCAAGTGCCAAATTAAAAAATAAAGATTGAGTAGGATTTGGGAAAGATTTTCAATAAATTTTGGGAGAGCTCCCCTAAGGGGTTCCTTTCTCCTAGATTTTTTTTGTTTTCGAGGCTTGCAAAATCGAAATTCGCAGATCATTCAGAAATTTGAAGCAGGATTCAAAGACTCAAAGTATTTTGCATGATCATTACTCCAAAGGTGTGACTCTCGCGTAGGGGGCAAATGTGGGCCCAAGTGTAATTTAGGGTTTACATGTGACCTAAAAGAATTGAATGACAAACAGAAAGGGTGAAAATAAATGTGTGAGACCCGAGAGAAGCCTCCACGTGTCCCGAGGCAGAAGACTAGTGGAGACAACTCATTTTGGGAATTGATTGAGGGATTGAATTGGTGGCTAGAAGAGCAGGACGATCTAGGCATTACTCTGATGACTAAGGGTAAAATTGGAATTTCCCCGAGGTAATGTGCCTAGCACATGATCACTTTCCAAAAAATCCTATAAATACTCCCTCCACACCATTGGGAAGGGGACCTCTCTTCAGACACAGGACTTGGACTCTTGGAAGATCGAAGGACCTGAGAATTATCTCTCAACACTCAAGAAGACTCTTGGAATCCCAATAACCCTAAAAAAGTTTTCGGATTCTAGGAGTGGAAGGACTCAAGAAGAAGGCTCTTGGAATCTCTGCTACCCTAACACGGTTCTCGAATTCTAGGAGTTCTGCCACTCGTCGTTGGAGTAATCGTCCACCTGTTCTTCTCCCCTCTTCAATCAATCAATTAATTTCGTGCTCTTCGTGGATGTCTCTCCTCCTCAGTCAACACGAACCCTAATCCTAGCAAGGTACGATTTTCTTGCCCACAAATATCATGTCCAACTACGTACTATAATCCCTACCATTTGGGATTAAAAATTTGTGGATAAAATTTTATTTAAAAAGACAGATGTATTTTATCCTATTTATCTATACTTCAACTAATGAGAATATGATATTTTTTATCAGTACTAATGATATGATAGTCCAAACGGTAAGTTTTTATCAAATCCTTTAAATAATCATGAACAAAACAAACATAACATGAGATTATTCTAAGTTATCTCATGAATAATGTAAAACCCCAACTTTTATGAATAAAGATTTATTTTCTCTAAATATCATTTTGAGTAATAAGGTGTGGATTTGATATAATGTTATAGTTGTGGGTAATATTTACAAATTTTGCAAAGTAAGCAAGTTGTTATAAAACATTCGTTTGGTCGGGGAATTAATATTCGTTTTATTAGGGAATATCCGTACGACGGCACACTCATTGGTGGATCCCACAACGAAATTACTGTCGGAGTTAGAAAATGACAGAAATAACTTTTTATAAAAATGACGACAAAAAAATTACCGTTAACTGTTGAAATATTCGGTGATAAAAGTACAGTATTACGCGTGGTTGCATAGTAGCACACGGTATTGTATAGTATCTTTAATTATTGATGCTTACGTGAGAAGCCACTCAGTTTTATTCAATTATTGTCACAGTAATTGATGCAAAGTATCTCACGTTATTGATTCAATTATTGTCACAGTATCATCTGCATAATATTTTATATTATTAAATCAATAATTGAGAAAAATTAAAGTTATTCATATTATTATTTGTATTATTGACAATGTCTAAAAAGTTCTGTGGAGGAAAGGAGTTTGGTCACCAAATTGCGCGCCAATAAGAGAAGTCCTTATCAGAAATCTCTCTCTTTCTTGGGAATTATATCTGGTTGTTAAAATTGTGAGTCATAATATTAATGATGAATGTTATTAAAAATGTGTTTTGGGAAGCCAAGTAAATTGAGATAAATAGATGAGATTTTTATGAAATATTTGTTGTAAGTTTGGCTTATTACATGGACCCCCACTTACTCATTTTTTAAAATCACCGGGAGAAAGTTATCTCTGTTTTGTTTAATTACTTGTATATATAAAAGTATTATATATATATATATATAATGTATAAATATATATATATATATATATAAGTTTTATTTTTTATGTAAAATAGAATATATTATATTTTATTATGCATAGTGTTACATAGTACTGCATAGTGTTGCATAGTGCAGCATAATAAAATAAAAAAAAATTAAAAGTTTCAGCCGTGTTCGCCCGTGAATTTCAATTACTGTTCACCCATGATTTTCTAATTTAAATAGTATTATGTCATTCTCCTATAAATAGGATGCTCAGTTTAGAAATAAAAATCACACCAGAATCAGAGAATTCTTCCTCTATAATATTGAGCGCATTTCTTTAGAGTTTAAGGAAGCTTTGAGTGTAGAAAACAGTGCAAGTTTTCTTCAGGAATATCTCCGTTATACCAGTCAAAATACTCTCATTTTAAGGTAAGGGGTATTATTTATTTCATATTCGCTTACGATATTATTTTTCGTATTCGTAAGGAATATTATTTTCGTTCAATATTCGTAAGGAATATTATCTTCGTTCAATATTCGTAAGGAATATTATTTTTGTTCAACAGTTGTAAGGGATATTATTTTTGTTTAATACTCGTAAGAAATAATATTTTCTTCCATACTCTTTAGTATGTAAGTAATATTATTTCGTTTCAGATTCTGAATTCTACACTCATTTTGTTAAGTATTGCTTCTATACTTCTTGAAATTAGTAGAATATCCTTGAAATTATCATTTCATCTAGTATCATTTCATAAGAATATTTTTTTGAATATTCTTTTTAAATTTTGATCATTTCATGTCGAGGTATTATTCACAGGATACTATTCACGAAGTACTATTTACGGGGTACTATTCACTCGGGTACTATTCACCCGGGATACTATTCATGACAAAAATTAATTTCTTTTCTGTCCAAATTATTTTGATACATGAATATGATTCTTGAATTTTACTCCACAAAACAGTTATCATGTTGACAATTTGGACATTCTTGAACTCTGGATAAATTAATTTATAAATCTTTAAAATTTATCCTTGCTTTTACTTAATTGAATTTTTATATCATTGTCATCATCCTCATGCTTATATTATGATGAAAGTCATCTTTGGCCCGTAATGCATATATGGACTGTTGATTGGTATAATTATGACTATGTATCGGTATAATCATGACATGTAATGTTACAAATAATGTAGTAAAAGTTCTCATTGGCCCGTAGTGCATTGATGGACAGTTGTTGGCATGATCATGACCACTGGTGATACTAACGAATATCCTTAGTCCGTAGTACATGGATAATTCGTGGATGTGATAATAATGAATATCCTTGGCTCGTAGTGCATGAATAATTCATGGATGTGATACTAACGAATATCCTTGGCCCGTAGGGCATGGATAATTCGATGATATGGATTATTTATTGAGCTGTGTTACAGCGATAAAATATTGATTATGAACTTTTAAATCATATAAGATAGTAGATATTATGCTCTACTTGACTCTTCTAATCGATTGCTTGTTCCGCTGCAGTTAGACTTGTTGTCTATTATATTCTATCAGTTTTACACTGTTGAAGGCTAACGATAATTTATTCTGCATTATCTTAGTCATAATATTCTTTACTGTGCTAGTTGAGCTCACCCTTTGCTTTCATTGTTCTCTTGAAGAAATGAAAATATAACTGGAACTAGTCGGGGAACGGAGTGATGGTCCGAAATGGTGACTATAATAGTCCTCACTATTTTATAAAATAGTGTGATAATAAATGTAATGAGGACTCCATTTGAGTTTGGATATTGTCTAAGAGACAATATTCGTGTTAAAACTCTCAGCTATATTTTATTGTATTTTACACGACAGTTGTATAATAAAGTTTGTATTTGAATTTTGTACTATGTATTTGGCGACTCAGAATGGATGATGTATACCTATTTTGAGGGCGTCACAAATAATCCTATAAAAAATAAACATGTGATTAAGACTATTTAATTATATGATTAATAGTCTTAGAATTATAATATATGGGAATATAGCCCCGAAATTATAATCATTACAAACAAAACATGACTTAAGTACTATACAAATTTATATAATTAATAATTTAATATATACTATCTAAATTTATAAAGTATTCAAAAGAAACTCAATCAATCTCTAAAAGAAAAAGTAACTTCTAAAAGAATTTTTCTTTTTGGTTTTACCAATTTTATTACAAATTTGGTAAAATCACTTCACTAACAAAATCATCTGCAAAACAATAACAAACATTGAATTAAACACACTAAAGAGATATATCACACGATTTAATATATTAATATTATTTGTGAATTTCAATATTAAACTAATATCCTAACTAATTTAATTCATTTAAACTTGAAATTTTATCAAATCACATGATTAATTGTATTAATAATATATTTGAATTTGAAACATAATAATTGTAACATTAGTTGAAAATTTATTATGGATTTAGTCCTAACTAATTGTCACAACTAAATTAAAAGTTACTAAAACATGAGTTTCATAATTTTGTTCGATCGAATTAGAATTTCAAACAAATTTTGTTAATATAAACGCTAATGCAGAATTCCATTAAAAAATTAAATAAAATTAAAATAATTATTTTCACATAATTATAAGTACTAAATAAATCTACAATAACCTACTCAAATAGTTAACTTAATATTTGATTGAAAGAACCTATAATATATAATTTAATCATTAGTTATTTGAATTAATATTTTAATTATTTAATAGCTATAAGTATATTTCTCGAATTTATAATTATTTTCTTAAAATTATTAATATAATGAATTATTATCTATACTACCCATGCTTCGAACAAGGTTGGTGAGCTTTTGTATAATCAAATTGTTTACTCATTTAAATTATTACCTAATATTTGAAAAAGTAATAGATTTTACATCTCTTCGAGAACAAAAATCAAAAGAATGTTTACACATTTAAATCATCACCTAAAATAAAAGCAATGGATTTTACATATCATGGGAAAATAAATTAATACACAAATTCGAACACTACAAGAAAATGGTCTAATAGAGACCAATACTATCAGCGACCACAGTGTCCGATCGCTAATATTAGTAATTGAAATCGATATTAGCGACCGTGCTCGAATTCAGTCGCTAGTTTATATCAACGACCGCATGCGATCGCTGAGCAGTCGCATGTATATATAAATTTACCGCCGAAAAATTGGCGTGGAATGTTGGCGCGTAGGTGGTCTGCGACCAGTCATAATCAGCGACCGTGTGGCGGTCGCTAATAAGTCCACATCATTAAAAATTAGTGACCGCATGCGGTCGCTAATGGCGGTCGCGGATCTATTTCAATTAACTAGTATCAGGTCGTCACTCTCAACATAGCAGAAGAAAAAAAAGAGGGACAAAAGAAGAGGGAGAAGGGGGAGAAGAGAATAGGGAGAAAAGGGGAACATCGCCCCCACCATCACCAACACCACAGCCGCCGCCGCAGCCGCCGCTTTCTTCACAGGTATCTCGCATTAGGTAATAATTCCATTTGTACTTGTTTTTATATTCTTTTTAGAATCCATTTTTTTCACAACTAAAATTACACATTTGTGAGTGTAAGTTTAATTTGTTAGCACTTGGATATTTTTCTTCATTGTTTGATTTGGTGTGGGCATGTGTAGTTAGTGGTTATGTAATTTTGAAAAACTAGTAGTAATTTTATACTAGATGTTGCAATAACCAAATAAATTAACTTAGAATCCTTCTAGGTTTCAATTAATATATTACAAGAGAGCTTTACACCTTTATGTGTAATGTAATTACATATCATGAAATGAAATTAGAGTAAATTGAGAAACCCCTCTTATTCAATACAATTGATGTCATCAAATTTAACTACAGTAGGAGATATATATAAACACGAAAGAATGACAAGAATACATCTCTAGTGATACATACATAGATATGCATTTGTATATGTATACACATCCTCTAAGAATGAACCTTTGCTAACATACTTTAGAGATGCTTTAAAAAATAATTGCTCAACTAATCTCCTCAATTAACCGTCATATTTTCGTTTGAGTCATGAAGCATATTTAAGCTTAATTAATGTGTGTTATTAGTTATTGGTTTTAAAAAATAAACAAAAGCCAAACCTCAAAAATTGGTTGTTAAGTGTGATTTTCTAAATTTTAGTAACAGCAATTTCGGTTACAATTTTTTCTTTGGTTCATGTGTTTGGGGCTACACATTAACTAGAACTCTTCCTAATGGTAAAATCAGTAGAGCAAAACTATCTCATTTGGGTTAGTTTTGGACTACTAAATGAAGTATATCACAAGTATGTCATTTGGGTCATATGGGGCTACGCATTACCAAATAACTTTTTTGTCCAAGAAGTATCACAACCAACACAAAGAATTACATATACCGTGAAATAACCAAATTCCAAGAGACCCCATCTCTTCTTTGCATGTGATTGTAAACTTCTTTCATTTTAGTAGGCTGAGATGACTTCATTCCATGAAAAGAGATTTGGTTTAGTAATTTGATCACACACTTTGCAAAGTAGCCGCCTAATTTTTTAGGTGTTTTATTAAAATTTCTTTGCTTGAATTTGGTTTTGTTTTTCACAACAATATTTGAGTAACGAACAGAAAGTAGTTAGGCAGACAACATAATATTGTACGGGAATTAGTTAATATTATAATAAATCTACTTATCTTTAATGTAAATTATTGTATATTATAGTGATTTTTCAGATAACAAGATCGTCAAGTGCATTTCACAACTATGCTTACAGAACTGGCCGACACCTGTGATTACGTGGGCGACCACACCTATCGCCCACAAGGATGTAGTTTGGGCAGAATTTCAAGTATGTTTTTTTTAATTATGACATATAATATAACTATTAAACTAAAATTGCTTAGTAGTGTTGGATTAGATGTTAATAGTACCGTTTTAATATTATTATTGTTATTTTATTTGCATAAAAGATATAGATAGGAGGACGCGCATGATTCAGTGATATAGATACTATTAACTACTAAAAAAATGGTCATTTGTGATGGTCAAAATCCATCACAAAAGTAGAAAAACCATCACGAAAGGTTTACGTGATGATTTTAAGCATCACAATGACCGTCTTGTATACGCCCATCATGAAAAGTTTTACGTGATGGTTTTGGCAATCACGTAAACACTTAGTGCTTTTGTGATGATTAATACAATCACATTAACATGTAATCTATTGTGATTGTCAAAGTCATCACAAAAAAATAAGATTTTAGGGATCAAATGTAAGAACTTGAATATATTTACGTATAATTTATTTCACTATATTAATTATATTTATATTTATTGTATCAAATGATACTTGTAGGATTCGAACCCTCCCTCCATTTGCAAACTAAATAACGAGTATTACCACTACACCAAAGCCCAGATCATGAATATAATTTAAAATATATATATAAAAGCTAGGAAACATATGTGAGTTGACTTACTAAACAAAATTACTTCCACATAAGATTTGGTGATTGTAATGGCAGTTACAAATACTCTATAATGATGATAATATTAGTCATCACTGAGAGCCATCATATATTTTATTTTTTTGTGATGGCTTGAAAATTTCATCACAAAATACCTTCTTTTTGTAATTGCAAATAAAAGTCGTCACAAAATTTATCTTTTTAATGATTGTCACGATCGTCATAAAATATTATTTTGATAATTTCTTACATTAAAATATATAGTGATAGCTTTAATGCAATCACGAAAAGGGTATCTCTATAAGTGATGACTTAGTGCGTAACAAAAAGAAAATTTTATTTTGTGTGAAAAAATTGGTGTGATTTACATGGCCATCAGAATTATAATACATTGATAGCAAGATTAGTCATCACTAAGAGCCATCATATATACTATTATTTTCTGATTGCTTAAAAAGTCCATCACAAATTACTATGTTTTGTGATTTTTTTTAAAAACTGTCACAAAGTTCCGTCACATATTCTTGTTTTTCTTGTAGTGTTCTGGCAGAAGTGTGTCATCCGCACCAAAGATAACTTGAACAAAGAACGACAAAAAAGCCCTACACAATGCATTGATCGACCATCCAGGCCATGGAGAGCAGTACATGCATGAGCATAGCCCCTGGTGGTGCACCCAGTCCATATGAGTTGAGATGTGTGCCTAATGGAGAGCTGAGAGTTGGGTCAAAAGATCAAATTCAGTTCTGGGTTTTTTAAGGCCCATGGCAAAATTTTCTAAATGTGCCCCTTTATACAAACTAAATAAATAAATTATCAACTAATTAATTTTATTAAAATTATAAGAATTTACAAAAGATAAGAAAGAACACTTTAAAATGTTATCAAAGCAAAGACTCATCACATGTACCTACAAAATAAAAATAACAATGAAGTCGGTAAAACTAATAAAATACACACTGTAGTTGACAAGTTTTACTGATTACACAATTGAACTTTTAATTTTTTAAATTACCCCACTAAACTAATTATTATTTTGAAATTGGGTTATTCCGTTAAAAAAAATAAACGGACGTTAATTTTTTATCTACAAAATTAATGAATTACTCACTGTAGTTGGCACGTTTTACTAATTACATCATTGAACTTTTAATTTTTCAGATTACCCTACTAAATTAATTAAAAAAATTATTATTTTAAATATTTTTAAAAATAGTTATTATTTTCAGTAAAAAATATTAGAAACTTTAATTTTTTCCATAAAATGAGTAAAATTTCATAAAATATAGATTTTAAAAAATTTAAGTTTTATGAAACCTATTTTTTTTAAAAATCTTTTTTTTCTTTTGAAAATAAAGTTTATTTTTTTGAATCTATATTTTATAAAATTTTACTCATTTTTTTTAAAATATGAAGAATTTTCCAATTTTTTCTTGAAAATAGTATTTATTTATAAAAATTATTTTTTTTTTTGAAAAAATTGAATCAGTTTTTTTATTTATCTTTTACTGTTTTATTATTTAATTTTGATTTTTATTTTTTTTTAAAAAAAATTATAATATTAAGAATGGGTCATTCTTTTAAAAATATAAGTAGACATTAATTTAATTTAAAATCACTTTAATTTTTTTGAATCTATATTTTATGAAACTACTAATTTTATGAAGTAAAAAAGTTTCTAATATTTTTTACTTAAAATAATAATTATTTTTAATTAGTTTGATGGGGTAATTTAAAATTTTAAAAGTTCAATGATGTAATCAGTAAAATATGCCAACTACAGTGGATAATTCATTAGTTTTGTAGATAAAAAATTAACGTCCATTTATTTTTTTTTAACGGAATGACTCAATTTCAAAATAATAATTAGTTTAGTGGTGTAATTTAAAAAATTAAAAGTTCAATGGTTTTAATCAGTAAAACCTATCAACTACAATGGGTATTTCTTTAATTTTTTCCAATGAAATCTAAACCACAAAACATCATTTAAAATGTCTTCTTGTTACACTTTTAGATGCAAAATCATCAATTATACTATCATATTTAATATTTTTTAACATATCATTTTCAATGCATAATATCGCTAATTTTTTTATTATTTATTTTTTATACACATAAATACATAAATTTATAAAAAAAAATTGGGCCCCTTTCAATTTTGGGCCCTGGGCAGTTGCCTTGTTGGCCCATGCCTAGGGCCGGCTGTGACGCCCCCAAAATAGGTATACATCACCTATTCTGAGTCGCCAAAAATATGGTACAAAATACAAATACAATCTTAAATGTACAACATGAGGTGTGAGTTTTAATACAAATATTGTCTTCTAAACAGTATTAAAACTCAAAATAAGTCCTCAAAACATTTATTAACACACTATTTCATAGAATAGTGAGGACTACTAATGTTATCGTCTGGACCGTCACTCTGTTCCCCGACTAGTCCTTGCTACGTTCTCATTTCCTGAAAAGAACAATGAAAGTAAAAGGATGAGCTCAACTAGCTCAGTAAGAAATATTATGACTAAGATAATGCAGAATAAATTATCATTAGTCTTCAACAATGTTAAACTGATAAAATACAATAGACATCAAGTTTATATGCAGCGGAACAAGCAATCCATTAAAAGAATCAAGTAGAGAATAAAATCTACTATCTTTTATGATTTAAAAAGGTATTTCATCACTTTTATCGTTGAGACTCAGCTTAATAAATAAACCGCATCATCCCTGCACTACGGCCAAGGATATTCATTAGTATCACAACCACAAATTATCCATGCACTACGGGCCAAAGATATTCGTGTATCCATCAATGGTTATAATCATGCCAACAACTGTCCATCAATGCACTACGGGCCAATGAGGACTTTTACCACATCATTTGTAACATTACGGTCATGATTATACCGAATAATCCATTGTAATAATCATACCAAGTCCATTTATGCACTACAGGCCACAGATGACTTTCAACATAATATAAACATGAGAATGATGACAATGATATAAGAACTCAATAAAACAAGTTCAAGAATTAATTTATCCAGCAACCAATAACGTCCAAATTATCAACATGATACTGCTTTGTGGGGTAAAACTCAAGAATGCTCAGAAGAATATTTCCATGAAAAGATACTGGATGAAGCGCAAATATTAAGGATATTCCACTAATTTCATGGAGTATAAAAGCCAAAACTTTAACCAACTGAGTATAATAAAGAATGGAATAACAAAAGAAATCACCAGGCATGCGATAGACCGTACAGACAGGTTATTCCAACAGAATAATAAATAATGGAACCAGGTCATGCGTAAACGCACAGACAGGATATTCTAACAGAATAATAAATAATGGAACCAGGTCATGCGTAAACGCACAGACAGGATATTCCAACAGAATAATAAACAATGGAACCAGGTCATGCATAAACGCACAGACATGATGTTCCAATAAAATAATAAATAACGGAACCAGGTCATGCGTAACGCACAGACAGGATGTTCCAACAGAATAATAAAGAATGGAATAACAGAAGAATTTTACCATGTATGCGGTACTTCGCATAGACAGGTTATTCCAACATAATAATAAAGAATGGAATAACAGAAGTTCTCTTCATGAAGACGAAAGAAAGAAATAATACCCCTTACCGTAAAAGAAGAGTATTCCAACTGGTTGGGCGAGGATATATATTATTGAAGAAAACTTGCACTACGCTCAAAGCTTCTTAAAACTCTAAAGAAATAAGCTTAAGATTATAGAAGAATTCTTTGAACTTCTGGTGTGGTTTTCAATTCTAACTAAACATCCTATTTATAGGAAAATAGAAAGGCTACTATGTTGTACTATGCAATAAAATATAATATATTCTATTTATAATCAAATAAAACAAAACTTTATAAAAAGTATTCTGTTTTATATAAAAAGATTTTACTATACAAATACTATGCAGATACTATGCATAATAAAATATAATATATTCTAATTAGTGTCTAAAAAAACAAATAACTTTATAAAAGTATTCTGTTTTATATAAAAAGATTTGACTATGCAAAATACTATGCATAATAGAATATAATGTATTCTAATTATTGTCTAATAAAACAAATAACTTTATAAAAGTATTCTGGTTTATATAAAAAGTTTTTCTGTTTTATTACATTAATAATACTAATAAAACAAAATTTATATAATATATATATATATATATATATATATATATATAAACTTCCGTGACTTCATAAAAAGACACCTCAATATATCTAACAACATTAATCATTATTATTATAATTCAGAATATTAATCGACCATGTTGTTCCCAGGAAAGAAGTGGTTTTCCAATAAGGATTTCTCCCTATTGGCGCGCAATTAGGTGACCAAACCTCTCATTGGCAGAACTTCTAGACATCGCTAATATTACAAATAATAATATTAATAACTCTGTCATCTCAATTATTGATTTAATAATATATAAAATATCGATAATAATTGAATCAAATAACGTAAGATACTATGCAACAATTACTGAAACAATAATTGAACAAAACTGAGTGACTTCTCACGTAAGCATCAATAATCAATACCGTGTGCTACTATGCAACCACACGTATTAATGTACTTTTACTACCGAGTAGTTCAACAGTTTTAACTGTAAAACTTTCGTCGTTATTTTTATAAAAATATTTTTGTCATTTTTTCAATCCGACAATAATTTTGTTGTGGGGTCCACCAATGATATATTGTGCCGTCGTACGAATATTCTCTGTTAAAGCGAATATTTCCCAACCAATCGAATATTATATAACAACTTGCGTACTTTGCAAAATTTATAAATATTATCCACAACTATAACATTATATCAAATTTATTCCATAATATTTAAAAATGATATTTATAGAAAAATCATCTTTATTAAAAAGTTGGGGTCTTACAACCTCCCCTTCTTATGAAATTTCGCCCTCGAAATTAGGGTACATACCTGGTATGTCGAAAAGGTAAGGATATCTTGATTTCATTTCAGATTCTAACTCCCAGGTCATTTCCTCAACATCGTGATTTCTCCACAAAACTTTGACTTGAGGTATAACCTTGAAGCGTAGAATATGTTCCTTCTTATCCAAGATTTGAATAGGAACCTCTTCATACGTCAAATATTCCGCTATTTCGTCCGGTTCTAACTCAATAATGTGGTTCGGGTCTTCCACATAATTACGTAACATGGATATATGAAAAACGTTATGAACACGAGACATACTTGTGGTAAAGCGAGTCTATACGCCACAGTTCCTACTCGATCGAGGATTAAAAATGGGCCAATGAATTGAGGATTGAGCTTTCCTCTCTTTCCAAATCTCGTAACTCCTTTTCATGGAGAACCACGTAACAACGCATGATCTCCAATATCGAATTCCACGTCCTTTCGATGAAGATCAGCATAACTCTTTTGTCGATCTTGTGAGGTTTTTATACGTTGTCTTATCGTTTGAATCTTTTCTGTAGTCATACGTACCAACTCCGGTCCCAACAACGTTGCTTCACCCACCTCATCCTAGCATACTGGAGAACGACACTTTCTTCCATACAACGCTTCAAATTGAGCCATGACAATACTTGCTTGGTAGCTATTGTTGTAGGAAAACTCTACCAATGGTAAGAACTTGTCCCAACTTCCCTTGAAGTCAAGGACACAGAGTCTTAATAAATCTTCAAGAGTTTAAAAAGCCCTCTCTGATTGTCCGTCCGTCTGAGGATGATATGTCGAACTAAATCGTAAGTCTGTGCCCATAGCTTTTTGCAAACTAACCCAAAATCGTGAAGTAAATCTTGGGTCTCGATCAAAAACTATGGATACTGGCATACCATGTAGTCTTACAATCTCGTTTATGTACATACGAGCAAGACGTTCAAGTGTATAAGTTTCTCGTATTGGTAAGAAATGAGCAGACTTGGTCAATCTATCAACAATGACCCAAATTGCATCTATACCTTGAGAAACCTTGGGAAGACTAGTAACGAAATCCATGGTAATGTGTTCCCACTTCCATTCTGGAATTCCATGTGGTTGCAATGGACCTTTTAGTACTTGATGCTCCGCCTTGACTCGTTGACAAGTTAAACACCTTGAGATAAACAGCGTTATCTTTCTCTTCATATTGCTCCACCAAAATGTATGACGAAGATCACGATACATTTTAGTAAACCTAGGATGGATTGAAAACGGTGTGTTGTGCGCCTCCATCATCATTTTATACTTTAAATCAGGGTCGTTAGGAACACAAAGTCTGGAGTTGACTCGAAGTATTCCTTCTTCATCGATTCTTTCTTCTGGCATAGCACTTTCTTACACTTTCTTCCTCGTACGCATCAGCTCCAGATCTGTAACTTGAGCAGCTTTAACTTTATCAATTAAATTCAGTTCTACTCTTATATTCATCATCATCACATGGGTCCCTGGAGTCTTTAACCAATCAATCCCTAGAATCACATCAAATACAAGTATTTTCAAAGAAATAAGATCGACAGGTAATGTGAGGGTACCAATTTGAACCAAACAAGACTTATAAACAGCGGATGTAATGAAGGTTTCTCCCAATAGAGTTTCAACAGATAAGTCCCTCTCCTCCACATTTGAAGCATATGATATGTGAGATCCCAGATTTTATGAATAAAGATTTAAATTTCTCGAAATATTTTTTTTTAAATTATGGTGTGGATTTTATATAATGTTATAGTTGTGGGAATTATTAGTGTTAGTAGAAATCGATATTTATTTCGATAATAATTGATGTCTAGAGATTATATTGTTCACTCGGGTATTTGGGACACTTTTCGTGTTGGAGTACTATTCACGAGTTACTATTCACAGGTTACTATTCACCCAAATTACTATTCATTCTAGTATTGTTCACTCGAGTATTTGGGACACTTTTTGTGTCAGAGTACTATTCACGAGTTACTATTCACGACGTACTATTCCCAAAGTACAATTCACGGGGTACTACTCACCCGAAAAATATATTTCTTTTCGGTCCAAATCATTTTTGGGTACAATACTATTCAATGAAGAGATGTGCTAATTTTTCAGACCGTTGGTTGAAATTATAATAGTAAATCAATATGGATCGCTGGTTTAAAGTTTTAATAGTAAAAAGCTTTTTATATAAAACAGAATATTTTTATAAAGTTATTTATTTTATTAGACTATAAATAGAATATATTATATTCTATTATGCATAGTATTTTGCATAGTAAAATCTTTTTATATAAAACAGAATACTTTTATAAAGTTATTTTTTTTATTAGACTATAAATAGAATATATAATATTCTATTATGCATAGTGTTTGCATAGTGCCTGCATAGTGTTTGCATAGTAAATTTTTTTTATATAAAACAGAATACTTTTATAAAGTTATTTGTTTTATTAGATTATAAATAGAATATATTATATTTTATTTAAAAGATTTTGTTTTATTAGAATATTTTATTAATACTGCATAGTAAATCAATATGGACCGTCCATTTAAAAGTAAATCAATCTGGACCATTCATGAATTAGTTACTATACAGTCCATTCTCCTATAAATAGAAGCTCATTCCTTCATTATTTCTTATGAATTCACTGAAACTCTAGAGAGAGAAACTATAGAGAGAATTCTTCTTCTATTATCTTGAGCGTATTTCTTTAGAGTTTAAGAAAGCTTTGAGCGTAGTGCAAGTTTTCTTCGAGTATATCCTCGCCCTACCAGTCGGAATACTCTTCTTTCAAAGGTAAGGGGTATTTTTTTTTCATATTCATGAAGAGAACTTCTATTATTCCAGTCTTTATATTCTGTTGGAATAACCTGTATACGCGGGCTACCCTATACTTGGTGAAATTCTTCTGTTATTCCATTATTTATTATTCTGCTGGAATAACCTGTCTATGCGAAGTAACGCAGACATGGTGAAATTCTGTTGTTATTCAATTCTTTATTATTCTGTTGGAATATCCTGTCAGTGCGTTTTACGCCGGACCTGGTTCTGTTATTTATTATTCTGTTGGAATAACCTGTCTATGCGAAGTACCGCATGCATGGTGATTTCTGTTGTTATTCCATTCTTTATTATTCTATTGGAATATCATGTCGGTGCGTATTACGCCTGACTTGGTTCCGTTATTTATTGTTCTATTGGAATCACCTGTCTATGCGAAGTACCGCATGCATGGTGATTTCTTTTGTTATTCCATTCTTTATTATACTCAGTTGGTTAAAGTTTTGACTTCTATACTCCATGAAATTAGTGGAATATCCTTGATATTTGCGCTTCATCCAGTATCTTTCATGGAAATATTCTTCTGAGCATTCTTAAATTTTACTCTATAACGAAGTATCATGTTGACAATTTGGACGTCATTAGCCTTCAACAGTGTTAAACTGATAAAATACAATAGACATCAAGTTTAACTGCAGCGGAACAAGCAATCCATTAGAAGAGTCAAGTAGAGAATAAAATCTACTATCTTTTATGATTTAAAAAGGTTTTTCATCACTTTTATCGTTGAGACTCAGCTTAATAAATAAACCACATCATCCCTGCACTACGACCAAGGATATTAATTAGTATCACAACCATAAATTATCCATGCACTACGGGCCAAGGATATTTTTGTATTCATCAATGGTCATAATCATGCCAACAACTATCCATCAATGCATTACGGGCCAATGAGGACTTTTACCATATCATTTGTAACATTACGGTCATGATTATACCGAATAATCCCTGGTCATAAACATAACAAGTCCATCTATGCACTACAGGCCACAGATGACTTTCAACATAATATAAACATGAGAATGATGACAATGATATAAGAATTCAATAAAACAAGTTCAAGAATAATAAATAATGGAACCAGGTCATGCGTAAACGCACAGACAGAATATTCCAATAAAATAATAAACAACGGAACTAGGTCATGCGTAAATGCACAGACAGGATGTTCCAATAGAATAATAAATAACGGAATCAGGTCATGCGTAACGCTCAGACAGGATGTTCCAACAGAATAATAAAGAATGGAATAACAGAAGAATTTCACCATGTATGTGGTACTTCGCATAGACAGGTTATTCCAACATAATAATAAAGAATGAAATAACAGAAGTTCTCTTTATGAAGACGAAAGAAAGAAATAATACCCCTTACCGTAAAAAAAGAGTATTCCAACTGGTAGGGCGACGATATATATTATTGAAGAAAACTTGCACTACGCTCAAAGCTTCTTAAAACTCTAAAGAAATAAGCTTAAGATTATAGAAGAATTCTCTGAACTTCTGGTGTGGTTTTCAATTCTAATTAAGCATTCTATTTATAAGAAAATAGAAAGGATACTATGTTGCACTATGCAATAAAATATAATATATTCTATTTATAATCAAATAAAATAAAACTTTATAAAAAGTATTCTATTTTATATAAAAAGATTTTACTATGCAAACACTTTGCATAATAAAATATAATATATTCTAATTATTATCTAATAAAACAAATAACTTTATAAAATTATTTTATTTTATATAAAAAGATTTACTATGCATAATAGAATATAATATATTCTAATTATTGTCTAATAAAACAAATAACTTTATAAAAGTATTATGTTTTATATAAAAAGCTTTTTTGTTTTATTACATTAATAATACTAATAAAAAAAAATTTATATATATATATAATATATATATATATATATATATATAAACTTCCGTGACTTCATAAAAAGACACCTCAATATATCTAACAACATTAATCATTATTATTATAATTCACAATATTAATCGACCAGGTCGTTCCTAGGAAAGAGGGGGCTTTCCAATAAGGATTTCTCCTTATTGGCGCGCAATTAGGTGACCAAACCTCTCCTTGGCAGAACTTCTTGACATCGTTAATATTGCAAATAATAATATTAATAACTCTGTCATCTCAATTATTGATTTAATAATATATAAAATATCGACAATAATTGAATCAAATAACGTGAGATACTATGCAAATAATTGAATCAATCACGCGTATTACTTTACTTTTACTACCGAGTAGTTCAACAGTTTTATCTGTAAAACTTCCGCCGTTATTTTCATAAAAATATTTTTTGTCGTTTTCTCAATCCGATAATAATTCTGTTGTGGAGTCCACCAATGATTGTGCCATCGTATGAATATTCTCTGTTAAAATAAATATTCCCCAACCAATCGAATATTATATAAAAACTTGCGTACTTTGCAAAATTTATAAATATTACCCACAACTATAACATTATATCAAATTCATTCCATAATATTTAAAAATGATATTTATAGAAAAATTATCTTTATTAAAAAGTTGGGGTCTTACAACGGTTCTACAAAAGACGCTAGACTGCCGCCACTAACAGATCCTCAGGGTGTACCTAATGGCGAAAAGGCGAAAGGAACCTACAGGAAAGGCATTATATCACAGTTGCAGCATATCACTGCAGGGTACGTATGAATAGTTTTAATATGTTTACAATCATGAATTATAGAATATCACATTTTTACTAAATAATATTGGAGTATGTTTTGTATAGGAGTCTCAGTCTCAAGGTCAACCTATCCATTGGCTGGATGTGTACGTGGCCACCCATGATGGTCTGTTTGATGTTATCTAGATAGCGGTAATAAGTTTTAAAAACTTTGATCTTGTTTATCAAGTTTTACGTCATTCTTTAGAATTTTATATTTATTTTTAACTATTTAATTGTTAACGTCATGATGACAGGATACTTATAAGAGTTTAAAGAATGAGCGTTATCCTGAAGGCACCCCACGTCTACCGATTGATTAAGAATTGTGGGAGAGAGCGTTTGTTGTAAAGAAGAACTACGTCAAAGGTTAAGGACAACGACGACACCCAACCTTCAGTGGCTCAGGCAGCTCTGCTACCTAGTCTTTACAGTCATCGATTAATCTAACTATTTATACTCCTGCTGACTGTGTGAGAACTATATGTCGAGATCAAGATCTTTTTAGTATACTGGGCTGACATCTGGCGGCTCTGAGTCCTGACGAGTTAGCTGATGCAGTTGCGGCAGCAGCAGCATCACAGCATAAAGGTGGCGATGAGGTAATCAATCGTATTTATTATAATCAAATTAGTGACTTATATATATACATATTATTGTGTTTAATTTGTTGTACATTGTCGTAATACCAATATCAACATATATATACTGTGACGCCCCCAAAATAGGTCCATACAACCCATTCTGAGTCGCCAAATACATGGTACAAAATTCAAATACAAACTTCATTTATACCATTATTAATTATCGTGTTAAATACGAAAAAACATAAGCTGAGAGTTTTGATACGAATATTGTCTCGTAGATAATATTCAAACTCAAATAAAGTCCCCATTATAATTATTATCACACTATTTTATAGAATAATGAGGACTACTATAACAACCATCTTGGACCATCACTCCATTCCCTGACTAGTCCCAGCTATATTCTCATTTCCTGAAGAGAACAATGAAAGAAAAGGGTGAGCTCAACTAGCCCAGTAAAGAATATTATGAATAAAATAATGTAGAATAAATTATCCTTAGTCCTCAATAGTGTAAAAACTGATAGAATACAATAGATAAAAAGTTTAAATCAACAACTACAGTGGAACAAACAATCCATTAGAAAAGTCAAGTAGAGCATGATGTCTACTATCTTCTATGGTTTAAAAGTTCATCATCAATATTTTATCTCTGTAATACAACTCAATAAATATTCCATATCATCGAATTATCCATGCACTACGGGCCAAGAATATTTGTTAGTATCACCAATGGTCATGATCATGCCAAACAACTGTCCATAAATGAACTACGGGCCAATGAGGACTTTCATCACATCATTTTTCTGTAACATTACAGGTCATGATTATACCGATACATAATTTCTGGTCATAATCATACAAATCAGCATTACATCTATGCACTACGAGCCAAAAATGACTTTCACCACAATATAAGCATGAGGATGATGACAATGATATAAGAAATCAATCAAGTGAGATCAAGGATAAATATTAAAGATTTATAATTTAATTTATCCAGAGTTTAAGAATGTCCAAATTGTCAACATGATAATTACTTATGTAGTAAAATTCAAGAATGATATTCATGTATCAAAAATAATTTGGACAGAAAAGAAACCAATTTTTTTTGTCGTGAATAGTACCACGTGAATAGTATCCCATGTGTTGGGTTATATAAAACTTGGTTGGAAGTTTATATATACCGTCTGTTATGTGTTAGGATATAAAACAAGTACAAAACAAGTATAATTTTTTGGGAAATCTATAAAACAGGAAAAACTATTTTTATTTTATTTTATACATCAGCGACCGCAGGCGATCGCTGATACTCATTAGTGACTACTAATTAGATTAGGGTATTAGTAACCGCTTCGGTCACTACTGGCGATCGCTGATACTCATTAGCGACTGCTAATTGGATTAGGGTATATATTACCGACCACTTCAGTCGTTGACACATGGCCCACATCAGTCTTCAGCCTTGAATCATGCTAACTCAACTTAGCGACGATCTCGGTCGCTAATATCGGTTACAGATAATTCGGTCACAAATAGTGGTCACTGGTGTGCATTTCAGCGATCAGATTTTATGTGACGCCTATCAGCTACCGCAATCGGTTGTAGATTGTTATCAGCGACCGATTTCGGTCGCTGATAGGCCTTTTTCTTGTAGTGGACAAAGTTAATTCACCAATTTTTAAAATTTGTGAATGAATGAACTCATATATCAATCGAGTCATCTCACCGAATTTTTAAATTAAAATTTAATTAGATGTCCTTCTTTTATATATAGGCATTGTTCGGGTGTAGTCTGTCGACCCCTACATGGTCTAAATTACTAGATTGTGAAGGATTTGTTGAGCCCAATGGGCCGAAGCCAGTAAGGGGATTGGTGGTGTTCGGGGTCGGGCGACCGAGTCCTTTGGGCCGGAGTCCATACTAGTTTGGAGGGGTCCGGGTGACTTGGGCCCATACAGATGGTTATTCCTCGTATGGAGTCTGGTGTGATAAAGAGTTTGAATGGTTAAAGATTCTAATCCTAACCATATTTAAATACCAACTCCAAAGGTAGGTGTTAGGATTATATCCAACTTCCACCTTTTAAGGAGTTTGAGTTTGAGTTTGACCCAAACATAGGTAACTACCATGTTTAGAAGCCCTATTCCAATTCGAAAATCAGCTTTAAGGTGATGAGATCAGCTATAAATACAAGGCTTAACTTCAATTAATAGGTAATACACTCTTTGAGCATTAAACATTAAAGCCTCCATTGTTAAACCTTGTTCAGCCTGTACACATTCTCACACCGGAGCTATCACCCGGCGGCCCAAGCCGTCAAGCTTCCTGTGTGATTTCGTTATTGTGCAGGTTCAAGCGGATAGATTTGGTGATTGGACGCGCAGACGAAACTTGGCGTTAACAAACATTGATGTTGAGTGGACTTGATTTACGCTCAGTTGACGTATCTAAATTAAAAGCAAGTGAAGCTCAATAATTTTAGTAATTTTAAGGAGGGCGAAATTTACTACATCTGCAATGTGCAAATTATATGTGCAAACCAGTTTTGTGTCGTATTGCTCAATTATAGAAAATAATATATATTATGAATGTTTATGTATCGATTATTTGATTGTGTCAGCTACGTGGATAAGTTTTAGTGAAAATTTTATAGGACAGATTATAATAAGTGGAGTCCTCCTATAATTCAAACCAATTTCATGTATTGATAAGTTTCGCAATTATAATTCTACAAAATTTATAGCAATACATAGCATGACTCTTTACATAATTTGTACTTTCTAATGTACTATTTTTTCTACCAATAATTGATAAGTCGTGCTATGTATTGTGATAAATTTATGTTGAATTACAACTTGAAACTTATCAATACATGCATGATATTTGTAAGAATTAAGTATTGTAAATATTAATTTTGTAATATCCAGAATATTTATAACGAAAATGTCAATGAAGGTAAATTTTAAACCATAATGTATTCAATTTATAAATTAAAATTACGATTTAAAAGTAACAAGAAAAGAAAAGGAAGAAAGAAAAGTTATACTATCTCAAAACTCAAATTTGAGTTCGGGACGAAATTTTTAAACACGAATTTCACCGTTGAGTCAGGAACGTCGAATTTACCAAGACTGTAAAAACAATGGTGTGTAGGAATTAATTTTGAGGTCAAAAGTCAACAGTTGACTTTTAAGATTAGAAGTCAAACTTTGAGTTCGGAAGAAACAAAATGGAGGTCACCACGATGATCATGACGTCTATTTTATTTAGTAGAAATTAATTGTAAACATGATGGAAGTAGAAAGAATTGACTTTAAGAAGTCAAAAGATAGAGAAAGAAGAGATAACACTATACAAATTTCAGCCAAAAGATAAGGATAGAGGGAGAAGACTTCTCCAAGAAGCCTCCCAAGATATTTTGAGATCAAAGCTTATCCCAAAAAAAAGTTACTAGATATATATAGCAAAAAGTAAAGTAAAAAGGAAAGAAAATAAACACATACACACCCCTCACCAAGCGCCGCTGAAACAAAAGAGAGAGAGAAAGAAGTGTTATAACCGTAGCTTAATTTGTAGAGTCAAGATTGTTGTTGAAGACATGATACGGGTGATCTCGATTTTAAGATTTTTATCGCCCTCTCTATGATCAGTTTGTTAAGAGTTACAGACGATATACCTCTAGAATATATGTCAAGCCTTGATGAATTATCTGTTATAGCAATTCACAGAAAATTCCAATAGAACACTACTTTGTAGTAGTTGTTTGTTTGTAGAAATATTAGAGAAGATAGAAAAATACATGTGCAAAAGCATATATATAAACTTATGCATATATCTCATCTTATATATATATAGGGGAGCGATCCATAGCATCTATATGCTATGGGTTAAAAAGTGACATATAAGCTGTATTCCATCCGTTTTATAGATGAAGGGCTGGGATCAGAAGTTGTAACTCCTCGTCCGCTAGTATTAGTAGCGGACATTTAAAGTAAAAGTTCTAACTCAATTTTGCCACTCCTGACTGAAAGTATAGGCTACCCGACTTCAAACAGCATGGTTCGCTAGTATTACTAGCGGATGGAAAACAGTAGGCTCATATAGACCAAGACAGAGACAACAAGACAGAGACACAAGACAATTATTGATCTCCTGGTACTATATTCTCTCTCTACGTATAAAGAAAAAAAAGACAGTCGAACACAATTTTTCTCCGGCTAATATCTCCACAATTACAACCTATACCACCTTTTACAACAATGGTTGATGTGGACCGTAGGATGGCTAGTCTTAACCCGGCCGACCTAGCAGGGCTCCGACGTCTGTCTGCCCGAGCCGCCGCCATTATTGTTGGTTCATTCTTATATACAACTCCAGTGACGCTGTTACGCCTTGTAAGAACAGTCTGTCAACAATATGGGATATTAGCCATGATAATTATACTATTCATTCTGCCCAATCAATGAGCCTCCATTTTCATAACTGAAATTTGAGCAAATAAGTCACACCATTCCAAAGGAATGGAGCTGGAGTTGGAGCTGGCTAGGCCAGAGAAATAAATAAAAGGAAGATGGATAGTCTAAGTCAGTCACCTTGATGTGGTTTTTGTAGAATCCCTTAACCACAGAGTTGGTAAAGAAATCATCATCAGAGGTTATGTTGTGTCCCTCATCTCTTGCCCACTTCAAATACTGATTCTTCCCTCCCAGATTTTCATAGTTATTCACCAAGCTCAATATTGGCTTTATCCCATGTATTCTAGCTTCATATATTACAAAATCCAGCCCCTTCAAGAAGAAAAAAAAAAAGAAGAAAAAGGATTCATATTTATAGTATGGGCAATGCAGTAAAACAGAGGAAAACATAGTTTTAACCTGAAACATTTGTTGATTTTAAGTGCCAGGTGAGATCTGTAGAGGTTGATATCCACCATCACTGAAATATAAACTGCACTCCTCTGCTTTTGATGAACCCATCCCCTGCTGAAACTTGAAGATTTGTCCCATTTTCATGTACCAAGAAAACAATCAAGAAAAACAAACACCAATGCTTCATCTCTCCCATACCTTGTCTCTCTCTCTCTCTCCCTCTCTAAATGTAGGAAGGAAGCATGAAGCTTACCCAATATCTTTCTTTAGCCGAAGGAAGGAAGGAATCATATTTATAGTATATAAAAAAAAACTTCATAAGGAAAGGTCATACAGTTGCAGATTGTTTATACGGTTATCCAAACTAGAATATGTTTGAAATAAGAATACGGCGCTCAGCCGATTCCGCTCGGCTTCATCTGCGAGCCTCCTTCGACCTACCCATCGCTGCCATATCTTTCCACATAGCCCGTAATTACTGGAGCACGAACGCCGAGATGGGTTGAGTTCTGGAGCGACGCCGCCTTGGAACGACGCCGGAGGAACTCTAACTCGTCCTCTTCTTCCTCGTCATCGCCGGACTGGTATTTTGAACCTACTGTTATGTCTCTGTCTTGTGTCTCTGTTTTGTGTCTCTGTCTTGGTCTATATGAGCCTACTGTTTTCCATCCGCTAGTAATACTAGCGGACCATGCTGTTTTGAAGTCGGGTAACCTATACTTTCAGTCAGGAAGTCAGGACGGGGCAAAATTGAGTTAGAACTTTTACTTTAAACGTCCGCTAGTAATACTAGCGGACGAGGAGTTAAAACTTCTGATCCCAGCCCTTCATCTATTAAACGGACGGAATACAGTCTATATGCCACTTTTTAACCCATAGCATATAGATGCTATGGATCGCTCCCCATATATATATATATATATATATATATATATATATATATATATATATATATATATATATATATATATATATATATATATATACGGTCCGGATCTTAAGCTCACCCCTTATCTAACTCACCCGAGCTCACCCCCCATTTAGCGACGGACCCGATAACGGTTCGGTCATACAACCGTTGTCTACACTTTTAGCGACGGACAACATATAGCGTCGCTATAAGTATAGACGACGGTTGTATGATCGAACAGTCGTCGTGTCCGTCGTTAAAAGGGGGTGAGTTCGGGTGAGTTAAATAAGGGGTGAGCTTAAGATATATTCCCTATATATATATATATATATATATATATATATATATATATATATATATATATATATATATATATATATATATATATATAAGTTACATAATATACTATTTAATTTTATATTTAACCATACTTATTAATACTAAATATGTAAGTTATATACTAGTTAGTATTAATGTAGTGGTTAATTAGAATTTAAATAGCACTCAATATTTTCTTTTTTTCCAAAAAATAAAATAAAATAGACTTCTATTAAATGGAACTAAAGAAAAATAGTTAATTTTATCAAACAATTTTGCACCTTATTAAATGTCTCACTATAGACACTAAGCAAATGATTTCTACACAAATCAAATAAAATTCTCTTTTATTCTCCACGTTGAAGACATTAATTTACACCTTTTATACTTACTTAAATTATGTCCACATATGAGTTTTATCAAACTCAAATATGACATATTCTAAGTCACAAAAGTATAAAATTAGGTGCAATATATAACAATCCCCCACTTGTTTGAAAAAACTATTTTTCATTCAAACAACTTCCTATCATACAACTCCAAGGCATGTGTGCATAAAAGAGGGTGTGACGAACATTGAACCTTCCCTTAGTGTAAACAACTCAAAGTCACATCGAAGTTGATGGTGTCCGTAGATCGAACCTCTACTTCTATATGATATGACCGGAATTACCACACACACACAAAATCCTCCTACCACGATGAGTATTCTCAAATGATTTGCGCTAATATGGCCATGCGCAATACCCTATTTCATGAACCTCTATGAGAGTAAACCACAACCCTCTATAAGAAGCGGCTCCACTTCTAGTTCATATAGGCAAAGTGTTTCACATGTGTTTCTGTTGCTAAGAACACAACAACTTTGTTAAGAGTATAACTCAGCCTCGGTCGTGCAACAGATGTTACTATCTTAAACTACGTATGGAACCACATCGATAGTAACACATTCAGCAACTGTGACTTGTTTTTCCTATTGAACCTATAAACTAGGGGTAACCTAGGAATAGGTTGGGTTCCCATCACCTCTGACTCAAAGTGGTTTAAGTTCCATATCACAAGTAGTTAAATATACTAAGATCTCGTCAAAGTTTTAGTAAAAAGATAAGTCAAGTCGTCACTTTACTTTCTCGTAGATAAATATTATAATACCTTCTTATATCAATTATCTAACAAAAATTATATTTATGACCAACATGTCAAGACTTACCAGTAAAGGTAATCTCATATGCTCTATACAAAAAAAATTCATTATCACATCATAATGAACTAAGCAATGGAAGTGGCCACAATTTGATGTTTTAACAACAAATTTCGATTCCATTTGCTTTCTCTATCATATAAAGCAATAGTATTACTTGCTACTCCAAGTAACTTATTCCCTCACTAAGGGTAATAAAATATCCACCTACTTGTAAACATATAATTATATATTCACCTACTTGTGAATATTTTTATACTTATTCAAGATCACAATCAGTTATGAATCCAATATTAATAATTTGTACATTAAAAAATTTCACTAACACAATATTGTGAAATAGAAAGCTTTAGACTATGATACAATCAATGTTTTAACAAACACCCTAATCCGTTAAACTTCCCTCATAAAATAATAACATTATATTCATATTATGAAATAGAAAATACTCATTTGTTTCTTACTTATCTAAGAAACAAAACCCAAGATTAAGTAAAAATTCACCTACTTGTAAATTTATAATTTTCCTCACTAAAATATAAGTGACACTTATGTGATCTATTAAAACATTGAGAGATCTAACAAAAACCAATGTAAATCATTAGTATACTAAGTTTAAAATTGTATGTAATATCTGATCTCGTGCATTGCATATCAAACACAAGGCTCCCACTAACGAGTGTGTACTTCAGCTTTACAATAGCTATATCATAATTAACTTTTAGTATACCACAACTATTAAAGAATTATTAAATTCTTCAATCTCAAGGTATATCAAACTTAGTTTAGTATAGCCTCTCAATACAATTTAATTGGTTTTGTTGGAATCCTCACTATGTTTTCACATGATAATAAGAAAACATCTATTTTACAAGTCTTTCAACATAAAGACAAAAATAGATATTTCTTAAACTCGTTTACGTTAACAATACTATGTAAAATAATCAACATATCATTAATATACACAAAAACTATCACATTATAGTTTATACAATTATATTGTTAGTTAAACATATAAATAATTCTATATCCGATAGACTCTCAAGGTTAATATGCACATATTATCACCCAATATGTATACACTTGAATATTTATAACTTAGTTTCAATCTCACTATTGAACTAAATCACTATAAATATTTTGGATCATATTTAGGCTAATAAAATCAATATTTACCAAATTATTATATTGATTTCCTTCACCAAATCAATATTGCTCTTTCTAGCTATAGGTTCAACTTATAACTTTCTAGGACCTTAGAGAATTAATTAAGTAAACTAAGTTCACATTTCAATATTATTCAAAAGTTTGTGTTTTAAAGACTTTCATTTCATAAGACTACACAATCAAATTGAATTTCGTAACACGAAATCCATAAGCCTTACTATTTCTTACATAACTAAAATTATGCTCCAAATAGTTCAAAGGCCAAATTTAGTCTATAAATAAAAATCTTAAAGAATCACTCCCACACAATATTATGCTCACCACTTCAAAAAAATTTAGATTAATTGACATTTTATGTGACAATGTTCCTATAAATATTACTTCCACGTGAGAATATTAAGGAACATTTCTCAAAACAAAAATAAGTTCATGTATATTTTATGTATTAGTTATTCATATATAGATTGCTTCAACATAAGAATCTTTTTAATACCCCCCATATAAGAAAATAAGCTCTTATTTTCTGAATTACATAAAATCTCAAATCCAAAAATTATTTAACATGAGAACTTAAAATTATAAATATACATTTTTCAAGTATACCAACACGTAACACTTGACTCTATGTAAATAGTATAAAATTCATTATTTACAAATTATAGCACAACTCATCATATTGCACAAATTTATTTGCACATAAAATATAAAAATTTATATTTACTTTCTAAGAAATTAATTTATCACACAAAATTAATTTATGTAGAAAGCAAATAAAATTCACACACGTGAATTAGTATATCCTCAAGTATTTTCTTGTCCCAACTTGTATAGGAAATATCATAAACAATATATCTTTTGACATTTACAATATAGAATTCAAGACAATCTTCATAATAATATGAAATACTTGAACTTCACTATATTTATAAAAATTCAAAAAATAAAATGTTTATCTCAATTAGAATATACAAAATTCATATGATCACATTAAAATTTACTACTTTTTAGACAACAAGTACACATAAAAATTAATAAATCAATATATAACAATTATTATTATCCCAAAAACACTACGAAAATTATTTCTAAGTGTTTTTTCAACTTCAAAATCATATTGTATACAAGATTTACTCAACCAAATCTACTTCTACAATATCTCTTCTAACTATTAGTTGATAATTAATTTATTATCCACATATAAAGTAATTTATCTCAAAATTCATGCATACAAATACCAAGTAATATTATACACTAAATATTACCTCAAATTTTTTCTGCATAATTTTGTTCAAGAAGAACATAAATTTACTTTATTCTCAAAATAAATTAATTTAAAACTAATTTGTTATACATAGAGACAAGTAAAATTCTCAAATTTTACTACAATTTTCTAATAATAAATTAATCTCAATTAGTATATAAGAAAAATAATTGTCTCAAATTTCATACATACATATACACATCATAATATTTTATCTATTCATAAAATATTATAAACAAAATACATATGCACAAAATTAAATTTATTCCATCATGAACAAAAATTTAATTACTTTTCTTATCCCACAAAACTAATTAATTAATTTATTACAACAAAATGTAGGTAAAATAATACTCAAACATATAATATTATCTACACATGATATAATGAATAAAACATATACTTTCAAGTATATACACATACAAAATGATACACAGTTATCATTTATAAAAATAAAGGCTAATGTTAAAATACACACCTTTTGGAATTAAATCCGAAAAACACCACAATCTCTTTAGAAAAAAATTTAGACACAACATTTGGTGTTAATTTTCCATGATGACTCTTTGTTTCCTCCACATCAATTTGCAAACTTGTAAATTACAAATCTTTTTCACTTTCATTTTTCTCCACAATCCATCTTCTAACAGGAATTATCAATAAAAATAATTAGCTTAATATCTCAATATATTATTAATTATCATAAAAACTCCATTGATAAAATAGATATAAGAAAAATGACACTTATCTTTGAAAACTGTGTTGTATTCCATCTCACCAAAATCATGACTCCAACAAATACTATAAAGACCTTAAGATTGTTATAACCGTAGCTTAATTCTTAGAGTCAAGATTGTTGTTGAAGACATGACACGGGTGATCTCTGTTCTTAAGATTTTTATCGCCCTCACCACGATCGGTTTGCTAAGAGTTACAGACGATATGCCTCCAGAATATATGTCAAGCCTTGGTGAATTATCTGTTATAGCAATTCACAGAAAATTTCAATAGAACACTACTTTGTAGTAGTTGTTTGTTTGTAGAAATATTGGAGAAGATAGAAAAATACATGTGCAAAATCATATATATAAACTTATGCATATATCTCATCTTATGTATATATATCAACATATATATATATATATATATATATATATATACATGCATATATATAAGTTACATAATATACTATTTAATTCTATATTTAACCATACTTATTAATACTAAATATGTAATTTACATACTAGTTAATTAGTATTAATGTAGTGGTTAATTAGAATTTAAATAGCACTCAATATTTTCTTTTTTTCCAAAAAAATAAATAAAATAGACTTCTATTAAATGGAACTAAAGAAAAATAATTTTATCAAACAATTTTGTACCTTATTAAATGTCTCACTATAGACACTAATCAAATGATTTCTACAAAAATCAAATAAAATTCTCTTTTATTCTCCACGTTGAGGACATTAATTACACTTTTTATACTTAAATTATGTCTACATATGAGTTTTATCAAACTCAAATATGACATATTATAAGTCACAAAAGTATAAAATAAGGTGCAATATATAACAAGAAGAGCGCTCACAAAAAAGAGAAAGAAGAGAAGGTTTGAAGTTAGGACGCAAGGAGAAGAAGAAAAGAAAAACTAAACTAGCTAGGTAAGGTAAACCCTAAATTAACTCACTTTTAATTCATAGAGAATTTTGTAAATTTTTTCCTTATGAAATCTTTGAAATTTTTAACATGTAAAGTTAATAGTATATATGTCTCTAATGGTATGTAACCTTGGATCATGAAAGAGAAATCAAAAACATAAAACAAGCAAACTTGGAAAAACTTAAAAAAGAGAAAACAAGGCAGTTTCTGCCCTATTTTTATGAAAGATATAAATCCTAAACCATAAGGAGATAAAATTTGATTTTTTGATATGTTGTAGAGATGGAAGTTAGCTACGTTTCCTGAGAATTTGGGAAATCTTCTAATTATGAATTTCGTAAGTAGGCTGATCTGAACGTGGCAGAATTTAAATTGCTTATTTGTGGTGGAGTTTGAGGGCAAGTCTGATATTATAGGGGAGGTTCTGCCAAAAATTGGACCACAATCAAAGTTCTAGAGAAATTAATTATGAATTAAACAGCTTCGAGAATAGTTTAAACCCTAAACTAATTCCTAAAAAATATTTTATGGATTAAATATGTATGTATATGAATTTGTACATGCTAAGAGTAAATAATAACATGTTAGGGATGTGATAACATGGACCATGGCAAAGAAAATAAAAAATTCTACAAGTAACAAGAAAAGAAAAATTAAAATAAACTTTATTGAAGTTTTCGGCTAAATAGGGCAAAAACCCTAAACCAGGGCCTGATTTTGTAATGATCAGAACTTTTAGTGTATTTTGAATTTTTGAGTAAGGTTTATTGGGATGGATAGCTTTGTAAGTTAGCTAAAATCCTGCACAGGTTTGAGACTAAATTTCCTTGTAAATTATTTTTGATAAATTTTCTAGCAAAACATGGCAATTTAAGTAACTTTCTGACCTAAGTTTTTCAAAAGAAGGTTTTGGATAGTTAACGGGGGGAAATAAAATCAGTGCTTTTACAGTATGAAACCTGGTAGTATAAGGTGTAATTCAACCCAAGAATGAACGAAAACGGACATGTAATGAAGGAATTTTAGATGAAAGTGTATTCTAATGTAAGGAAAATATTATCCAAAAGTAATAATTTTTGGATTTAATTTCTAATTATGAAGATTATTGAAAATTTGAACAGAAACAACTATGAAATAAATAATAAATGTAATCAGAAAATTTTGGAAATTTTCAAAGGAATTATAAAATGAGTATGTCTAGCCCTAGTACAAAGAGTTTGACCAAACTAATTCCGCAAGTATAACTGGTGCAAGGTTCGGAGAATGGAAAAATTAATAAAAATTGTTTAAGTGAGCAAAAAACTGCGTAATAAAAATTTATTGATGAATATAAGTTAAAATTAAGCCATGAGACTAAAGTTTTCAGGAAAAATAAATTTTTGAGTGTCGAAATATAATAATGGATAGAAAGTGACCTTCAAAATAGGTTTAAAGGAGTAAATAATATTAAAATATAATTACGGGAAGTAACCGACAAATGTTAATATTATTATGAGGGAATTAATATATTAATATTTCATAACATTGTAGCTAGCTGACTCAAAATTGAGTACATAAAAAGGATACGGGACTAAACATCTAAATCAACAAGTTCTCTTGAATTCTTTAAATTTTTCGTAATGCGTGTCATGCATTCTTTCAATTGTTGAAATTATACTATGGAGATACATGCATATTCTCGTGATATTTGAAGTAAAGAGTTGATGTTATTTGTTTCGGCTAAACTCTGTCAACAAATTGTTCATGTTTGAATGATTACCAAGCATTTGAATTTCAATAAATTCCTTATAGTTAAGTTGAATACTCAGCACCAAATTTTTCTTGGTGGGTATTAATTGAGTTGAACAACTCTATATAGGGGAGTGTTCGACCATTAACGTTGAATTACAGTGAAGAAATGATAAAATCATCAACGCACTGTTAAATACGGTGCAGATACAATGAAGTCGTAACTTGGAGATGTTAAACTGATCACCTAATAATACCTTACGGAGAGTTCACAATATTTATGATTGTTGAACATATCAAAGAGTTCACAATCTTTGTGATTATTGAACACATTAGAGAGTTCTCAGTCTTTAATTAATGAACATTATAATCAGTTCTTGGTCCCTACGACTAGGGCTGTTCATTTCAATCGATTTTTCGGTTTTTCGGTTTTTCGAACCGGACCGAATCGGTCGGTTCGATATAAAAAAGAACCGGTCCGGTTCGGTACAAAAAAACCGGTATATACCGGTTTTTCGGTACCGGTTTCGGTTCGACGTTTTTATGGATGGGTAAAAACCGAACCGGACCGGTATATACCGGTTTTCTAATTTTTCAGTATTATTAATAATAATAATAAAATAATGACTATAATAATAAAAATAATAATAATAATAATAATAAAATAATAAAAATAATAATTATATTAATTTTTGGTAAAAACCGGTACCGAACCGGTACCGCCGGTTCGGTATACCGGTCCAACCGATACCGGTCGGTATTGGGCGGTTTCGGTTCGGTCCGGTAAAAACCGGTTGAACACCCCTACCTACGACCACTCAGTTACCTATCTAAAAATATTGAAATCCTTGTGAATAACAATGTGATTGTTAACGTCAAATTTTGTACGCCTGATGAAATCACCAAAACAGCAGGCCAAAATCGTGTCAACGGTTGATTGTATTGTTGTGAAATCAAACTCACGAAATACACTTACATAAGCATAAATAAAGAAATATAAATAAATATAAAGTATGAACACAAGATTCACATAAGCATAAATAAAGAAATATAAAGTATGAACACAAGATTTACGTGAAAACTCGATTGGAAAAAAACCACGGAGAGAGAGTAATTCACTATAATAATATTGGGAGTACAAGTTGTGTATTTGTGTTATATCTCTTGTGTTTCCTTTTCCCTTCTCCTCCTTATTGTTGTATTTATAGATGTTATATCCAACTGAATCCAATTAGGAGTAAGAGTCATGTGTAGAATCACCTTATAACTACTGTTGAATCTAATTAGGAGTAGGACTCCTAATTAAGCCTCCTTATACCACCAAATAAGAAAACACAATCTTTCTTTAATAAGGACTATCTCAATGTCAAAATAAATATATATTATGGGTCAACACCAAATTTAGCACATTAAATATATTGAATTACACCTTGGCTAGATCCAAATAATCACACTCCAACAGTGATGAATTCCATAAACTCTTAAATACAAAGCAAGATTTTTGTGATGTTATTGTTGTTGATTCTAATTTATTTTTTTTGAATCAACAGTTTTACCGTTATGTGTGATGTTAATTCAATAATTGAAACTTATACTCGTGCTTATGTTCTAAAATCTTTTAAACTTGCTAAGCAAATTTGGTATGCACAGTTGCTCACCCTTGCATTCTATTCTATTTAAATTTTCACATAAGGCGAAAGATCGAAAAGATCCGGAGTTAAAGATAAAGAAAAGGTAATAGTAAAGTTTGAGGATAGATAATATTGATGTAACAGATTTGCTATGTTTATACTAATTTTTGTAATGTTGTAAGATATGTTACGATGTAATCAAGTGTTAAATTGTGCAAGGAACAGAGATGGGGAATTATGTAATTTCATTTGCGTGTAATTTATTGTAAACGAGCCTAGTGTAAATGTTAAGTTTATGTTTGTTTGTAAGGATTATAATTCAAGGATTATAGTCCATGGGATTATAATCCCGTGAATATTAGTTCTAATATTATAATTCCGAGATTATAATTATAATGTCAAGACTAATAAGTCATTTTATAATTTTTAGACTAATATTTATAAATCTAAATTTGAAAACAAACAAGATATTTTGGATTAATATTTCGATCCCAAGTATAATCCTTACAAACAAACAAAAAATTAATATATAAGGAAATGAGACAGGTAGTGATTGTATAAGGAAATGATGATTGACCATCAAGTGTGATGAATGTATTAGAAAGTACAAAAATTTTGGGGGCATTACAAATTTATTCACACGTTGACTAATTTTTCGAGAGATTAGTTTAACAATAAGTCTAAGCGGAAAGACTGCATATTGGACCGTGGGTCCCCCAAAAAGAAGAAAAAGTCATCCTCCACGATTTAGTATGAAAGAAGAACAAGTATGAAAGACCGGTAACACCAAACAGAGGCTCCATCCCGCCAAAATAGTCTTGTGAAATATAATCATCCGTCCATCCTAAACATCTACTACGAAATTTAATCATCCCTCTCAGGGCATTCCGTCTCCATCTCAGGTAGCACTTTTTCTCTCTTGAAATTTGCCCCCAGAATTAATTTTGTTTGCAAATGGATTAATTGATATTGAAAAACATGGTTCAAATAAAAAACATTCTCTCTTTTAATTGATATCATCTTACCTTCTCCATACATGGTTCAAAAAAAACTTTACAGAGAAAAAGCCCTAATTTTGGATTAAGTGTTTTGTTTTTATTTTATTTTTATGTACAGGTTTTTTTGGGCACAAATGGAAACAGAATCATTGAATATATCTTTAAGTACATAGATGAATGAACACATTGAGGAGAATGATATGAATGATAATTCAGAATTTGATGAATGTGTGGAGAGTGCAATAGCTGTAGATGAGATAAAAGATCCGAAAATAGGAATGGAATTTGACAATATTGATGCTTGTGTAGAATACTACATTAAATATGCTAACAAACAAGGGTTCCCAATGAAGAAAAGATCTTCGAAAAAGGGTGATGATGGGGAGGTTAATTGTGTGGTTCTTTCATGCTCTCGAACTGGACAAACAATAAGTAATTCAAAGAATGTCTTAAAAAAGCCTCCAAACAGTAAAACGGGATGTAAAGCTAAGATTAGGATTGTATTATGCCTTGATGGTAAGTGGCGAGTCACAAATAACCCTTGATCACAATCATGCTTTGAGCCCAGAAAAATCTAGATTTTATAAGAAGAATAGGGTTATGAGGATGTACGCTAAAAGAAGACTTGAAGTTAATGATAGGGCGGGTATTAGACCAAATAAAAATTTTAGTTCATTTTTGGTTGAAGCTGGTGGTCATGAGAATGTTACATTTTTAGAGAAAGACTGTTATAATCATATTGAGAAAATGAGACGATTAAGGCTAGATGATGGGGATGTTATGGCAGTTCAAAACTACTTTCTTAAAATGCAAGCTAATAATGCTAATTTCTTTTATTTGATGGATTTGGATAAGGAGGGGAGGCTAAGGAATGTATTTTGGGCAGATGTTAGGAGTAGGGCAGCGTATGAGGAATTCAAAGATGCCATTACGTTTGACACTACATACTTGACTAATAAGTATGACATGCCTTTTGCTCCTTTTGTAGAAGTGTATCATCATGGTCAATCTACACTTTTAGGATGTTGATTGATTTCAAGTGAGGATGTTGAGTCGTTTACTTGGCTTTTTAAATCTTGGCTTGCATGTATGAATGGTCGCGCTCCTACCACAATAATCATTGACCAGGAAAAAGCAATGAAAAAGGTTATTGAAAATGTCTTTCCTAACACACGTCATCGGTGGTGCTTATGGCATATCATGAAGAAGTTACCTGAAAAATTACGAGGTTGTAATGAATATGAATCAATTAAGTATACAATGCAAAAAGTGGTTTACGATTCTTTGACTTGTGAAGGATTTGAAGAAAATTAGAGCAGATTCATTGAAAAGTTTAAACTTGAAACAAATGATTGGTTGACTGGTTTATACAATGAAAGGAGTCGTTGGATCCTAACATTTTTAAGAAATACTTTCTGGGCGGGAATGTCTTCAACTCAAAGAAGTGAAAGTATGAATGCATTCATCGATGGTTATGTCAATTCTAAGATAAGTTTAAAACAATTTGTTGAGCAATATGAGAATGCACTAAGAAGCAAGGTGCAAAAAGAGGCTAAAGTGGACTTCAATTCTTTTGACTCTAAGATTCCATGCATCACTTCTTATCCGTTAGAGGAACAATTTCAAAAACTTACACCACTTCAAAATTCAAAGAGTTTCAAGATGAGATAAAAAAACAATCTTTATTGTAGTATTTCTTCAGAGAAAAAGGAGTGTGGGACTTGAGTGTATGAAATTTCGCAAGATAGGATGGGGAGACAGATAGTAAAGCCACTTTTAAGGTTTGTTTTAAAGAGGATGTTTGTGACATTAGGTGCAACTGTCAATTATTTGAGTTTAGGGGAATCTTATGTTGTCACGCCCTAACTGTCTTGCTTCAAAAAGAAGGTTCATACCATACCAGAGAAATTCATTCTTAGAAGGTGGAGGAAAGATGTGAAGAGATGTCATACGAAGGTTAAAATAATATACTCTGATTGGATGTTAAACCTTAAAAATGAACGTTTTGATAGAATGTGCAATACCTTTTATGAAGTAGCAGATTTGGCGACCAACAATGAAGATAAAACAAAATTGGTTCTTCGTTGGATTAAGTGGTTGACTAATGAATTGAAGAAAAAAGATGACACGTGTAAAAATAGTACTCCTTTGGTAGTGGGCAGTGAAGTCAGCACACCATTGCCAAGTGGTAATAATAATATATCAAAAGAAAGTTCCAATATTTGTTGTCCTTTGGCGGTTCGTGGTAAAGGTCGACCCCGTTTTAAAAGGTTGCAAGGTAACATGGAGAAAGCTATTAAGAAGTTGAAAGACAAAAAGGAGGATAAAGGGAGGAATGGGAAAGAGAAAGGGACAAAGGCCATTGAAAATAAAGTGGATGATATAATTTTGGAAAAGGTAAATTTTCAGTTTTTTTTTATTTTATTTTATTTTTACAACTTCATGTAATTATTTTAAGTGTCATTTGGTATTTTTTGTATAGGCTTCTCAAATTGGATATATTGATTCACAAGACTATAATTCATGTTTCACAAGACCTCAGCATTCCCAGCAACTTGATTACATTCAATACTAATCAACTTTACAGGCCACCCATAGCTGTTTTAGGTCCACATGTGTTGTTTATTTATTTATTGTACTACGTAGTTCTTTTAATTTTTTTTAGTCTCATTTTGATATAATTTAACTTTATTTTTAGGTACCAAATGTTGAAGGTTTCCCTCTTGGTAATGTTGGAGGTTTCTCAGTTGGTGCTATTATAGACCAGCAGGTACTGTTTATTTTATTTTTTGTACAAAGTAGTTTTGTTTAGTTTCTTGAGTCTTATTTTTATATAATTTAACTTCATTTGTAGGTACCAAATGTTGAAAGCTTCCCTCTTGGTAATGTTGGAGGCTTCACAATCGGAAATATGTATTCAACAAGTCTCTCCACTCAGTTGACTGGTTATCAATACCCATTTTGGAATGGTGCATATGGTCTTAACAATCATGCAAATTCTGGGACACCATTTAAGGAGTAGTAAAATAAGAAATTTTACAAGTAAAAGTTTGACAGAAAATTTTGAGTATTTTTGATGTATTTTCATGTATGTATGTCGTGTTTGTAAAATTATAATCAGTGGTACAAACGACCAAGACTGTTGAATGTTTGACATTTTTGCAAGACTGTTGAATGTTTGTCATTAATTTTGCAACCTTGTCCTCTTTTTCTGTAAATAAAGTATAAGTTAGTAGATCTTTAGAAACACAATATATGTCATGCTAAGAGAAGTTATTAGAACAAACTAAATTGATGAAAACAATAATTGGATTTCATTTCATAAACACAATAATCAAGATTTACATGTTTACAAGGAGCATATCCCAGGTAATTAAAAAAAAACTATGATATATCAACACTTGAGTGGATTGAGTTAAGTGAGTGTAATGACTCTGCAATGAAATCAGAAAGGGATATTCAGAAAGAACAAAATAACAATTGGCTTAAGATCCTTATCAACGCCAAGGCCAATTCTTCCTAGCATAACAGAGAAGTAAAAGGGAGGACGATAAAAGACTGGTGAACAATCCAATCAATTGAAAGGGCGGGTAAAATTACTGAACTTTTTCCTGAATTCCAGTATTGAATTTATCAACATCCTCTGTTATGTAGATCCATCAAGTAATCCTCAGCAACATCATCTAAGCTCTTTGTCCCAATCTGACATATAAGTCCTTTCGCGATCCATAACCAAATTAACTTCCGCACTGGAATTTCATAATCTTCGAGAAATGCTCCAAAATAGAGATAACACGCTTTCAAGTGTTGAGACAAGTTGTTGTAACTCAATGCTAGTGTATCCATGAATTGTTTTGGGTCACTGACAATGTACCAACTTGAAGCCACCATTCTACTTTGAAGTTGTTTTTGAGTAGTCCAGCTAGCACAATAATTGCAAGAGGCAACCATACTCAATTTAATCATCTTCAATTCCATCGCAAAACATAATGAGAACATCGCTAAACATAATGAGAACTCGATAAAACATTGATCTTTGCCATTATTGTACTAAAAACCTCATGAACTATAAATAAGGATCAACTAAAATCCAAATGCAAGTTAAAATCTAGTACCAATAATTTAGGATGCCATTTACAAGAATATATGAAGAAGCAAAGACATCCCCACAAACTTGGAGGTACCAAAGAAACTTGACTTTTCCAGTTGGACAAAAAAAATGATTGTGAATTTCCTATCAACCATACAAACCATTAGAAAATGACACACAACTAACTAATTCACTAAACTACTAATACCTTCTTTTGAAATAGTTAGCACTCATTTTACCCTTCAAGCTTCAGTACAGCATTTCGCCTAAATTGTTAGCACTCATTTTACAAACTTTATTTCTAAGCTCCATAAAAGAGCTTAAAATGCCAAGCAACAGATCCCTCTTTTGATAGACCTGAAAAACACAGACCCACGCTCGAACATAGAAGTCATAAAGAATTAAAGGATGATCGTATAGCTTTTTCGCCAAAGTTGTCTTACCAAGTTCGCCCATCCCTACAATTGATATAACTTCAAGCCGCTACAGTGTGAATTCCGTAAGTCGCTCAAGTAGATTCCTTGTTTCACTATCAAAGCCCACGCAAATTTCTCCCTCAACATGATACGAATTCCCTCAATCCTTCATAAGATTCAGAAAATTAACAATAAAAACATTAAAAGATTGCCAGTACAATTAACAATTAAAACACTTGACACGGTTTCCATTGCGAACATAAATAGAAAGAGGGACCCCAGTTTACCACATCTTGGTACAATCCAGCAAATCACGAATAGATCATCAGTAGAAAAAATGAGATGAATCACCAACCAATCGTCAGTATTTCAAAAAAGTAACAATTAAAAGACAATTTTCACATAAATTTGCCCTACAAATCGATGAACATAGTTATTATGAAAATAGATTGTTACCTTCAGTTTTGCAAGAAGGTTGGAAAGAGATTGTTATCTTAAGATTGTGACCTAGTATGGATTTGATTTTTTTGAGATTCAGTTGATCGTGTTTTGAGGTCAAAGGCTCAGAGCATATGGTTTAAAAAAAAATTAAAAAGCGACGTTTCCGGAAGGAGAGAATAATGGGACCCACTGTCCAAATTACATATCATATATATTATATATATATATATATATATATATATATATATATTATAAAAAAATTACAAAATAAATAAATATATATAGGGCTAAAATTACAAAATAAATAAAATATCAGCTCAGATTTTTTAAATGAATTAGTAAATAATAAAAATTTAACCATTCAAATCGTTCAGCATTTCAGACTAACGAAACATGAAACTATTTTCTACAATGATAAAATAATAATTGGAGTTAATATTTATTGGATAGTAAAATAAAATAAAATATAATCTCTTCAAGTTTGTGCAAACATATATAGAAAAGGGGCAACTGCTACACAATTAATTCCGACGGACATTCTATTAAACTCGATGGAATGTTTGTTGGAATTAATTACTACATCTGACAATTAATAATCCCGACATGGAATTAATTTCGACCGCTATAAATTATATTCCCTCCTCTGTTTTTTTAATATAGGTCGTTTAGAGTTGTGCACAATATTAAAAAAATAATTACTACTATAAAATATTAAATATACTATCAATTGTCTATGTTGCCCTTGTATTAGAAAAAGAGAGTGTTATTTATTAGGCAAAAAATAGTGAGAAAACTAAAGTTATATTTATTACTTGAGATAATATTGGAAACTTAGCAATTAATGCTTATTTGAAATTCTCAAACGACTTATATTTAAGAACAAAAGTATTTCTCTAAAACGACATATATTAAGGAACAGAGAGTAATTCCATTTCCTACGGAACTTTCCATCGGATTTAACCTATTTTTCAACGAAAAATGGTTAAGTCCGACATAAATTTTCACTGGAAATAAGATTTTTTTTCTTCTTGTGATATAATTCATCACTTATCAATATAGATATACAACTATATAAGTGCTTAACTATAGATATTAGCTAAAAGTATACAAGGTGGCACAACAGTCCCACAGATGATTATCAAATACAAATCTCCTAAACAATACCTGCCCGGCTACCCCTTCCAAATTATAAGACTTACAGACCTACTATATATATAAACAATTTTGAGCCTATATATACATAAAGAGTATATATACATAAAGGGGTATGCACTTGATCCTCTTATATATATATAGAGAGAAAAAATACATATATACACAGATGTGTATTACACAGTCGTGTATTACACAGTCGCCATAGCAACTGTGTATATACATATAGCCCATATATATATATCAAAAACACAAGACCAACTTTCCATTATTAGGGACATTCTTGTCTGTGTCCTAGTGAATTCAGAAGCTATAAGTCTGGTTGAAGCTATAGGTCAAAGCTGTGACTGTTAAAATGGAAGATTGGGACGTTATTGCTTCTTCTTCTCCGAAAATTAAGTGTCCTGCATTCTTTAGCAACACTCGTTTGAAGAGTTGGAGGACCACACACAATGACACCAACATCAACATTTTGCCACCTTTCTGACATGGATCCGAAAATTTCTGCAGAAAGAATGAGTTTAGCAGAGTCAAGAAACCCGGCCTAAAAGATCAAAAGGTATTTTTACCAACATACGGATAGTATTTTTGTTCAACTTAACAATCTAAAATAAGTTGCTCGGAAAATTTATTATTCTTTCTCGATCAAGGGAAAGGGGTTGCTTCTTGGATTTTACGACAGTAAAAGGATAACCAAACAAACTAGTAATTTACTTGCTCTACCCTTAATGTTATTCATCCTCCACCTTTACGATAATACATGGTGCTTCTTCGGGTATGATTTTGTGGGTCCGAACGATTTGGTAGGATCCACGCCACGTGGCAATATACTTGAATAGGAGATTTGGCATTACGAAGGTTGGACAGTCCGAGTTGACTTTGATTTCCCATTCCTAAGGAGATCGAATCCTATTTAAATATGGTATCTGCAGTTATAAGGAGTCTTATTTTTACTCGGGGACGAGCGTAGTACATCAAGGCGGTGTGGATAAACTATAAATACATGACCATAATTCAGGTTTCAAGCACACCTTATTTTACGCACCAAAACAATCAAATACCTCCATTGTTGACGTTTCTGACCTGTTTATTCTCACACTGGACGGCGGTCCCGGCCGTGAAGCTTCTCAATGTGGTTGTTTGTTCCCTGTGCATGTTTTTCGTTCGTTGTCAGGTGATTTAGCGAGCGGTCGAATCTTGGCGTTAACAATATTGATTCTATTCAATTTTCTCTCAGATGCTCATCTTAAAGGGAAATCAAGCAAGAAAGTAAGGAGAGAAATCTAAAAGGTTTCCATTACAGAGTTTCACAGTTCAGTTAAAGGTTTGAAAATGTCATATACTTGAATTTTCTCAAGAAAACACTTGTAATATTCATGTTTAGCATAGAAAGTCCCACATTTCACTAGTACTCCACTTTATCTTCAACTATGATGATGGAAATCATATTGCATTTTCTTTTTTTTTTCTTCTTTTTTTGCTAGTTTTAACACGCACCACACACACACACAACTCGAACTCCCAACCTCATGGTAAACATGAGTTTGGTCATACCACTGGGCCAAAGGCCACTCAGTAAATCATATTGCATTTTCCGCTTCTATTTTTTTATCCTTTTAAAAAATGAAATGTTATCGGGACATACCTTCAAAATCTGGTCTTTGACCATACAGGATAGTACTGGATAAACATTTGTTGTGTAAATCCTTTTCCATAGCAGGCTCATTATGCTGCATGCTTCCAGTCGTCTCATCATCCTCAGATTCCTCCCTTCCGGACACTTTTCTTTCCCAAAGATACCATAAGCCAATCACTAGACCTCCAAAGATAAGAACACTTGCAGCCATGCAAGCTATAAGTAGAAGCCCTTTGTACCACCAGTAAGTTATATTAAAAGGATTTATGTAATAGACATCTATTAAAGCCACAGAAATCACCAAGCCAATTGTGGACACCATAACATAAATTCCAGACCATACGATGTTTCCAATACCAACCAATACAGGCATTTTAAAAAATAATTACAACAATAGTGCCCTCATAAAATTTTTATACAACTAATACACTTCCATATTTTTTACAATACTAGTGCAGTTAGGATTCCTTAATAGCAAAATCTCCATTACATCCCCACCGCCACCTGTAATAAATCTCCCATTCGATTTCATGTTGCTGTTGCTCATGATCACGAGGCCTCTTCTTCAAATTCAAACCCAGACCCAGACCCAAATCCAATTCAAGGAGTAAACCGCAGTCCTCAGATTTCACAAAGAGGATCAGTGTCAAGGATTATGGTATCTGCGGGGGACTTGGTATGATGGAAAATGTATCCTACATTAATAAAGACTCTTTTACTTGTGGGTCAAGGACACTTGATGTTGATGGTTTCTTTTGCAGAAGGAAACCAGGTAAAGGTAGTAAATGGTGTTGGCAGCATCAAGGCAAGAGGGTTGATAGGGTATCAAAAGTTAGTGCTTGCACTGAGTCCACTTGTGGTGGTGGCAGTGGTCTTGGGATGGAAAAGAATTGATGATGACAGTTGATGTTGGTTTGTCGGGAAGAAATAATGTGAGGGGATGTGGAGGATCAATGGAGAGTCCACTCCCTTTGGCCATATAATTTAATTATATGAAGATGGAGAAGAGAGAAAGAGGAGAAAATGGAGTCTTGAAACGGTGCAATGGACTCGGCAAATATGAAGGACCGGGGATGAGTGTGGAGACTAAGGAGAAGAGAAGAATGTTACCATCTATCTGTTTATGCAGTTTTTTCATAATGCAGTTGGTAGTCAAACCTTCATACCAAGGTAATCAATTTTATTTTATTAAGTTTCCAAATTATTTTGCATGTAATACAGTTGGTAGCCAAACCTTCATGCAGTTGGTTGCCAAACTTTCAGACGAAGGTAACTAATTCATACTGCAGGTGTGAAGATAGATTGGTTATCTTGGTATAAAAGTTTGGTTACCAATTTAGTTTTATTAAGTTACCAATTTCGTTTGAATGTGATGGAGTTGATAGCCAACCATTCATACAAAGGTAACCATTTTATTATTTATGAATAACAAAATAGTTATAAAAAAAATTTCAGAAGATTAATAGTTACATTTATTTATTTTTAAACTTTTTTGTAGGGCGAATTTTCTTCTTATTCTCATTGGCGTTTTGGACAACGAAGATTCGCGGTGGTGTAGCGGTGGAGTATGTGAGGTGTAGCGGCGGTGTAGCGGCGGACTATTATTTCAAAGTGTATGTGAGGGAGATGAAGATTTGAATTTGAATATTTAAATTTGAATTATTATTTTGAATTTGAATTTGTTTTTATTGTTAGATCCAAATATTTGAATTTGAATTATTAAGTATGGCAGTTATTTGTCCTTGATTTTAGGTTTCCTTATTAATGTGAATTGTACTATTTTTGTCATATGTACAATCTTTTTGTAAATATTTGGTCGATGCACTTTTCTTATAATTACTTTCTATTTGTTGTATACTTATATAAAGGACCCTAAAATTAATTGAGAGGGTTTGGTGAAGACTGAATTCTGACATTTTTGTTGAACTTGATAATGAGAGTGATATATATGTGGGCCTAAGTAAAGGAACAAAAATCAAAAGGAAGATGTGTATTTATTGAATAAGCAGCACTGCTGGAGGTTTTTGTCTTTGACCAAATAATGAGTGCATTAATTATGTACATGTGATGGCAAATGTTGAAGACAATTTCATTTCCTCATCGGGATTTTTTTTTACTGCAAATCCGTGTGTAGTCCCTCATCCGAACCTCTCCTCTTTCAAACAATTCTTCCGAGCCATTGATTTCAAATATTAAGAAAAACTTATACTCTCCTCGCCTACATATTCCCTTTCTAAAGAGTTTTGTCTCTTCTACTCAAAGTTCTGATCTTTTAAAGAAGAGAAAAATTGATCAAAGTATTTTGAGATAAGTCATTTAATTAATTTATTTATATTATCTCATACATGTTTATAATTATAGATATACAAATATAAATTGTTATACACATTTATATACATCTATATTTCATCTATTCATATCAATAAAAATGGCAGTTAAGATACCGTAATTTGATTATATTTCTTAACTAAGAATATTATTCAAATGGTGCTTAAAGTTCTAGCGACTCTTTATTGATATAATTTATTTATATAAATATTGTAAAGTAGATCAGTTTTAGATACCGATATTTGGAAGTATTCCTTAAACAATAATATCTTTCGATCGGTGTTTGAAGTTCTAAGTGATCTATTGAAAATATTTATACAAATATTAACAGTGAAACTTTAAATTCAGTCAGTTTTAAATACTAATATTTGGAGAGATTCTTTAAACATAAATATCATTCGAGCGGTGTTTGAAATTTTAAGTGGCTTTATTTAATATTCACAGATAAAATATAATATTATATATATTTTCGAATCTAACAAATTTATTTATTATATCAAGTATTATTAAAATTGTTTAATTTATTATACTTGATATCTGTCATTACAAGTATCTAATCATTTATATAATTATTCATAAAATACTTGTTGCATATTATAAAAGTTATTTAAACTTATTCTGTGAATTTATTTGCTTAACAAGAAGTATTATAAAATTTATTTAAACTTTTGTACCTGAAATTAAAGATAAATCTGTTTTTCATAGAAACACATTCTTTCCTATATAAAGAAAATTAAATCTAACAAAAGTCTTACATCTGCTTATACAGAAGCACATTTTATATCAAGCTTAAATTTATATACTTGCGAAGAACTTTTAACATAAAATATAAAAGTTATTTAAACTTTTATAACAGTGCATAAAATTACACATTTTCTTACATAGAAGTATTATTTGATCTAAGCATAAATTATTATCTGCTTACAAAGAAGTATATTTTCTTAAGTATAAAAGTTTTTGAACTTTTATAAATTAAATATATTTGCTCTTAAACTGCTATTTGCTTATTTGAGAAGCCTTAAATATAAAAGTTATTTAAACTTTTATATATTTGTACTAAATTGTATTTGCTTATTTTAGAAGCAAAATTCTGTCAAAACATTTTGTAAAAATGGAAAAGGGTAGAGTTAGTTTATTTTATGTATCTGTGAGAAAGACGAGTAATTATTTGACCAAGACCCGAGTGTTAGAGAGATCAGCTGGGAGTTGGGTCTCTAGTATACTTCTGGAGTGAGGAAGAAGCTGTCGTTTCAAGACCAGATCATAAAGTAGAACTAAACTCAAAGGAAAACCTGTAACTAAGCTTGAAGAGGGAGCTGAGAGCTTGTTGTCCAAAATAATTAGTTGTGTATAGTTGGAAGTTTGTCTATAAAAATTTTTAAAGGCTTATCTGCCTGTTGAAGGATTATTTATTAATGGGAGTAATAGAATCTCAAGTCCTGGAGAGGAGATTGAGACTGGACGTAGCAACATACCCAAGATGTATGTTGTGAAATAGACAAATATTTGTGCATTGTGTGATTGAATTTTTATTGTCTTGTATATTAATTTTAACACTACAAATTAATTAACTAAAAAATTTAAAAAGTTTAAGATAAATTTTTAAACGGTAATAATCTATTCAACCCCCTTCTATTATTATTGGACTTTCATCAACAAAACCTAGAACTAACAGGAACTTTTCGTCCGTAAACTATATGTACACATTGTATTATTGTAATGACTATAGGCGCCCTAAGACTATCTTTAAAAGGCATTTAAAGAACTTTCCCAACAATGACATGAAAGAAATTTCAAAATCTTGGCAAGATTTGAAATCATATGCTCTATAATAATAATAGCTAACCAAATGCAGGAAAGCTAAACCAAGTCCTCAGTAAATACTAAAAGTTAGAGAAGAAAGAATGTTTTAGAATATTGTTTGCCATATATCTGATGCAGTTACCTCTGTATGCACTAATATAAAAATATATACAACCCCTGTCCCCCAAAGAATGTATTAAGTAGACTTCTCACACAAACTATGAAAATTAAAGTAGAGGGGAGAGTATATCCTAAGTTCCAATTTTATCCATAGTGAACCTCACATAAGTACACTAATGAAACTTTTCCATTCACATTTTATAGTTGACTTACACTAAAGACATCCTTTTGGTGGACAATTTTTTGTTTTAAACTTGTTGCACTTTTGGCTTCCTTCGGCGGATGGAGGTTGTATATAAACACACACACATGCACGCACGCAAATTTAGCTGGTATGGAGTGGAATGGTGAACAAAAGATTTTGATGGAGAATATTACGAAGTTGAAAAACATAGGGCAATATTCATGGATGATGAGTCTCAAATATTTGCAAATTGATATGTCAATGAAAGTCGATCAATAAAGTAGGACTCACTTTACGTAAGAGATGGCCATGAATGGTCCACAGTGTCACATAGCATAGGCCATGAAGAGTAAAGATCGTCATCGTGAGTTGTCCTAACCATACATGATACCTGGTTGCATACCCAAAAGGGATGTCTATAAGGCGGAGAAGAACTGATCCTCTTGAAATGGGCAGAAACAAAAATGCCAAGCAAAATAAACCAATAAATCCAAAGCGAACTCCTGTCAGTTTCAGCATTGTAGCACTGGAAAAGTTTGAGTTACAAAGTCTATCAGTCAATTACCAAGTATAATACTTTGAAAAGAAGGGAGGGAATTGGCAAAAAAAAGCAATGATCCTTGCATATGGATAAAAAGAGAGCTATTTTCTATGTAATTTGCATGGAAAACAGTACTTCAATTACTAGACAGAGGAAAAAGAGAGATATTTTCTATGTAATGAGATATTTCATTGACCCTTGTCTATGTCAAGGATGTTTTTTTTTAACTGAATCAGACGGACAATTTTAGTGTACATGGACGTTTCATTAAGAAATGCACCACGAGCTATTCTAATGTATAATTAAGTTTTTAAAGAAGATAATAACTCTGATCGCCAAGTGTTTCAGTCTGAAATTATATATAAACAAATTAATGTGAGCATGGGCTCAATCCAGGTTACTCCCAACAATGCAGAGGCATATTCCCTCTAACACTTTTAAAAAGTTAATTAAAGACCTAAAGATTATATATCGGACCAGGCTCAACTAATCCTATAGGTTCCTGGATCCTATCTATAAGCTTTAGAACATGAACTCAAGCATCAACTGAGAAACCACAAAGAAAGTTAAAACACCCAAAAAAAAACTCAATTTGGCATGAAGGCACTGCAAAATTATCTTTGGGATAAACTTTGGGTAAAATAGAGTTTTAGTTTGCATATGTTCAAAGATTCAATGCATGAAAATAATGTAAGGAAGTAGATATCTTAGCAAAATAGAACAATTATAAAAGAAGGGTTTAGGAAAGCTTCAGCAATATATGGAATACGAATGAGAAGGGAAGAGATCTATAGATATCCTCACTGACATTGCAGAGCTAAATACTGATATCATTTACAACTTTAAAAGAAAGTTTGGAGTGAAAGGAGATTTTCTTCAAAAATCAAAACTAAGCATCACACATGACAAATTCATTACATATTTTATAACTCAGATCATCAATCAAGTAAATTTTCATAATTACATGAGCATGTACTTTAAGCTAGCTAGTAGATTTCTTCTATAACAGATGAAAAGCCTCTAAGTAGTTAGAAGGGGCAATTTTTTCTTATAAAGAATGTAGAGCAATCAGAATATGGATAAGACATCCATGGACTCCGAACAGGACTAAATTTCAATCTTTCATGCTAACACTTGCAAAATTAAATCAATGAAATATCACCAAGTAAACAATAGCTTTCTACTCAAACCCAGAGAGAAAAAAACTCTCAACTAAAGGCAAAAAATAAAGTCATTGTTATTATTAATAAAGCATAAAATCTTACCATTTTTCTTCAAAAGTCGAAGAAGACCCGGATAATGAGCTGAGATTTTGTAGAATATAGAAAGAAACAGTCCAGATGATATATACAGAAAACAGAATAATTCCAATCAACTCTGCGGCAGAAACAACCCCAAATGGTCCATCTATGATAACAGGGAATGTCCATAAGCGAAAACATGCCTTTTTTGGACTCTTCTTGTTCTTCCTACATATACACAAAATTTTATATACACAATTACTCCAGAAACTCATTAAGAAAATGATACTAAGAAACATGTTACTAAGACTGAAAACATAAGAACTCCCTATAATAAATAACTTACTCCTGAATTTCCTCTTCCCCAGAGATAATAAGATGTATTATAGCCAGAAAAGCAATTATGAGAATTGGGCCACTGAATGTCAGAAATATACTTCCTGTAATTTGATGAATTTAAGATCAATAACTAGTCAATATCTTATACATTATATGCTACTAAATAAAGATGCCAACCAACCTTGTTGTCCAAAAAGAGTTCCAGAGGTAGCATTAGTCCATTTCTCATACAATTCCTTCACAAATTCTAATGGGTAAAGAAACAAAAATGTAACCCAAGAAATGAAAATCACCCATATTGCAATTTTGAGAACCCATTTTGCAGATGATACCAAAAAGGGTGTTTTCTTGACAAAATCAAAGCCCTATACTTTCCCAGAAAGAAGAGGCACGTGAACTGATTGTTCACCCATTGGAAGAAACAATAGAGCAAACAGATTATAAGCAGAAAATAAGCTCTCTCTTTTTTTTCTTCTAAATTTCTTGCTTGTGCTTTATGCTACTGAACAGACCCAGATGATCATAAGTCATTTATAAACAAAAAGACTTGAAAAAGCATCAACATTAACCAGGTTTATTAAGAATTAAATCAGAAATTTTGAGGCCGCAGAAAATTAAAGCTTCCTAAATTCTCCCCTGAACAGCTGAACTTTTGGTTTATCAAGTGGAAATGTGATTGCTTTACTATATAATAATTGAGATGTGACTAGAAAAAGAGAGGCATAACAGTATTATTAATTTGCCCAACCTCTGTTAAACTAAGAAGTTTATACTAAATTAATAGTAGATTTTACTTTTCAACATGAAAATACACTTGGGTTGAATCTTGTATTATAATATGGACTTATTCTTAGTAAGCAACAAAAAGTAGCATTTATGTGTACATTTGGTTACTTGAAAATCTTATTCTTTTAGTAGTAATTTATTTTAAATATAACTTATTTAACTCATAAATGCATTAGTTGAACATCCAAACACACCATACTAATTTTTGTATTGTGTATTTGGAAGTTTAAACGCTACAAACACTACCGCCACAAATGCCGATAACCGAATAAATCATGTACACGTCTAGAAATAATTGTCCACAAACCCATGTACACGTCTAGAAATAATTACCACTAAATACTTATCACAATCGAAAAATCAACATAAATATTCACAATATATATTATTTTCCTTTATATTTTGTGGTAAACTCAAAATAAAAATAGGCACTTAATATTTGTAAGACTCTATTTATAGTACTAATTGAAGGAGTATTTGTTGTCATTTTATTGTGGTCCCTAGGACTAGGATTATCGATTGGGCCAATAAAACCCAACTTTGATTGTTTTGGATTTCCACTTTTCAGGCCTCTTAGATGAACCAACTGTGCTGCTAATCTTTTTGCTTGCTACTTTTTCCCAAAAAAAAATGTAGAAAAGTTACTTAAGATTATAAACATATTATTTTAGGATATTTACCTAGAATTTCCAGATAACCATTCTTTTGTGTAAATATAATAGCTTTGTGAACTACTAAGATTTAAAATTATTAACAATTCATTTGAATTTCGAATCACAACAAAAATAATAACTGATAAGTAGTGTTACTTTTTAGCTAGTTTATAAATTTGTATTGAGCTTTAAGATTTCGCAAAGTCACAAATTAACTTCAAAAAATTAAAATATACTTCTAAATTTGAGACTGGGAAAGCATCTATGTGTGTGTATATATATATATATATATATATATATATATATATATATATATATATATATATATATATATTGGAGTGCTCAACTCTACATATTAGTTAAAAGTATATATTGCACCATATTAACAGATTATGAACTATAGATCCCCAAGTAATACCTCCACCTACAGTTATACAACTTAATTATATACCTCCTTATGAGCTATTGAATTAAAGATCCCCTAAGAAATACCTACCCCTTCAAATTATCCAACTTATATACCCACTATATAACATTTTGAGCTTGCGTATATCACCAAAAACACGAGTCTAGGTCCATATTAGGTACATTCTTGCCTATCTGAGCCACATTGCATTCGGAAGATATACGTCTGGTGGTAACTATAGGTCGAAACTGTGACGATTAAAATGGAAGATCGGTTGATTGCTTCTTCTCCCAAAATTAAGTGTCCTGCATTCTTTAGCAATACTCGTCTGAAGAGTTGAAGGACCACACACAATGACACCAACATCAACATTTGCCCACCTCTCTGCCTTGGACCCAAAAATTTCTGCAGCCAGATGAGTTCAGCAGAGTCAAGAAAACCAGATAAAAGACTAAAAGCTTTTTATTTACTGACATTTACAACATTGAAGTTCTATTATATTTAAAGATGATATTTTTGTTCTACTTAACAAACCACAACAACTTGTTCAGAAAATTTATTCATTCTCTGCCTCGACAAAGGGAATGGGGTTGGTTCTTGGATTGTGCAACTGCAAAAGGATACAACACAAACTAGTAGTTTACTTGCTTCTACTCTTAAATCTTAATGTTTCATCCACCTTTAAGATAATACATGCAACTGATTCTTTTCGGTGTTTTCTCTCAGATGCTCAGGTTAAGGATTATCAAGCAAGAAAGTAAGGTATTAATTGTTCTAAGGAGATAAAATGAAAGCTTTTAAATACAGTGGTACTACAGTTTATTTAAAGATTTGAAAAGGCCATTATCCTTTTTGTGATGGATCTTGTATTTGTTCCTAAGAAAAGGAATTTGTCCATTTCAAAGAGAGTGGGGAAAGCTCTTCTATTCTGGTTCATGGTTTCTCTTGGTTATATGGTTCATCCGGGGGAGAGACTGAGCTTCAAGAAAAGGATCTAGAAGAAAATTTGATTATTTTTTATTCCTCAGTATCGGGTATTTATGAAGGACAAGGGGGTTATACCATCTCATGGTATATTGGCTAATTGTTACACAGCACATTTTGTGTGAGATTTTGAGAAGAGTTGCTCTTTGGAGAGCACAACACGATGAAAGTTGTAGGTTGAGTTCGAGGGGTCATATTCAAATTTTCTCAAAGGAAACTTGAAGTTTTAGCCTCTAGTACGTAAAATTTGAAATAATGATAATGTGAATTGTTTTACAATATGTAGAATAATCCCTCCATCAGAGAAAAAAAATCCTACTTAATTTGCGGATTTCTTTTTTTCCTAATATTAAGGACTCAATAGGATAAACTGATAAAGTTAGACGTAAATATTATTCAATAATAAATTTTAGTCTTTAAAGTTTTAAGTTTAATACATAAAAAAGATCATAAAAAGAAAGAAAAAGGGAATTATTATTTCCACAACGGGAATCTAATATTTACACAAGATCTTACTCACATGAATGTGGGTCCATTTACTATTCATGTAGAACCATCAAATTCTCTTGTGGAAAATATCAATTCCCAAGAAAAAACTATATCAGGGGTTCATTTTTCAGTACAGAGGGAGTATAAAAACGCAAGTAGTACTGTAAAAAATACCTAATAAAAGTAAAGGAGGTTTGATATAAATAACAGGCCAGACAGGTAAATCAAATGATTTTTCAAGTTCTTCAGTAAATGATTAACAAGTGACCGTAGAGTTAAGGTAAATTTAGCACCATTTGGACAGGTATTCAAGTGTAGACAGTTCCACATTTCCGTAGTACTCCTTTCTATTTATGTATAGCTTCTAGGCATAGTTCGAATGGATACTAGATGCAAGTAAAATGACCTTGGTGAATCTAAAGCAACAAGCATCTATCAAATTAAGGAAAGTAAATAAATAACTATAGTGCGAAATCTTCAAATAATGTTTGAATGCATCATGCTCTTAAAGTTGGTCAACAATCGCAGATTATAAAAAAAAACTCACTTTTTTCAACTATGTTGATGAAGTTCAGATTCCTTTTTCCCTCTCTATTTGTTTATCTTTAAGAAAAAGAAACTAAATGCCACGGACATACCTTTGAAGTCTGGTCTTTGACCATACCAAATAGTTTTGGAAAAGTGTTCCTTGTGCGAATCCTTGTCAACTGAAGGCTCATTATGCTGCATGATTACAGTTTTCTCATCATCCTCAGATTCCTCCCTTCCTGAAACTTTTCTTTCCCAAAGATACCATAAACCGACCACGAGACCACCAAAGATAAGAACACTAGCAGCCATGCAAGCTATAAATAGAAGCCCTTTGTACCACCAGTAAGTTATATTATAAGGATTAATGTAATATATATCTAACAAACCCAGGAAAATCACCAAGCCGATTGTAGACAACGTAACATAAATTCCAGACCATATGATATTTCCAGTTCCGACCAGTACAGACATGCCACACTCCTTGGAGACATGGAAGACAGGAGAACTAACAGATTTGTGAATTTCACCCTCTTCCTGCAGTTAAGAAGTCGTATCTCAGAACATGAATAACTGATTTTGAGTATTTTTATTTTGCTAGGAGAGCATGGTATAAACTTCTAGACCTACCAGTGAAGGTTCCGATTCTCGAGTGACATAAGTTTGAATCTCAAGGTTCAGTTTATTGGAGAAGTTTGGACAGATTGACTCCATATCAACTGAATGAAGAAGCGGAAGCTCATTCGATTTTTTCACAGCCCAAACTATAAGGATATTTCTTGGTAGACAAGGTTTACACTCGTTTTTACGGTGGAGAATATCATTCAAGATAGCCAGGAATGGAGTTATTCCAATGCCGCCTGCAACTAATATGAGGTTTTCATACCTAAAGAAAAAAAAATAGCCAAGTCAATCAACCAGAAAATTTTACTTTAACTTAGATAAGTAAAACAGATGATTCAATACAGCATTTTTCATACTGTAATAGAACATGCTGAAAGGCAATTCAGGCATATTTTTCTTGTGAAGGTTATTTCTTCCTTCTTTACTCCCTCTGCATGACCATTTGTAACTTTGTCGACTTCTATATATGGTGCAGTCAGATAAGTTACATAAATATCCAGTAAAAAAAGGCATCAAATGGAGGTAAAACTTGTCTTGAATTAGTTAGGAACATTAAAATATTACCAATTCTAATACTTTTTCTCTCCGCATCAGTTTTACTTAAATTGATATAGGATAAAGCTAAGCCATGGTATCCACCAACTGGTAGGCACATGTATCTAATCCAAAGAGTCGAGTACTCACGTCAAATGGTATGGAGATTCATGCCCATAAGGTCCCTCTACAGAAGCCTTTATGTTAGAATGAGGCTGAAGGAGAAGCTCTTTTCGAATTCCCTCTTCAGAATTCACAATACGTCCTCTTAATTTCTCTGTCCAGTCACCTAGAACCTTTATGAGAACAGCAAGATGGTATTTACCATCTAGAGGACTAGAGGAAACACTGAAAGGATGCCACTGCAGCCAAGATAGTTCTCGAACTTGAAGGAAAATCCAGCTGAGGGCATTGTAGCGCAGACCTAAATTGGGAAGGGAAGTTATATAGTCATGAAACATATAAAAGGATCCAATTAATCCTTGAAGAACTACTTGAAAAAAAATAAATCTAATACATGAAGAAGTGTAATTACTTGCAGGTTTTGAAACAACTAGTTCAACTGTTCCACAAGGAAGGCATCTGGCTGAAACTATGTCAACAGTCTTTCGGGATTGACAGAATCGAAGAAAACGATCAAGCATAAAGAGGAATATTCCTGCAGCAGCTATACTGAAAATGAAATCCCCTACGTGCAAGGCCAAGAAGACGACAAAGACTACGTACAGTTGATGAGTGTAGAAGAACAATTCAAAATTTACCTTCCTCACTGGAGGAAGGGATGTCACCCACATCAGCAGACCAGATAAAAGACTGATAACTCCAGGAAGAATGGCAACTCCAATATTTATCCACTCTAATAGCTGCATAAAATAACATAGCAGAAAATTTTAGCATCTTATTCCATTGGAGAGATCTTATCGAGGAAATTAGAATTGACAGAAACTTTTCTTCCGTCAACAATTTCTCCACATTGTGGTCTGTCATTCCTTGAAATTACTAAAGTTGCCCTTAGACTAAATTCAAAAGGCATATAAAAACTTTTCCAACAATGGTATGAAAGGAATTTTGAAATCTGTGCACATTTGACATCATATGCTCTTTTATGATAATAGTTAACCAGATGCAAGAGAAATAAACCCTGTTTTAGTATTCTGCTAAAAAGTTGGAGAAGCAAACTAGTTTTTAATGTTGTTTGTCATATGTCTGACACAGTTACCTCTGTATACAATGAATGTAATGTACACAAAGATTTAGAAGGTATGGAGTGGAATGATAAACCAAAACAATTTTGCATGCTTATATTTTGATGTTCAAAACGATTCATGCTCCACAAATGATCCCAACACTTTTCAGTTCTACAGAAGAGAATAGAATATAATTATATAATGTATAAGATAGACCGCCCTCATCCAGAAACCAAACTAAATTTAGCACCTAATTTATGCTTGGATACGAAATATATGCCTATGAAGGGATTAACAAAAAATCCTGGACACCAGAGGCAAAATCATGGCAGATAAGTCCAGAAAGGAGGGAAATCCAGTAAGATGGACTATCAATAGTTCTAAGTATCAAACTTTACTCTTCAATGGTTTTCAATCCACTTCTAATAATAAATATTTAAACCCTAATTCATATAGTTTCTTTGAAGGTGTATGCAAACAGATCAAGCATCTCCTTAAAGCCATTCTTCAAACTCTTCTTCACCTAAACTTACTTGTGTTTTTATTAAGAGCGCAACATAGTGAATGGTGTCTTACTTAAAAAGAACTAAAAAAATTAATGGTTTTGACTAGTGTACCGCGCAAGCTTTCATTATTTGGGTATATGTTGATGTCTTCAGCCAACAGCACAATAAGATGAATTTGAGAAACATACAGCATATAAGCATGAATATATAAATCACAACTGTTTTTGTACGTATGTACAAAATATGCAAGTCTATATATCAATGAAAGTGAATCACTAAATTAGGACTCACTTTATTTACGAGTTCGCCCTTTATTATCCACACAATCACATAGAATAGGCCATGAAGAGTAAAGATCATCATTGTGAGATGTCCCAACCATACGTGATATCTTGTTGCATGCTCAAAAGGGATGTCTATAAGTCGGAGAAGAACTGATCCCCTTGAAATTGGCAGAAACAAAAATGCTAAGCAAAATAATCCAAGCAATCCAAAGCGAAGTCCTGACAGTGCCAGCAACTCAATACTGGAAAAAGTTTTAAGTTACAATGTCAATGAGTCGATGACCAGATAGGATATTAAGAAAAGAAGGAAAATTGAAGTTGAAATTCTAAGAAGAACAAATAGTACTCCCTCCATCCAGAACTTATTTTCTTTATTTATTTATTTTTAAAAAAGAGTCCTACTTGCTTAGTAATTTGCATTGTAAATGGTATTCCTTTATCTGGACCAAAATTAATTAATTTAAAGATCCAAATTGTGCATGGTGAGCATTATGATATTTCCCTGTCCCTCGTAGGTCAATGATCTTTTGAGATGAATCAGATAGACTAGTTAAGTGGACACGGACTTTTCACAATGAAATGCACCACAATAAAATACATGTATTGGTACCAGATAATCTTAGCAAAACAGAACAATTACAAGTGTTTAAGACTTCAGCAATATATGGAACACGAACATGAAGGAAAAAATCAATAGATAATTCTCATAAATCAATGAAATGAATCAGCTCAACAGATCTCTCACCGTCCAATAGCAAATCTAATAGCCGAGATCGACTTGACTATGGGCCCGGCCGCTAAAAGGACTAGTGGCCAATGCAACTCTGACTATTGGCCAGGGAAATGACTAAGTTGCCCTCGAGTTTATTTAGATTTTCAAAGTGACTACCCGCTAGTAGGACCTGCGGCCAGCCGAGTTACAAAACCAGATCTAATATGGTTACTGCTAGTTGCTGCTATCGTCCGTTTGTTGCAGCAGAAAGAGAGGAAGAGACGTCTACTGCTCTCTACACTTACACTAATCCACATCAAAATTCAACTTTGAACCGGTTAATCTACTCCAATTACTAGTAAAGATATTCTACAGATTGGTTGATGTTCAAAATACCCCTCGTCAATCCGCAATTTAATACTTTTGGATCTCATCTCATTTAGTGGCAGTAGCGATCTGGAACTAGAAGAGTTCGATTTAAAGCTATTAAATCTTTCATGAATCTGCAATAAGAATATGTAAAAACGACATAATGGAAGATTTATAGCTTTAAATCGATTTTTTTTTTAGCCCTAATCTGTAAAATTAAACTGTGGACCGTAAAGGCTGAAGTTTAGCAGAGTAAAGAAGTGAAGTGCTCAAAGAGAACTTTAATATCGTTGAGTAGAATCCCAGTTCGTAGAGTAAAGGCCAAAGTCACTCTACTATCGCAGAATGACTTAACTTAGATCGTAGAGTCATGACTTAGATGACTTAACGATCGTAGAATAATGACTTAACGATTGTAGAGTAATGACTTAGATCATAGAGTCATGACTTAACGATCATAGAGTCATGACTTAACGATCATAGAGTCATGACTTAAAGATCGTAGACTCGTGACTTAACGATCGTAGAGTCATTACTTAGATCGTAGAGTTTAGAGTAACTTCAGCCTGTACTATAGCAGAGCTACTCTACTATCGCAAATCTACTCCACTATTGTAGCACTTATTTTATTTTTGTAAATTTGTATACTCCAATATTTTATTTTCAAATAAAAATTAATGGTCTTAAAGATGGTAAAAGTCGCAGTAACTGGGATGTCTTTACTCATATCGACTAACAAAAACAAAGCAGGGCAACCCTTAATTTCCATCGGCAATTACCTTAATCTAAACAATCTCACCAAATCAAAACACCCAATACCTTAAGTAGATTACTTTTTCCATAAAAAAGAAGAAGAATGAAAAGGGAGGAGAAAGAAGAAAAATAGTGGATGAAAAGAAGATGAAACAAAATATTACTTGGAGACTTGTTTTAGAAGACTTCATCAAGATGCGCCTTAATTATGCCATGAGCCTCTGACCTAGGCCCAAAAGGTGGGCACCTCTTTGAACGTGCCTTGCCTTACCCAAGACAAGGCCCTAGAGGTGCACCTTGCCTCGCCTTGGACCCAGGCATGTGCCTTTTTGCGTGTTTAACATTTTAAAAGTTAATGGATGAAATATCACAAACTAAACGATAACTTTGTACTAAAACTAGAGAAACTAGAAAAATCTCTCAGCTGAAGGCAAAAAGAGTCCAAGATAATATCATTAAGGCATAAAATCATACCTTTTCTCTTTAAAAGTCGGAAACCTGGATACTGCGTTGATACTTTGTAAAGTATAAGCAAAAACAATCCATATGATAAACACAGAAAACAGAATAATTCCAATCAACTCTGCAGCCGAAACAACCCCAAATGGTCCGTCGATAATAATAGGGAATGTCCATAAGCGGAAGCTTGCCTTTTTCGGTTTCTTTTTCCTATAGGAAAAATGTTATATACAGAATTACTACATAAACTCTTAAGCTCACTCCTAGGCTATGTTTGTTTGCAAAAATGATGTATAGCACAAAACTATTTGTACTAATTTCATACCATTAACAGTTATTATTTTATCCCATGATCAGTCCTTTATTTTATCTCTTGGATTATTAGTTATAATTTGTCATTTGATACCTAAAAAAGGATTATATAATACCACATCTCCGCTTGGGATTATCATCAATGGTAACAAAACATGACTTAGATTAAAAAAGAACTAATCATGGGATACAATAGTCCCTAATGGTATTAAATTAGTAAATAATAGTCCTATCCAATTCATCATTTTTACGAACAAGCATAGCCTTAAGAAAATTAATAAAATATATAGTGCTAAGAGTGAAAAAAGAACTCCCCACAACAAAACAAATTACTTACTCGTGTATTTCCTCTTCCCCAGAGATAATAAGATGTATTATAGCCAGAAATGCAATTATGAGAATTGGACCACTGAATAACAGAAATACACTTCCTGCATTTTTATGGATTTAAGATCACTGAGTATATAAGCAAAATAATAAAATTATGCTAAACAGAATTAAAGCTGACAACCAACCTGTGACTCCAAACAGAGTTTCAGAAGTAGCATAATTCCATTTCCCATTCAATTCCTTCCCAAATTCAGATGGGTAAAGAAATAAAAATGTAACCCAAGAAATGAAAATCCCCCACATTGCAATTTTGAGAACCCATTTTGCAGATGATATCAAAAGGGGTGTTTTCTTAACAGAATCAAAACCCTCACCTTTCCCAGAATGAAGAGGCACATAAATTGACTGTTGAGCCATTTGAAGAAACAAAAGGGAAGCAGATTATAAGCAGAAAATAAGCACTTTTTCTAAAATTCTTGGTTGTTCATTATTTTTCTGAACGAACCCAGATGATACTAGGCATTTATACACAAAAAGATATCAGAAAAAAACAAAAAACATCAACATTTAACCAGAAATATTCAGAATTATAAAACAGAAATTTGGAGGCCACAAAAAATTAAAGCCTATCATGCTTACATTTTCATCTGAACCTTGACATTTGGTTTAATCAAGTGGTTGCTTTACTGAGTTGGTACATCTTATATGACTTGAAACTAACTTTTACAGCATAGTATATTTAAAGTACTTACTTTCGGGGGACTTGTTTCCTGATATGTGACACTCCTTTTTTTTTTGGGTTTTTGGAATGTTTGTCTTCTTTGGTTCGTGATTAGACATACAATACTTTTGAAATTAAACGATTTGTATATTAAATTTTAAAATTAGTATAATTTATAAAAATTTTGAATAAATTAAATTTTGTGATTAATAATTTTTGTTATATCTTATATAATTATAATAATTGTATCAACTAAAATTAAATAAATTCACATTAATTTAAAGTTTAATATGTCGTTGTTTGGCTTTAAAAGTCAAATTGTATATCTAATTTTAAAACGGATGAAGTAATAATTAAATACTTAGATTGATTATTATAATTTTCTATGGTTTGCAACTTTGCAACCCTAAATTAGGAATTAAGAAGAAAAAAAAGTATATGGACTGGTAGATATTTAAAGACGTCTTTGTTTCAATTATAAGATCATTGTTGATATTTGAAAATTAATTTTAAATTTTAAATTAAGATAATTCATTAAAATTATAAAATAATAAATTTTATAATTAATAATAGTTTTTAAATAATTTATAATATTCATTATCGTAGTTAAAGTAAAAGGAACTCATGTAAACTTTGGGGGTCCGGTGTGGATATTTAAACAACAAACAAACAAGAATTTAATTATTATTAATAAATTCACTAGTAATAATTGTGGATGCCCCTATTATTACTTGTCATAATAATAATAAAAGGATATAAGGCCTCCTCTATTATTAGTGACAAAATTATATTATGTGTACAATATTAAAACAATAAGTTTAAGGGGACATTGTTTTAGTGATTTTTTTAGTGATTTTTTTTTTAGCAACTCTTAAAAAATTTATAGTATTTATTACAATTGAAATTTTTACAGAAAATAGTATTTTAGGTATAATTTGGATACATATAAAAAATATAGTTATACAGACTGTACAGATTTTATTTTTTATATGTATCCAAATTATACGTAAAATATTATTTTTTATAAAAATTTTAATTGAAATAAATAGTATAAATTCTAGAAGAACTCATATTAAAATCATGGGATATTATTCTCCACGTCTCTCCCTCCTCCTGACAGAAGAAAAGAATATAGTATGAAGCAGTAAGTAACTAGTACGTATCTTACATCAGAAAGAGAGGGTTAGTTATTTTGGCGGCATATCTAAGCATAATATGCCCCTTTAATTGGCCTTTGGCATTGCGGTGAGATGGGTAATTAAGGCCTTAAAATAAGTAAATAGTTTATGTTGGATTTGTATTCGTTTGATTAAAAAATTAATTTGAATTAGAATTGAAATATAAATGATTCAAATCTGAATAAATTTTAAAATTTGATAAATTACTCGAATATCTTCAAATTATAATTTTTTATTAATACTCGAATTTTATTTGTTCGAAAAATTCAAACTGTTCGGATTCGATTCGAGATCGTACTCGACTCGATAATTAAATGAGTCTCAATCAAACTTAATTTTATACTCGATAAATTTTGTGAATCAAATCTAAACAACTCAATACTCGGTTCGACTTAACTCGATTCACTTATAACCTTAGATGAGTTGAGAGTATTCTCATTTCTAAATGATGTGACCTAATATTGGTTCAAAAAAAATACTTAGGATCAATAATATAGGGCATGCATAATAACTTCATTAATTTGCCTTTATATTTTTACTTTTATATATTTTATTTTTGCTAAAATTAGTGAAAATATAATTAGAAGTAATAATTAATTTAGTAAGAATGTGCAAGTAGCTAATTAATAAATAATTTTTTTTAAAAAATAAACGACAAAAAGCACTTTTACCCCACTGTGATTATAGTGTTTTAAGCAATTAGTCACCGTATTTTTAAAATATTCAATTAGCCCACTGTACTTTAAAAAAATGTTCAATCAAGTCATTCCGTCCAAGAAATTGGACGGGCGTTAAAGAATTACACACATGGCATTGAAAAAAAAATCAAGAAATCAGTATTTTCTGATGTGGCAACACGAAATTTTTTTTAATAAAATAATTGATTACGTGGCAAAAAATAATTAAAATAATAATAAAATTAAAATAATTTTTTTAATTCATTTTTTAAGAAAATAAATAAGCCTAAAATAAAACAATAAATAAGCCTAAAATAAAATAATAAATAAAAATTGTAAGACCCCAACTTATTATAAATGAAATTAAATTTCTTCTATTTACTATTTTGAAATAGTAAGGGTTGATTTGATTAATGTTGTTAGTTATGGGTAAAATGCGCAAATATTTCAAATAAGCAAGTGGTTATAAAATATTCATTTTTTATTGGAGAATATTCGTTTGGTCGTGGAATATTTTTACTGTCGGAGAATATTCGTACGACGGCGCAGCCTTGTGTGGGTCCCATAACGGAAAGCTATTGGATGAAGAAAACGACAAGTATAAGTTGTTTATAAATAACGGCGTAGTTGTTACTGTTAATACTGTTGAAATACTCGGTGGTTAAAACACAGTAGCACACGGTATTGCACCAATTATTGATTCTTACGTAAGAAGGCACTACTCAATAATTGTTACAGTAATTACTGTTTAATATTTTATTTTATTGATTCAATAATTGCTACGTTGATATTTTATATTATTGTTATTTTAATAATTGTCATTACACGGTATTTCCCTTTATCAGATTAATAATTCATATTATTTGAATAATATTATTAAATAACATTATTGTCAATGTCTAGAAAGTTCTGTCTAAGGAGAGGTTTGGTCACCTAATTGCGCGCTAGTAAGGAGAAATCCTTATTAGAAAGCCCCCTCTTTCCTGGGAACGGCCTGGTTGCCACTATTGTGATTTTGTAATATTATTTGTGAATAATTAATTATTGATTTATATGATAAGAAAATATTCATTTTATGTGGATATAGATGGAGAAAATTTTAAAGTGACAATTGTTGAAAAATTGATATTTTATCTTTTTTGATAAATAATTCATTTAAATATATTATTATATTTTAAAAATATAATAATGATGATATTTTTACAATGACTGTGGGATATATGAGTATATGAGGAGGAAGAGTATTTTTGTTACAATAAATATTTAAAACATATTTTTCATGTTTGTGGACCCCATTTCTTGACTGAAATTTGATTATAGCTTGTAAAATCGTCCGTTTGTACATTTTGATCAATTTCTGTTTGGAATTTGGAAAATTTTCTTCTGCAAAGTTGTTGAGAATTGAATTTTCTATGGAAAGGGCATGAGGTTCGAATTTTTCTGATAAAAGAGCTATTTATTATGAATTATTGAAGTTTCGAAGTTCCAAAATAATTAATTTTTGGAAGTTTTAATTATTTTTTTTAATAAAAACGTTTTTTTGCAATCCCACATGTGTGGTAAATGAGCTAAATTCAGATTCTTTGGTGGTGGGCTTGAATATTTAATAAATAAAATTATTTTAATAAATTTTCTACTTTGGTGTTCTAAGTAATTTCCTATAAATAGGGTGTTTAGGTTAGAATTGAACATCACACTAGAAACTAAAGTTTTCTCTTTCTTTTTCTCTCTATATTATCGAGCATATTCTTGTGAGTATTTTGATATTTTGAGTGTTGTTATATGGTGTAAGTTCCCTTCAGTACTATATCCAGTATTCTAGTCAGAAGTACCGTCTTTTCATGGTAAGAGATGTTATTTTTTTAAAATAATATTATTTCTTCTAATATCATTATGCCGGATTATTGGTAAGATTTTTCTTTTGAAATTCTTGTCTTTTAGTGTCGGGGTTACTATTCACATATACGGCACTATTCACGTATACGGTACTATTCACGAATACGACACTATTCACAAAAAATTAAATTTTCATTTTTTTTGTCCAAAATATCTATTATGGATACTAGCTTTTGATTGTATCCATGTTTTGATCATTCTTGAATTTTACTTCACTATGATTATTAATGAAGTATTTTTGAACTTGGACTGTTTAAAGTACAAATCCTTAATATTTGTTCTTTTATTTCACTGAATTCGTTTTCTTTAAAATATTTTTCATCATCCGCAGTCTTAAATGATGGTATTACTGAATATCTTTGGCCTGTAGTGCAAAGATGGTTGATTTTACTATGAATATCTTTGGCCCGTAGTGTAAAGATGTACAGGTATTGAGATGAACATGACCAAATGATGAATATCTTTGGCCTGTAGTGCAAAGATGAATATTTGATTCAAGATAAATATTTGATTCAAGATGAATATTGATTAATGTTACAAGGATAAAATATTGATGATGGACTTTTAAATTCATATATTATAATAGATTTCATTCTCTACGTAACTTATCTATGAATTATTATTTCCGCTGCGAATATTGATCTGAAACTTGTTGTCTATTGTATTTTATCAGATTTTTTCCTGTTGAAGACTAACGATAATTTGTTCTATATTATCGTAGTCATAATATTCTTTACTAAGCTAGTTGAGCTCACCCTTTTCCTTTTTGTTCTATTTTTCTTCTCAAGAGGCGAGAATGTAGTGAGTACTAGTCAGGGTATGGAATGAAGGTCTTAGAAAGTTGTTTTAGTAGTCCTCACCATTTTTGTAAAATAATATATCAATAATTATAATGATGACCTATTTGAGTGTTGATATTGTCTAGAAGACAATATTTATATTTAAACTTACAGTTTTTATGTTGTATTAATAAAGTTGTAGTTGTTTCTGTACTATGTTATTGACGACTCAGAATGGGTGTTGTAAACCTATTTTGGGGGCGTCACAGTTGGTATCAAAGCTTAGGGATATGATCTCTGGCGGAGATCAGGGAATAGAACTAGGAGGGGAGAGACAAGTAAAACCTTCGCTAGTGTCTTACCTAAACTTATTTGTTGGTTGGTCAGTATATAGGGATATTATGTGATATGTTGATTTCTTTAATTAACCATTGTTTTATGGCAGTATTTGAGAATGTCGACTAAGAATGTTAATAGTGGAGTAAATGAGACCGTGGAGACACCTTTACCCACCAACGAGGAGAACGTGCAACAGGCTGGCAATGTTCCTCCTGTGAACAACACCACTGAGCAGATGATGAACGACAGAATGTTTAGAACCTTTTTGTAGTTCATGCAAAATCAGACGAGGGAGATTCGTGCACAAAATACAGGTGGAAATGATAACAACGCACGGTTTGTCACAGCCAATCAGTTCAAAGAGTTGGGACCACCAGAATTCTGGGGAAAGCCGGATCCGATTAAAGCAGAAACGTAGGTCAAACAAATTACCAAGATATTCGATGTCTTGGGATGTACGGAGGAACAAAAGGTTCCATTCGCCATATTTATGTTCCGTAATGAGGCAGATTACTAGTGGGAATCTGTGAAGCGTACCCATCCAGCCGCACTCAGCATGTCTTGGGAGACATTTCAGTAACTGTTCAATGACAAGTACTTTCCTGAAAGTATTCGTCATATGAAGGAAGTGGAGTTTATTAGATTGGAACAAAATAATATGACGATGTCCCAGTACGAGGCGAAGTTTGCAGAGTTATCCAGGTTTGCACCTTATTTGGTGGAGAATGAGGAACGTATGAAGCGGATGTTTCTGAGAGGTTTGAAACCCGACATACGTCAATATCTCATTTCTCATAAATTTTATCTCTATTCAGATATTGTCAACAGAGCTCAATTGTTAGAGTGAGATAACGAGTACGTTCAACCGAGGGACCACAACCAGGATCATACCGGTGATAGCAGTCATCAGAACAATGATAACCAGCGGAGAAAGAAAAATACGGACAAAAATGGTAACCACTCTGGTGGTAATCATGGCCATAAAAATAGAAGAAGCGAGTCGGGGAGATTTTAAAAAGAGGAGATTCAACAATGATAATGTGAAGACGTCAGTACCAAAATGTATCGTGATCTTCGATATATATTTTGGTGGAACAATATGAAGAGAGAGATTGCAAAGTTTATCTCGATGTGTTTAATTTGTCAATGTGTAAAGGCGGAGCATCAAGTACCTAAGGGTCCATTGCAACTATTTGAGATTTTGAAATGGAAGTGGGAACACATTACCATGGATTTTGTTACGGGTCTTCCCACGGTTTCTCAAGGCATAAATGCTAATTGGGTTATTGTTGATAGATTAACCAAGTCTGTTCATTTCTTGCCAATACGGGAAACTTATTCCCTTGAACGTCTTGATCATATGTATATAAACGAGATTGTGAGATTGCATGGTATGCCAGTATCCATAGTTTCGGATCGTGACCCAAGATTCACTTCACGATTTTGGGTTAGTTTGCAAAAAGCTATGGGCACGGATTTACGATTCAGTTCGGCATACCATCCTCAAACAGACAAAAAATCAGAGAGAACTATTCAGACTCTTGAAGATCTATTAAGACTGTGTGTCTTAGACTTCAAAGGGAGTTGGGATAAGTATTTACCATTGGTAGAATTCTCCTACAACAACAGTTATCAGGCAAATATAGGTGTGGCTCCATTTGAAGCATTATATAGAGGAAAGTGTTGCTCTCCAGTATGTTGGGATGAGGTGGGTGAAGCAGCATTGTTGGGACTAGAGTTGGTACGTATTACTACAAAAAGATCCAAATGATTCGATAATGTATACAAATGGCACAAGATCGACAAAAGAGTTATACGGATCTTCATCGAAAGGAAGTGGAATTTAGTATTGGGGATCATGTATTGTTGCGTGTTGCCCCATGGAAGGGAGTTACAAGATTCGGGAAGAGATGAAAGCTCAATCCATGATTTATTGGTTCATTTCAAATTATTGACCGAGTAAGAAATGTAGCCTATAGACTCGCGTTACCTCCAAATATGTCTCGTGTTTATAATATTTTTCATATATATGTGCTTCGTAAATATGTGAAAGATCCAAACCACGTTATTGAGTTAGAACCGGACGAGATAGCCAAAGACTTAACGTACGAAGAGGTACCTATCAAGATCTTGGATAGGAAAGAGCATGTCCTACGCACAAAGGTTATACCACAAGTCAAAGTTTTGTGGAGGAACCATGCTATTGAGGAAATGACCTGGGAGTTGGAAACGAAAATGAATGCGAGGTATCCTCACCTTTTTGAAATACCAGGTACGTACGTCAATTTCGAGGAGGGGAGGTTGTAAGACCCCAACTTATTATAAATGAAATTAAATTTCCTCTATTTACTATTTTAAAATAGTAAGGGTTGATTTGATTAATGTGGTTAGTTATGGGTAAAATGCGCAAATATTTCAAATAAGCAAGTGCTTATAAAATATTCATTTTTTATCGGAGAATATTCGTTTGGTCGTGGAATATTCTTACTGTCGGAGAATATTCGTACGACTGCGCAGCCTTGTGTGGGCCCCATAGCGGAAAGCGATTGGATGAAGAAAACGACAAGTATACGTTGTTTATAAATAACGACGTAGTTGTTACCGTTAATACTATTGGAATACTCGGTGGTTAAAACACAGTAGCACACGGTATTGCACCAATTATTGATTCTTACGTAATCATTCTTGAATTTTACTTCACTATGATTATTAATGATGTATTTTTGAACTTGGACTGTTTAAAGTACGAATCCTTAATATTTCTTCTTTTGTTTCACTGAATTCGTTTTCTTTAAAATATTTTTCATCATCCTCAGTCCCAAATGATGGTATTACTGAATATCTTTGGCATGTAGTGCAAATGATGGTTGTTTTTCTTATGAATATCTTTGGCCCATAGTGCAAAGATGTACATGTGTTGAGATGAACATGACCAACTGATGAATATCTTTGGCCTGTAGTGCAAAGATGAATATTTGATTCAAGATGAATATTGATTAATGTTACAGGGATAAAATATTGATGATGGACTTTTAAATTCATAGATTTTAATAGATTTCATTCTCTACGTAACTTATCTATGAATTATTATTTTCGCTGCGAATATTGATCTGAAACTTGTTGTCTATTGTATTTTATCAGATTTTTTCCTGTTGAAGACTAACGATAATTTGTTCTATATTATCTTAGTCATAATATTCTTTACTAGGCTAGTGGAGCTCACCTTTTTCCCTTTTTTTCTATTTTTCTTCTTAGAAGGCGAGAATATAGCGAGTACTAGTTGGGGTATGGAATGAAGGTCTTAGAAAGTTATTTTAGTAGTCCTCACTATTTTTGTAAAATAATATATCAATAATTGTATTGAGGACCTATTTGAGTATTGATATTGTCTAGAAGACAATATTTGTATTTAAACTCACAGTTTTTATTTTGTATTAATAAAGTTGTAGTTGTTTCTGTACCATGTTATTGACGACTCATAATTGGTGTTGTAAACCTATTTTGGGGCGTCACAAAAATACATCTTCTGTTTGTCTTCTTCATCACCAAACCCTACTGTTTATCTTCATCCTCATCAAAATTGAAACTTGGAATCTGTCAACCTAACACCACCCGTCGCCTACCCAAAGCCATAGAATCCGGCATCAGAAGATATGGACGGCGACGAACCGGGGAGGGAGAAGAAGATCTGGTCGGACTGGTAGAGGTCGAATGGCGACGAGCCGACGTTTGTTAAGGTTTCTGATGGTCATGTTGAAGGCAAGATCGTAATAAAGGAATTTGCTGATGCGTTAATTAAGGCGTTTGCTGATGCGTTAGTTGATTTGGGATCCATTCGTTGCAGGAACCATTTTTGCAGCAGGAACCATTTTTGTAACGAAGCAGGATGTAGAAGGAATAAAACATAAAACCATTTTTATTTTTAAAAATTTGATAAGTATTTTAAAACGTAAAAAGTATTTTTATTTTTAAAATAAAATATACATATTATAAATATTATAATATTAATTTTTATTAATATTATGCATATTATAAATATTTAGGTAAAGAAAAAGAAAAAAATAAAACATAAAAATACTTTTATTTTTAAAATTTTTATAAGTATTTTAAAACATAAAAATATTTTTATTTTTATTTTTAAAATAAAACATACATATTATAAATATTATAATATTAATTTTTTTAGTATTATACATATTATAAATATTTAGGTAAAGAAAAAGAAAGAAAATAAAACATAAAAGTATTTTTATTTATTGTTTTATTTTAGGCTTATTTATTTATTTTGAAGGAGAAAGAAAATAGGAAATGAAAAGATTATTAAAAAATGAAATAAAAAGTTTTTAGGTAAAGAAATATTTTTATTTTTAAAAATTTTATAAGTATTTTCAAACATAAAAGTATTTTTATTTTTAAAATAAAACAAACATATTATGAATATTATAATATTAATTTTTATTAATATTATACATATTATAAATATTTAGGTAAAGAAAAAGAGAAAATATTACATAACAATATTTTTATTTTTAAAAATTTTATAAGTATTTTAAAACATAAAAGTATTTTTATTTTTATTTTTTAAATAAAACATAAATATAATAAATATTATAATATTAATTTTTATCAATAATATAAATATTATAAATATTTAGGTAAAGAAAAAGAAAGAAAATAAAACATAAAAATATTTTCAAAATCATAGTGGGCCAATTGCATTTTTTTTAAAGTTCAGTGACTCAATAGTATTAAGAATTTGGTTGATTGGCTTGCCACGTAGTAAATAACTTTTTTTTTTCAAAAGTCACGTCGGATAATTGACGCAATTTTTTAACGTCCGTCCAGGAAATTGGACGGAATGACTTGATTGAACATTTTTAAAAAATACAATGGCCTAATTGAATATTTTAAAAACACAGTGATTAATTGCTTAAAATACTATAACCACAGTGGATAAAAGTACTTTTTGCCAAAAATAAACCTATACACAATGTCTGCATCGATCCCTCGTATATATAACAATACAAGATTATTTGGGATAAAATTAAATTTTTATAAAATTTGAAGCACTAGATACAAAAACAAAACAAAAATTAAAAAAATATAATAATAATAATATATTTAAAATTGTAGTAGTAAAAGAGTAAAAAAAAAAGTGACTGTACGTGACACAAAATTACCAAAACTTTTATAATAAAGATAGATAGTTAATCCTTAAAACTCATTATTCTTTTATTAAAATATTGCCTTCATCATTGAGAATATGACAAATGACATATAGCTAAATCCTTTAATTAACAAGCAACAAAATACAATAAAATCTTCACGGCTAAGAAAAAATTGGCCACAAAATAAAGTGTGATTATAAATTTTTGGGAAAATAAAAATATCAAAAATAATACCAGAAACTTTGGGACACTGTGCATTTATTAGCAAAAAGATAAAAGGCCAAGAATAATATCAACAAAAATAGAAGTGGATGAAATAGAAGAGAGCAATGCTTCGCAGATAGGTATATTGGACAGATTTATTGGACCAATTTATTTTTTTTTAATGTGACTCTCAAAAAATATATAGTATTTATTTCAATAGGAATTTTTATAAAATATGGTATTTTAGGTGTAGTTTGGATACATATACAAATACAGGGTTATACAGACTGTATAACTTTGTATTTGTATATGTATCCAAACTACACCTAAAACACCATATTTTATAATAATTCCTGTTGAAATAAATACTATACATTTTTTGATAATCACATTAAAAAAAAAAATTAGACCAGTCCAATTTTCCGGTCCAGTTTCCCTGTCCGCCTAGACTTATTCAATAGAAGAATCTGGCCTTCCCGAATTGGGTCCCATTAAGGAGTTAAGTTAAAAAAAAATTATTATTTTTTACTCACTCCTTTAATTTATTTTTATTTTTATTTCCTATTTAAATTGTCGCCTCTAGAACTATCAAATGAGCCTGCCAAACACGAATTTAAATTTAAAAGGGTGATATTAAGGGCTTAAATTTTTAAATTTAAATTAGTCTTAAATCATGTGTTATTGAATATTTAATTACTAGCTATGATATCTTGCTAAGCACGGGATTTTCTTGTTATAAAATTATTACTACGTATATTATTTACACTTTTTTATATTATATTATACTAATAATAGATTAATATTGCGTACAATAATTTTTATATAAAAAAATATTTTCTTCTGAAATATCTTATTTAACTAATAATATATAACTAATTATTGATGAAGGATTAAATAAATTTAAAATTCTACAACAATAATACTTCTACTTATATAATATAAATGATAGTATTCCTCTTTAAAATGATTTCTTTGTTTTTATATTTCTATGGTCATCTATATATTTATGTAATAATAAAATCTTAATTAAACTCAAATATTTATGCTTATATAATTTCATAATAAAAAATTATTATACAATAAAATATTATTGTTATCAATAATATATAACAAATGAATGTTTTGGACATTATTTTAGTAAATACATCTTTTATCGTCCAATATGAAATCTAACTGACGATATTTATGAAGATTAAAATTGGAGTTCTTCTACAACGACATTTTTTGGCGACATTGTAGCGACTTTTATTTTTGGTTTTTTTTTTGTAGTACCTCTTAAAAAATGTATAATATTTATTTTAACTGAAATTTTTATAAAAAATAATGTTTTAGATGTAATCTGAACAACTCTATTTCTTGTATGTATCCAAATTACACCTAAAATACTGTTTTTTATAAAAATTTCAGTTGAAATGAATATTATACATTTTTTAAGAGGTACTACAAAAAAAACCAAAAAAAAATGTCACTAAAAAATGTTAACAAAAAATATCCCCCTAGAATAAATACATTGAATAAATTATATTGAATATAATTGAAAATTTTATACAAATAAATTATTACTCAATAAATTATTTATACAAATAAATACATTGAATATAATTGAAAATTTATATTGTATTACTTAAAAAATCATTTATAAAAATAAATACAATAAATATAATTGACAATGTTAAAATTTATTATTTAAGAAATTATTTATATAAATAAATAAATTAAAACTATTTAAATAAAACTAAAGTGATGTTATTTAGGACATTCTTCCATGCATCTACTCTTAGTAGAGGCAGATAACAAAAAAAGTTGTCTATTAATTTCGCTAGTAAAATCTCATATTATATGGTGGAAGATGCGTTTGTTAAAATAATATCCATAACAATTATTTATTATAAATCATTGCCTATATATATACATTCCGCTTCAGGTGTGGGTGGTCTGCATGCGTGCCACCTATAGCGACGGTCCGGGCACTGATTTGATCTGTCGTTATAGGTTAGTAAACCATATATATCTGTAAGACCCTAACTTTTTATAAAATTGAATTTCTTCTATTTTTTATTCTGAAATAGTAAGGGGTTGGAGTGAAGAAAGTAGGGTTTGTTGTCAAGAGGTGGTGAGAGAGGAAAGAGATTGGTGGTGCTTGTGGCGGCCATGGGTGGAAGAAGGGGAAAGATTACATGCACAGAAAAGATTGGTGATGTTAGAGTCCAAATTTAATAATTTTATTGTATTAATATTAATATTAATTTTCAAAATAAAAATAATAAATAAAAGAAAGGAAAAGAGATAAAGGAAAAGAAAAAATTATAAAAAAATGAATTAAAATTAAAAAAATTATTTTATTATTATTTTAATCATTTTTTTGCCACATAATTAATGTAAGACCCCAACTTATTATAAATAAAATTAAATTTCCTCTATTTATTATTTTAAAATTGTAAGGATTGATTTGATTAATGTGGTTAGTTATGGGTAAAATGTGTAAATATTTCAAATAAGCAAGTGGTTATAAAATATTCATTGTTATCGGAGAATATTAATTTGGTCAAGAAATATTCTTACTGTCGAGGAATATTCGTACGACGACGCAGCCTTGTGTGGGCCCCATAACGGAAAGCGAGTAGATGAAAAAAAAACGACAAATATAAGTTATTTATAGATAACGGCGTAGTGTTACCGTTAATACTATTGGAATACCCGGTGGTTAAAACACAGTAGAACACGGTATTGCATCAATTATTGATTCTTACGTAAGAAGGCACTACTCAATAATTGTTACAATAGTTACTGTTCAATATTTTATTTTAATGATTCAATAATTGCTACGTTGATATTTTATATTATTGTTGTTTCAATAATTGTCATTACACAGTATTTTTTTATCAAATCAATAATTCATATTATTTGAATAATATTATTAGATAACATTATTGATAATGTCTAGAAAGTTCTGTCTAAGGAGAGGTTTGGTCACCTAATTGCGCGCTAGTAAGTAGAAATCCTTATTGGAAAGCCCTCTCTTTCCTGGGAACGGACTGGTTGTCGATATTGTGATTCTGTAATATTATTTATGAATACTTAATTATTGATTTATATGATAAGGAAAATATTCATTTTATGTGAATATAGATGGAGAAAATTTTAAAATGACAATTGTTGAAAAATTGTTATTTTATCTTTTCTGATAAAATAATTCATTTAAATATATTATTATATTTTAATAATATAATAATGGTGATATTTTTACAATGAATGTGTGATATATTAATAAATGAGGAGGAAGAGTATTTTTGTTACTAAAAATATTCAAAATATATTTTTCATGTCTGTGAACCCCATTTCTTGACTGAAATTTGATTATAGCCTGTAAAATTGCCCGTTTGTGGATTTTGGTCAATTTTTTATTTAGAATTTGGAAAAACTTTCTTCTGTAAAGTTGTAGAGAATAGAATTTCCTATGAAAAGGACATAAGATTCGAATTTTTCTGATAAAATGGCTATTTATTATGAATTATTGAAGTTCCGAAGTTCCAGGATAATTAATTTTTGAAGTTTTAATTATTTTTTTTAAGAAAAACGTTTTTTGTGATTTTGGTGGGTTGTTGGCTGATTTTTTGACCAAAGAAGGCTGCTAAAGAAATTAAGAAAAGTATATTAAAATTATATTAAATTTTCTACTTTGGTGTTCTAAGCATTTTCCTATAAATAGGGTGCTTAGGTTAGAATTAAAAATCACACCAGAAGTATTCTTGTGAGTATTTTTATACTTTGAGTGTTGTTATACGGTACAAGTTTCCTTCAGCACTATATCTGGTATTCCAGCTAGAAGTACTGTCTTTTCGAGATAAGGGATGTTATTTTTTTTAAAAATGATATTATTTCTTCTAATATCATTATGCCGGAATATTGGTGAGATTTTTCTTGTAAAATTCTGGTCTTTTAGTGTCGGGGTTACTATTCACGTATACGACACTATTCATGTATACGACACTATTCACAGAAAAATTAAAATTTTCATTTTTTTGTCCCAAAATATCTATTATGGATACTAGATTTGATTGTATCCATGTTTTGATCATTCTTGAATTTTACTTCACTATGATTATTTATGAAGTATTTTTGAACTATGATTGTTTAAAATACGAATCCTTAATATTTGTTCTTTTGTTTTACTGGATTTGTTTTGTTTAAAATATTTTTCATCATCCTCAGTCCTAAATAATGATATTACTGAATATCTTTGGTCTGTAGTGCAAAGATGGTTGATTTTATTATGAATATCTTTGGCACATGTGCAAAGATGTACAGGTGTTGAGATGAACATGCCCGACTGATGAATATCTTTGGCATGTAGTGCAAAGATGAATATTTGATTCAAGATAAATATTGATTGATGTTACACAGATAAAATAATGATGATGGAATTTTAAATTCATAGATTATAGTAGATTTCATTCTCTACGTAACTCATCTATGAATTATTATTTCCGCTACAAATATTGATCTGAAACTTGTTGTCTATTGTATTTTATCAGATTTTTTCCTGTTGAAGACTAACGATAATTTGTTCGATATTATCTTAGTCGTAATATTCTTTACTGGGCTAGTTGAGCTCACCCTTTTCTTTTTTGTTCTATTTTTCTTCTCAGGAAGCGAGAATATAATGAGTACTAGTCGGGGTATAAAATGAATGTTCTAGAAAGTTGTTTTAGTAGTACTCACAATTTTTGTAAAATAATATATCAATAATTATAATGAAAACTTATTTGGGTGTGAATATTGTCTAGATGACAATATTTAAATTTAAACTCACAGTTTTATGTTGTATTAATAAAATTGTAGTTGTTTCTGTACCATGTTATTGATGACTCAAAATGGGTGATGTATACCTATTTTGGGGGCGTCACAATTAATAATTTTATTTTTATTTTGTGTTGCTACAAAAGAAAATAATGATTTTTTGATTTTTTTAATGCCACATCTTAAAATATTTGACGTCCGTCCAAGAAATTGAACAGAAATGCCTTAATTTTTATTTTTAAGAAGCACAGCGGGGTAATTGTATTTTTTAAAAGTTCAGTGGCTTAATGCTTACAAGTCGACGACCACAAGGGGATAAAGGTGCTTTCTGTCGAGAAGGATTACTCGAGAGCGTGAATGTGATATTCTCAGGGAGATGGAACAGATAGATTTTAATATTTTTTAAGTTTTTTTTGTATTTTGTATTTTAAAGAATTATTTTAATTTTATTTTGTAGTTTTAAAATTTAATTATTTTAAATTATTTTGTTGCGATTTTTCAAGTTTATGTTTATCTATTCAATTTATTTTTTTATTTTAACATTTATACAATCGTGTTATTATAATTTCAATTTAAAAATTTACTTCAAATAATTTAAAATATAAGATATTGAGTTGAGTTAATGTGACGAATGAGAATTTTATAATTAATTTCTAAATATTTATTAAATTAAATAAATATTTTATTGATTTATGTATTGAGTTATATAAATATTGGATGGAATTGTGGTAGATTAATCTAATTAAGTGTGTCACGTTGATTAAATTAATGTGGAATAATGTTATTGATCAAATTGAGATTTTAATTGAGATAATTAAATTAAATGTGTTGTCAAATAATTTTAATGTTGTTCTAATTAATTTAATAATTTATTAGAGGTTTATTTATTTGATAAATAATAAATGAGAATTTTAAGTATGTGATGATGTGATTTAATGGGTAATATTACGTTTTATTTAATTGAATTAAATAATATTATTTGATTAATTAAAAATGTGACAAATAAACTATATAATAAATAAGTTAATTAAAATAAATTAAAAAGGGAATTTAATGAGCAACCAAACATGGCCTTGAGGTCATTGGAGCAATTAAGACCATACTGCGCTTAACCGCTACCCTTGTACGCACCAGTTATTTTTAAAATACATAATTGTCAGTTCATTATTCTGCAAGTTTGAGAGAAATTCAGAGAGAAAAAAATAGAAATCTTGAGAGAAATTGAGGTTGGAGAATTAAAGAGTTCCTATCATCTTGCCTAATCATAACAGAGAAATAAAGGGTAATCCCTTAATCTCAAGTTTTTAAATTACGTTCTTAAAAGTTTTTCATGAAATCAATTTTGAACTTTATGTATTTGAATTTTTATGAATGATTGTTAAATATATGATGTTATATATGTTATTAACATGTTTTACATGACTTGTATGGGATTTAGAATAATCAAATCCATAAAATTATGCTTAAAATCTGAGTTTTGAGTTTACAGTAAAAATATTATTTTAGTTCTTCGTAATTGAATTTTTATGGCCAAATTATTGATAACCATATATAATATTTATAACCGGTTGCTATAGATGATTACTCATATATATATATATATATATATATATATATATATATATATATATATATACATATATACACACACACACACACGGTCCGGATCATAAGCTCACCCCTTATCAAACTCACCCAAGTTCACCCCTCTTTAGCGACGGACCCGGCGACGGTTCGGTCATACAACCGTCGTCTATACTTTTAGCGACGCTATATGTTGTCCGTTGCTAAAAGTATAGACGACGGTTATATGACCGAACCGTCGCCGAGTCCGTTACTAAAGGAGATGAACTTAAGTGAGTTGAATAAGATGTGAGCTTAAAATTCGGACAATATATATATATATGGGCTATATGTATATACATAGCTGTGTATTACACAGTAGGTCTATGGCTACAGATTTTTTGGACTATAGCGACGGTAAACTGTCGCTATAGCCCAGAATAGCTATGACGACGGATGAAACCGTCGCTATAGCCCAAAAAACCATCGCCATAGTTTACTGTGTAATACACAGCTGTGTATATACATTTTTCCCTATATATATATATATACACCACGGATCAGGTCCGAACTCACGGACCTGATCAAAAACGGACCCCAATTTTTTTTTTTTTTTGTAGAACAACTAAAAAAAATTATGGAACTGAAATTTTTTCATAATACAGTGTTTTAGGTGTGTTTTTAATACCTATATCAACCAATGTATGCACAGTCTGCCCAGACTGTACAGAAATGTTTTGGTATAGGCATCCAAATCACGCCCAAAACACTGTATTATGTAAAAATTCTAATTCCATAATTTTTTTTAGTTGTTTCAAAAAAAAACAAAAAAAAATCCGTATTTTAATAGAGTCCGGGATCCCGAACTGGATCCGAATTCTATATATATATATCCCATTTAATTTTATTATTTCGCCTGCATTAATAATAGTATAGTGACAGTTAAGAATTATTCCATTTGTGAATGAAGTGTTTGATTGTTGAGTTGACAACATTACAACAACATGTGAATCAGTTTAAACCACAGATATGTATGTCCCACCTAAGTCCATGGGTTCCAATATCTATTTTATTTTCTCTTTTTTTTTCCTTTCCCTTTTTCTCTTAATTTGGACTATTTTTTAATTTTTTTAATTTTGGTATTATTTGCAACTATCAGGCTATTCAAAAGAGAAAATTGGAGTAGAAACATTTTAATATTAATGTTATATAAATTGAGCTAGGAGGTTAATTCTTTTTTCGTTTAATAAAATCAGGGGCGGATCTAGAGTTGATCACAATTGCCAACGTTGACTTTTTAAATAAAAAAAGTATTTTAGAGATAGTTTTATTATATATTTATGGAATAGATACTTATATATATAAATTTAGGATATTATATAAAACTTTTTCAAATGATTTGATATGAAATTAGAGAAAATTTTAGGATAAAAGTCCTTATTGCTATTTTGGGTTGTCCCATGTTAAATGTCTTATTTCTTTTAATAACCAAACTTTTACACATTTTTTCCTATTATGCCCGTAGCATTAAATATCTCATACTTTTCTTATTCTAATTCTTTCTCCATATTTAATGACATTATTATAGGCAATTTTGTCATTTTATTCCTCTTTTTAATATGCGTGAAAAGTCCACCAGGACTTTTATCCTAGGACGGAGGGAGTATTATATTTGTGAGTTTTGGATATAAAAGAAAAGAATAAAAAACTTAAATTAGGACAAAAAAACTATTAAAAAAACACTTAACTTTTAAATGAAGATTATTATTTTGTACTTATATTAAATTTTTTTGTGCATGATTATTCAATTCTTTTTCTTATTTTTCTCTTAAATAGAACTCAAAAAATAAGAGAAATTAACATAAAACTTAAGTTTTTCATCCATTTAAAAAAAAAAAAAGATGCAATGTTATGACTTATGACAAAGTAATTCACTAGCATTTCTAGCATCATACTTCCACTACTAAATGAGGAGTATTACTTAATATTTATCGTACATTTAAATATTTAAAATTATCCTAAAAAGTCATTTTTAGAAATGGGGGGTGGGGGAATATTGTATTTAATTTATTTATTTCGTTCTAATGTTTATTAATTAATATATTTTTTATAAATAAAAAAACAATTTATAAAAATTAATTCTGCCTACACTGAAACCGAATAAATTAAGATATAGTTTATTCTCGTCATTGTCATGTTATGGCCTAAGGCCGATATTTGAAAATAATGTAAAAAGGCATATATTTTCATCGTCAATATTATATATGTAATATTATTTATCATGTCAAATTAAATCCATTTAATTATTTTAACATAATCAAAACTCCTTGATTTTTTTTCTTAAAATGTAAAGTTGTTATGTGAACATTAATTTACATGCAGTTCTTATAAAATTTACCCTAGTTATGATAATGAATTTACCCGTTTCTTATAAACTATGATAAAAAATTTATTTCTCTTTTATATATAGTTAATGAATTCACAATAAAAATAAGAGAAAATTACTCTAATATATATATATATATATATATATAGTGGTTAAATTTGTATTTATATTTTATTTTAGAGCCCCATTAGACCTAAATTCTGGATCCATCCCTCATAATATCATGATATGTATATGATTCACAATCTATGTATTTATTTTGAAAATTGATATTTCTAATATTTTTTAATATTTCTACATAAAAAGTGTCGCTATAGATGGGATCTATAGCGACAGTTTTTATATATAAATATCATATTTTGTTATGGATTTATCAATTTTCTTTATTTATAGACAGAGACACTGGAAATTAAATTTCTGATTGTCCAACTGCAAGTAGAAAACATAAGTGAAATTATGTTAGCCTCAAAATGGTTATGGGGGTGTGTTGTCAAACCATGGTCACTCATCTCTTATCTAGCTAAGACCAATGAACTTGTATATTATATTGAAAAATAAGTGGCATTGCATACAATTTGGATGGTCTACAATTTACCAAAGGATTCCTACAAGATAAATTTAAAGATAAATAAATAAATAAAAGAAAAATATGTTAAAATTTCATCAATGAGATTGTTTATTAAAAAAAATGGCTTGTTAAAAGTGAAAATGAAGATTTTATTTTATTTTGTTTTGTTTTCACTCTTTCTTCCCAAATTAAGAGTCATGTGTAAGTGCCTTTTTAAATAAACCATTTGATTGTGAGATGATTCATATCCAAATAAATGTACTACTTGAAATGAAATCATGGGGATTGTTGGTAAGGGTGTAAACGAGTCGAACCGGAGCGAACAGAGAGTTACTCGAATTCGACTCGAAATGATAAATTCGTACTCGAATTCGTCTCAAATTCGAATTATAATTGAAAATTCCTACTCAGATTCGACTCGACTCGAATATTTGTTACTCGAATTCGATCTGATTCGACTCGAATATTTATTCAAACTACTTGTGAGCTTCAAATTCAAGCTCGAATTCGAATCTCCACATAATAACTAGTTTTATAATAAATATAATTATAAATTGAATTTGTTATTTTACTTAAAAATGAGAAAATATATTTATTATTAAACTTTACAAATATAAAATCACAATTAAAATTAAAAATAAAATAAAATAATAACTAATTATCCTAATTTGATTTAAATTTGTATATATTATAAGAGAATGTATCGAACATCTATTCGAATATGTATTAATCGAGTATGTATCAAATCACAATAAAAAATTCGAGTAGTTTGAATCTTAAACGAGTTGAGTATAACTTTGCTCAGATTCTACTCATATTTTTATTCGAACTATTTTTAATGCTCAGATTTGGATCATATTATTAACGAATCCGAGTCTCACTCGTATTTTTTTGAGTCGAGATTGTGTTGACTCGTTTACAGCTTTAATTGTTCGGACATGAATAGTTGGGCCCGAATTATATGATGGACTAAATTTCACGTTGAGTTATTTTAATTTATGTAGGAATTTAATTGGCAGTTGAGAATTTTAAGAAATCAAAAATTCTCAATTATTTTTGGTTTCTAATCCCTAAGGAAAGTGTCTGGTTTTAAATCGACTTTTTTCCCTTAAGGAATTAAATTTGATGCCATTAAGGAGTTATATCTAATGAGAATTTTCAATTCTATACGAGAAAGGACTATGTGGAGGTGGTGAGATCACTATAAATATAAGGTTTTACCCTGATTCTAAGGTACATAATTATTATTTTCCAGCACTAGAGCATTAAGCTTCCATTAGAGTGATTCTGTTTTTGTGCAAGATTAAACGCACTTTAGTGATTGGAGCGCGTGAATGAATCTTGGCATTCATGGTATGTGTGTTTGTCTTTGTCGATAAATTTATTTGAAATTTCCTCATTGGTTAGTTACAAAAAATAATTAGAAAATAAAATAAACCTAAATTAGTGGTTTAGCCATTGAAAAGCATCATGCATGTAATACTCCTTTTGATGGCATCATTTGCAAAAATGAGTGTATTAGGCAATATTTTAGGAATATAATATTTTAGATATTATTATATTGTTAGGATAGTTTCCATCATTCACTCTTCCATGATTATCTCCAATAATTATGTAATGGTTATCTCCATGATTATCTCCTTGAGTTAGGTAATATGTTAGTCACCCATCTTATCTTGTGTTAGTATAAATATCTCCTATCTTCTCAATGTAAACATGAGAGATAATTATCAAGTTATTATCTATGCAATTATCTATTCTCTCAATTCAATATTCTCTCTCTAATATGATGTTCTAACATGGTATCAAAGCCATAAGGCTAGCAACCTTTAATCCTCCCTTTCCTTTCTTCTATCTACCGTTGCATATTTTCTAAATTCCCTTCGTTGCATACCCCTGCTGCACATTTAGTCTTCTCCATACGATTCCATGGTGGAAAATCAATTCTCTCCATACTCAGATTTTCACTCTTCTCCATACGATCCCAAATGGTGGCTTGATCATCCCTCTTATGATTGTTCTAATGAATCACAAGACAAACTTTTGTGATCTTTCTCCACAATTTCCCACCTCTCAAGTCGATGATAATAGTGCCTCCACAAATGATGCTTGTGAGTTTTTCCAGAATTGGTATGTTGATGATCTTTTAGATCAAGTGTACTCTCTTCAGAAACTTCCTTCTCAATCCGTAAAAAATTATATCTTTAAGGCAAAATCTCTCGCCTATGCTCTTACTCGCGCCAGTGAACCGATCGATGAAATTGAACTCATTGATTGCATTATTGATGGGCTTGATGATTCTCTTAGTGACTTCTGCAAGTACTATTATGAGATAAATCCTTCTTTATCTTTAGATTTGCTCTCTCATATGCTTCTTGATCATGAAAAATTATAAGATATTCATTCTCTTTCTCCACGGTGTGATATCTCACATGCTCACTCTCCACTAACAGGATATTCTGATGAGCACTTGTCTGCTTCTGCCCAATCCAGACAATCTGTGTATCAATCCAGACAGGCTGATCCGTCTACATCAGAAGTAAAAGTAGATGTAATCAGACACCCTGACCCGTCTGCATTCCCCCAATTTTCTCCAATTACTTATCCTTTCTCACTTACCACTTCTCCACCGTCAGGAACCAAGAGCAATATTGCTCTCGTTTCCTCTATATCTATGCAATATGCAAGACTTGCAACTGATGGATTTCTAATGCATTTCCTTCTTTATGGTTCTCATATTCCTACCTCTGCTGCTTTCTCCTCCAAATTTGGGAAGTCACGATCTGCAACCATGGATACTTCAGACATCGTGCTTTCACAGTCCAAGACGACATGCCCACCACCTATTCAACATATGCCACCTACCTTTCTTTGGTTGGATGCTATTATCATGAATGCTACATCTTTGTTCAACCTCTCATAGAAGTTGTCCGTGTTTTCTCTAATTCGAGGAGTTGTTATTCTGTTAACTCTTCACTTACATGGATGTTCAACCAAGTGCAAGCTCAAGCTTCGTTTCCCTACGTTTCGCTTGTGGAGGCGTATTAGGCGATATTTTAGGAATATAATATTTTAGATATTATTATATTGTTAGGATAGTTTCCATCATTCAGTCTTCCATGATTATCTCTAATAATTATGTAATGGTTATCTCCATGATTATCTCTTTGAGTTAGGTAATATGTTAGTCACCCATCTTATCTTGTGTTAGTATAAATATCTCCTATCTTCTCAATGTAAACATGAGAGATAATTATCAAGTTATTATCTATGCAATTATCTATCCTCTCAATTTAATATTGTCTCTCTAATATGATGTTCTAACAGAGTGAGTGGTCACCCATTTCTTAGCCAGACCTATGTCTCAATATATACAGAATAAATTATATATAGATGTTTCAATAACGTAAGAAATTTATGAAAAAATCAAGAGACTTAGAATTTAATATAATTAGGTAAACAATTTTATCATGATAAATAATAAATGATAAATATAAAGTTGTCGATACAATTTAAATTCTTTGATTTTCTCTTTTTTTTGTGCTAAATGTCATCTGTCGTCACAGTGTTATCTTGGAGAGTACTATTTTTACATGTGTTTTTGATATTTCTATATAGTTCCTTCTCACATGAAGGTAAGACCCACTGTATACTCATGCGAGAGAGGATCATATAGAAATATCAAAAATACATGTATTATCTTTAATAGCACTTACACAGTAATTGGGAAAAAGCACCATTACCCCACTGTGGTTGTAGTATTTTAAGCAATTAGCCACTGTGCTTTTAAAATATTCAATTAGCCCACTATACTTTTTAAAAATGTTCAATCAAGCAATTCTGTCAAATTTTTCTCACGGACTTTAAAAAATTGGGGAAAAAACATTTTTATCCCACCGTGCTTTTAAAATATTCAATTAGCCCACTGTACTTTTTAAAAATGTTCAATCAAGCAATTCCGTCCAATTTTGCTCACGGACGTTAAAAAATTGGGTCAATTTTCTTACGTGGCTTTAAAAAATAAAATACAAATGATGCGTCTCATTTTCAATGGGGGTACCATTTTCAATGATGTCATTTGTATCTAGTATTTTCTGCATCTAAACCAAAATAACATGGGGTGGGGGGATTCTAAAGACGTATGGTTGGATGTATAGACAGATGAGGACCCATTTTTCTGTGATCTTGCAGTTTCTTTATTCTCATATCAATTCCTTTTGTCAGGTGGATTACCTGGACACAATACTTGATACCAAATTAAGAGAGGAGTCTATTATTATGTTTAGCCCAAACTAAGCATACATATTTCCAAATGAGCCCTCAGGGATACTTAACCTCATCCAAGAGAAGTGTTTTGCAGTTCCACCAAATTAAGTAAGAGAAAAGAACTATAATAATGAAGCCAAATTACTTTCAGTTTTCGGGTTCAATGTTAAATATGAATTCGAATACGTAATTTAAACCACTGCTTTCATCTTATAAGTCTCTTTTCTACTTAATTGGGAGATTGCATATTCTCACAATAGAAGTATAAAACCACATAGATTACGAGGCAATAATATTCCATGAGAATGTTGATAATTAATTACTTTCACCAAATGGGTAATTTATATTTAATTTTCAGTAGATTCAATTAATAATGAAACACGTCATTTGTATTTTTTTTAAAATCACGTAGGAAAATTGGCCAAATTTTTTAACGTCCGCGAACAAAATTGAACGAAATTGCTTGATTGAACATTTTTAAAAAGTACAGTGGGCTAATTGAATATTTTAAAAGCACAATGGGGTAAAGGTGTTTTTTCCCGCCAATTTTTTAACGTCCGTGAGCAAAGTTTGACGGAATTGCTTGATTGAACATTTTTAAAAAGTACAGTGGGCTAATTGAATATTTTAAAAGCACAATGACTAATGTGCTTTTTCCCCACAGTAATTCCTGATAAAGATTTTTGTTGAACTGATTGTTTGTGGGCCCCACATTTTCAGGGCCTTTAGTAAGACCAATATGGGCCCAATATAAGTACATTAATGGGCTCTAATTATTAGGAATTTTTACTGGAGTTTTTATTTCAAATTAAAACTTGCTTAATCGAGTTGACCTTAGCCCAATTTATGGAACGATGGTGGACCTTAATTTGGGCTCCCATAGTCGAACACGTGAAGTCATGCACATTGCACAAAAAATGAATTTTGCCTTAATATATTGCCATTTTTGTTAGGAACAATTACATTTTCTATTACATTTTTAAATATTATTACAATAGTAGTGCACTCATAAAATATTTACATAAGTAATGCATTTAAAGTTTAATTTACATAATTAGTGAATTTATTCTTCCTTTAATTTAGTTGTGTGATTTACACCTCATCCTCCTTCCACCTCATCCCCACCACTTCCTTCCTTACTACCCTGCGCCTCCCCTCGAATTCTCCACCCACCCAACCCCCACCTCCCCTCCCCAGGTATCACCATAACCACCGCCGACGGGGATGTCGCAGAGGGTGTCACCGTGAGCCTAGTAGCAGCGGCATGCCTTACAGTAGTGGCGAGACTGTGAGAAATTGTAGTTGTAGTAGCAAAAGTTTGTATTAGTTGAATCGCAGCGTGGACAGGGTAGGTGCTCTGGTTCCGGCGGTGGTCCACCCATTTGGTTTGGTTTTGTGGGTTGTCGGATTTTATGGAGGAAGACGTGAAGTTGGAGAGAGAGAAAGCGAGATTAATTCTGGAAACACAGCAGTTTTTGAGTTCTGAGGCTTATTTGAAAAAAGCAAGCAGGCTTTGAAAAGAGTTTGATATTTTCAGTTGGCTAAAAGGTAGGCTTAATTTGATAATTTTTTTAAAGTACAGTTGGTAGCCAAACATTCATACCAAGGTAACCAATTCAGTGTTATTAGGTTATCAATTTATTTTGAATGAAATGTAGTTGGTAGTCAAACCTTCATGCAGTTGGTTGCCAAACTTTTTATACCAAGGTAACCAAATCTTTATACCAAGGTAACCAATCTGCCTCCACACCTGCAATATGAATTGGTTACCTTGGTTTGAAAGTTTGGCAACTAACTGCTAGAAGATTTGGCTACCAATTGCATCACATTCAAAATAAATTGGTAACTTAATAAAACTGAATTGGTTACCTTGGTATGAGATAAAAACTGAATTGGTTACCTTGGTATGAAAGTTTGGAGGTATCTAGTAGAATTTCTGAAAGTATGTGCAATAAAAACACTACTCAGTTACGGGAAAAGAAGAGATGAAACAAACTTAGAGTTAATAGGCAAAAGTGAGGACCCAATAATCCTATTTGTTTTCAGAAATACGTCCTTTCCATTATCAGCAACACATCTATCATCCTTCCCAAGCATTCTCTTCCAAATTCTTTGCATGTCTAATTTTATTTCCTTATGTAGCCGGGACTAGCTGATGGTAAATATGTTGAACCGACAAAATTGAGCAGAAAAATCGCATAAATGTTATATCAGAATTCGCTATAAGAGTTTCCCCTCATTGGGTCAAAGGCAGCGTAAGAAACCGTAAATAGAAAAAGAAATGAGCAACAAGCAAATACAGGAGAAGTTGCTTTGTTTTATGTTTTGAATTTGTTTGTGACAACTTCACAATTGAAAAAGAGATAGGACCCGTAGACATCTATAGCACATATGTAAGCAAAAAAACATTCAGCAAGCACGAAATTATTAACGAAAAAAAAGAGATGAAAGAGGAAAGTATGAGAGATGAAACCATTAACGGGAATAGAGTTTTCAAAGATGAAAAAGGAAAGTAAGAGAGAGGGAAAAGAAAAATGGATAAGAATCCTAATTGCACTAATATTGTAAATAAATATGGAAAGTATATTATTTTTGTAATTATTTTGTTGATGCACTAATAATGTAATTACTTACTAAATGTTGTATATTATTGTAAATGACCTTTTTTGTTAACCATATAAATAAATGTAAATATATAAATAATTTATGAATAAATCTACTTGTAATAAAAATTTCAATATTTTACGGTTAAGATATACTCCCTCAGTTTTAAAATTAGAGATACATTTATTGTTGGAAATGGGTTTGATAAAATATATATTTATGTGTTCAAATCCATTAAGAATTGAATGAGAAAATTGACGGGTCAGGCCGGGTCGGGTTCGGGTCGGGTCGGGTCTTGATATATATTTGTTTTTGAACAAAATTTATTATCAATGCTAATGGTTGTGCACCAGCCAACGGTAATAAACCGTGTAATTATTCTATAAATTAACGAATATTGGCACGCATTAAAGAGAGAGACCTGTTTTTCCTTTCGTTTCCTGTTCTTATTTTTTCTTGTTCTATACACTATTTTTTCTGCCGAATTTTGACAGATAAAAACAACATAGTGTGGTTTGCACTTTTGACAGACAACATAGGCACACCTTTTGACAGACAACATAGGCACACTTTTGATAGACAACTTATTGCTTCTAATTTACTTTTTGACAGACAAACAAAAGTAAGAATTTTCTTCTTTTTCAATTTATTTTTTGCATGCGTCATCATTATTATTATTCATGTAAGTTTAGTATATAACATATAATTTGGTTCGAAGTGTTCTTAATTTTGAAGTGCTTCTAATTAAGAACTGAAAATCCGTTTTTATCTTGGGAAGCAATTATTCAATTAATCCTTAGCACTTGTGAGGGAATAAATTTATTTTACGGAGACTTTATGAATTCAAAGGACTCGAATTTATTTATTAATATTTTCTGTGTTATATTTATATAAAATCATGTTCTGTTTTATCATAAATATATATATATATATATATATATATATTAAATAATACTATATATTACAGATAACAATCTTAAAGTAAATTTAATTTTTTCTGTAATTATAGTATTGTTTTATGTAAACAGAAAAATATTTTATGTTAATAGAAAATTGTTTTATAAAACAAGTTTTGTTTTGTAAAAACTGCATTTCTGGAAATAATCATATTTGTTTTGTTATGTATATAATTATCCACATAATTCTGAAAATTTATCTCTGCTATTAAATATTTGTTTCAGTTACTGATTACTTATTTTGTTCATTACCGTAATTCATTTTTTGTTGCACTCAAATTGAAAAATCGTCATTTTTTTAATAAATGTTGTCATGTCATGCATGATAACCGTTCAAGTGTTTAAGTACTTTTAAAGTGTTTTAAGTGTAATGATTTATATATGTTGTATATTACATGCTGCATGCATTTTACAATGATTGCATGGTGTATTAATGTTCCTGCAGTATGTTAGTATTTCCTGCAGTATGTTATATATTTATATATTATATATACGAATCACGTTAGTAACATATTTACAGTAATTGACATTTTTCCCATTGACAACATTCCTGAAAGAATGGTACGTGAAAAAAATGCTTGAACAGTATCTTAAATATGGGTATAATGATTTACATGCTCCAGTAAATTTTTATAAAGGATGAGCAGGTGATATATATATATATATATATAATTTCGTTAGTGGCATCACATATCCAGGAAACCTTATTTTATATGTATGGTCAAAAATATTTTATATATATTCACATTTTAATGTAATAGTTTATTTATTTTGCATGTTAAATATATAATATTCTGTTATTGTATTTATTATAGGAATATTATATTTATTACATGTTGATTGATTTTTATATTCTGTTATTATATCAATTCCATGTTAATTGAATGAATATTAACATTTGGTAATTCTGTTATTATCCTAAGTTATTATTGTGGAATAATCTTTGTGTAGGAATTTTAACAAAACTTGTCCAACTTTAGAATACAAATTGTTTTTGAATTTGTGCTATACAAATTTTTATAAACAAAATTTGTTTGAATTCTGTTAAATTTTTGTACAAACAAGAAATTTATTTTAATTATTGATAATATTTATTTGTATAACAGAAATGACATCTACTAGTACCATTCCTGTCGTGAGTATGTCTCATGGAGAAAAGCCTGAAAGGTTCAATGGAACTGATTTCAAGCGTTGGTAACAAAAGATGTTCTTCTATCTCACAACACTGAACTTGGCAAGATTTCTACAAGAGAATTGTCCTATTCTTGTTGAAGGAGAAACTGACAAGGAAAGGAAAAGGTGGCTGTTGTTGATGCATGGAAACATGCAAATTTTCTTTGCAGGAACTATGTGATGAATGGTTTAGATAATAAATTATATAATGTATATTATACAATTCAAACTGCAAAAGAACTGTGGGAATCTTTAGACAAGAAATATAAAACAGAAGATGCTGGCATGAAGAAATTGTAGATTTCTTGATTTTAAAATGGTAGATTCTAAAGCAGTTATCACTCAAGTTCAAGAATTACAAGTAATTCTACATGACATTCATTCTGAAGGAATGTCATTAAGTGACTCATTCCAAGTTGCAGCAATGATTGAAAAACTTCCACCATCATGGAAAGACTTCAAGAATTATCTAAAGCATAAACGCAAAGAGATGAATCTTGAAGAATTGATCGTGCGACTTAGGATTGAAGAGGACAATCGAGTATCTGGGAAGAAGAGTGAAAGAAACTTCATTGAAGCAAAGGCAAATGTGGTAGAACAAAGGCCAAACAACAACAAAAGGAAGCGTGAAGGCAAAGATGTTTTCAAGGCCAAGAAGAAATTCAAAGGCAAGTGCTTCAACTGTGGCATCCAAGGACATAAATCAAATGAATGTCGAAAGCCAAAGAAGTTCAAGAAAGAACAGAAGCCTCAAGCAAATGTGACAGAACTAGAAAAGCTGTTTGAAAATGTTTCAGACATTAATCTTTCTGCAGTTGTATCTGAATGCAATTTGGTAGGAAACCCTAAAGAGTGGTACGTGGACACTGGGGCTACTCGCCACATATGTTCCAGGAAATGGATGTTTTCTATTTACAAACCAGTAAAAATGATGATCAACTCTTCATGGGAAACTCCTCAAGTTCAAAGGTTGAAGGACGTAGAAAGATTATACTGAAAATAACATCTGGCAAAGAACTGACTTTGAATGAAGTGCTTCATGTGCCAGATATCCGCAAAAATCTAGTTTTTGGGTCACTACTTAGCAAGAATGGCTTCAAGTTGGTGTTTGTGTCTGATAAATTTGTACTTACTAAGAATGATATGTTTGTAGGAAAGGGCTACATGAATTATGAGCTCTTTAAGATGAATGTTATGACTGTTGTACCAAAGTTTATTGATAATAATAAAATTAATTCTTCTGCTTACTTGTTGGAATATTCAAATATATGGCATGCTAGGTTAGGACATGTTAATTATAATACTTTGCGTAGATTAATTAATTTAGAATTCCTGCCTAAATTTGATATTAATCTAAAGCATAAATGTGAAATTTGTGTGGAATCAAAAATGACAAGATTACCCTTTCATTCTGTTGAAAGGAAAACTGAACCTCTAGATTTAATTCACACTGATATATGTGACTTAAAGTTTGTGCAAACTAGAGGTGGGAAAAAATATTTCATAACCTTTATTGATGATTGCACAAGATATTGTTATGTATATTTGCTAAGAAGCAAAGATGAGGCAATAGAAATGTTTCTACTTTATAAAAATAAAGTTGAAAATCAACTTAGCAAAAAGATTAAAGCAATAAGAAGCGATAGAGGTGGTGAATATGAATCACCATTTGTAGAGATCTGCTCTACTCATGGCATTATTCACCAAACTACTGCTCCTTATTCACTTCAATCTAACGGTATTGCTGAACGCAAGAACCGAACATTGAAAGAAATGTTGAATGCTATGTTAAATAGTTCTGGAGCACCCCAAAATTTGTAGGAGGAAGCTTTGCTTTCTGTCAATTATATTCTTAACAAAATGTCTCATAAGAAAACTCATAAAACACCTTATGAATTATGGAAATGTCATAGACCTTGCTATAAATACTTAAGAGTGTGGGGGTGTCTAGCAAAGGTGATGGTTCCTAAACCTAAAAAGGTTAAGATAGGACCAAGGACAATTGACTGTGTATTCATTGGTTATGCAAATAACAGCAGTGCCTATCGCTTTCTTGTTCATAAATCTGAAATTTTTGATATTCATGCTAATACTTTTATTGAATCAAGAGATGCATCATTCTTCGAGAATATATTTCCATATAATGAAAATAATGACTCAAATTCTAACAAAAGACCTTTGGATGCTACTAGTAATAATCTTGAAAATATAGACAAAGAGTCTGTATTGGATGAACCTAGACGTAGCAAAAGGGCAAGGACTTCAAAGTTTTTTTGTCCGGATTTTCTAACATTCTTGTTAGAAAATAATCCTCAAACGTACAAGGAAACAATATCATTTCCAGATGCTTCTCATTGGAAAATCATACATGGGAATTGGTGGACCTTCCACCTGGTTCTAAACCCTTAGGATATAAATGGATCTACAAAAAGAAGATGAAAACTGATGGCTCAAATGATAAATATAAAGCAAGGCTTGTTGTTAAAGGCTATAGACAAAAGGAAGGATTGGATTATTTCGACACTTATTCACTTGTTACAAGAATTACATCTATTCGAATGTTAATAGCAATATCATCTTTAAATAGACTTGAAATACATCAAATGGATGTAAAGACTACATTCTTAAATGGTGAATTAGATGAAGAAATATATATGGAACAACCCGAAGGTTTCATTGCTCCTAGACAAGAGAGGAAAGTATGCAAACTTGTTTAATCCTTATATGGATTAAAACAAGCACCAAAATAATGGCATGAGAAATTTGATAATGTTATGTTATCAAATGAATTTAAAATCAATGAGTGTGATAACTGTGTTTATGTCAAAAGCACTTAAAAAGATTATGTCATTGTTTGTCTTTATGTGGATGATATGTTAATCATGGGTAGCAACAATGAAGTTATCAACTCAACAAAACGTATGTTGTCAAATAGTTTTGACATGAAAGACTTGGGGGTTGCTGATATAATATTAGGAATCAAGATTTTTAAAACCTCTGATGGAATTATATTATCTCAATCTCATTATATTGAGAAAATACTTAAAAATTTTAACAAGTATAATATAATTCTGAATAAAACCCCAGTTGATATAAATCTTTATCTAGCTAAAAATAAAGGTGATAGCATATCTCAACTAGAATATTCTCGTATAATAGGCAGTTTAATGTATGTCATGAACTGTACTAGACCAGATATAGCTTATTCGGTAAGTAATCTAAGTAGGTATACGAGTAATCCAGGTAAAGATTACTGGAAAACAATTTTTAGAGTTTTAGGATATTTAAAATATACTCAAAAATATAGACTGCACTATACAAGATATCCATCAGTATTGGAAGGATATAGTGATGTTAATTGGATATTTGATAATAAAGACTCAAAATCCACAAGTGGATATGTCTTTACCCTTGGAGGTGCAGCAGTATCTTGGAAATTCTCAAAACAAGCGTGAATTGCAAGGTCTACAATGGAATCAGAATTCATTGCTTTAGACAAAGCTGGAGAAGAAGCTGAATGGCTTCGTAATTTTTTAGAGTATATTCTAAATTGGTCAAGACCTGTGCCAGCTATATGTATACACTGTGATAGCCAATCGGCGATTGAAAGAGCACAGAGTCATTTATATAACGGTAAGTCACGCCATATAAGATGAAAACATAATACCGTTAGACAATTGCTCTCAAATGGCATTATCTCAATTGACTATGTAAAGTCAAAAGATAATATTGCGGATCCGCTTACGAAAGGTTTAACAAGAGAGCAAGTGGAAAAATCATCGAAGAGAAGGAGTTTAAAGCCTACTGTTTAAATAAGAGTCGTCATAGTGGCAACCCAACCTAGCTGACTAGAGATCCCAAGATCTAGGTTCAATGGGCAAACCGAACTATGTAGTACTCAGTAAAGCACTGAGGAGATATTTACTCCTAACCATTCCTAAAATGAGACAGTGCACATCTGCCGCGAGAATTAGGATAAATTACGCTTTTAATGACTTTTATATCATGAAATATGTTCAAGTGTGGTATTACAGGATACTCTTGATAGAAATCACCTACGTGAGTAAGAAGGGGGCCACTTCTGTGAGAATTTTAAAGGCTGAATTCTCTAATATACTCACGGAACCAAGATGTGTTTTAAGGCCAAAATGAACGTAAACGAGAGAACCAATTATGTCTGAAGAGATATTTTGTGAATTCTATTATCTTGGTTTACACAAAAAGTTGACAGTTTAAAGACATCAAGTCTACTGATTAGCCAAGTAAATCTGATAGATTTTACTAGGGCAAGTTCAAAGCCACTAGGCTACTTAACCTGATGAAATATCTTTTCTCATGTACTCGAACTAGTGTCTGCATATTCATAACATATTTTACATATTGTAAAGCCAATTTTACATTCATGTGGGGGATTGTTGGAAATGGGTTTGATAAAATATATATTTATGTGTTCAAATCCATTAAGAATTGAATGAGAAAATTGACGGGTCGGGTCGGGTTCAAGTCGGATCTTGATATATATTTATTTTTGAACAAAATTTATTATCAATACTAACGGTTGTGCACCATCCAACGGTAATAAACCGTGTAATTATTCTATAAATTAACGAATATGAGCGCGCATTAAAGAGAGACCTGTTTTTCCTTTCGTTTCCTGTTCTTATTTTTTCTTGTTCTATACACTGTTTTTTCTGCCGAATTTTGACAGATAAAAACAACATAGTGCAGTGTGCACTTTTGACAGACAAGATAGGCACACCTTTTGACAGACAACATATGCACACTTTTGACAGACAACTTATTGCTTCTAATTTACTTTTTGACAGACAAACAAAAGTAAGAATTTTCTTCCTTTTCAATTTATTTTTTGCATGCGTCATCATTATTATTATTCATGTAAGTTTAGTACATAACATATAATTTGGTTCGAAGTGTTCTTAATTTTAAAGTGCTTCTAATTAAGAACTGGAAATCCGTTTTATCTTGGGAAGCAATTATTCAATTAATCCTTAGCACCTGTGAGGGAATAAATTTGCTTTAAGGAGACTTTGTGAATTCAAAGGACTCGGATTTATTTATTTTTTGTGTTATATTTATATAAAATCATGTTCTTTTTTATCATAAATATATATATATATATATATATATATATATATATATTAAATAATACTATATATTACATATAACATTTATAAAACGACGACTTTTAAAAATAATTTTATGTTCTTAAATATAATCTTAGTATTAGTTAGAAATTCAGTTATGGTGATTTGATATTAAAATTAATAGTAAAAAAGTAATGACAAAAACTAGCAAAATAATAATAATAATAATAATAATGACAAATTAAGAACATCTATCATGTCATTTTATAATTTTAAAATAAAAATATATCTTTAATTTTAGAATGGACTAAAAAAATATATATTTAATTTTGAATAAAAAAATATATTATAAAAATTGATATTTTCACATAAACTCTCTCAATATTACATGAAATTAATTCATTAATGTGAAAAGAAACATATAAAAATATTATATTTTTACATAAAATTATCGATTCGCATCATCATTTTCCTTGCCTTTTAAGCAAAGTAGCCAACCTTGTTTCGTCATGCATTGCGTCGCTCTATTGAACCTATACATACACATACACTAAATATACCAAGTCTGAAATTGAGTTTTCCTATAAAATATATATATATATATATATATATATATATATATATATATATATATATATATATATTAGCAGTGGAGTTTATGATGCTCCCACATTTTTAACAAAAAAAATAAAATTCTATTTACATAATTTATAAAATTAAAAGATATATTATTCTTTCATATTTACTCACAAACATAATAAGTTTTTATTTTAAGAATAAAGTTCAGGTTACCACATGGGATTTGAGCGTTTTCCCACTTAACCACCTGTAGTCAGTAAACCTACATTTAAACTCTCGACTTTTTGAGTTGAAGTGAAAACGTCATTTTTTCCATCCAACTTAATCGTGCGTGTATGTCAAACGCCAAAAGCGCGTGAAAAGGGACTATAACAGTCAAAAAAGACTAGTAAATATCCGAAATACCCCCTTCTTCTTCCTCAAACCACAACCCTCTCTCATTTCTCACTCCTCAAACCACAAGCCCTAAATTCACAGTTCAATTTGTGCAGCAATTAAATTTCTTGATATTTTTCTTGTCTTGAATTGGGGTGCTATCAAATATTGTTGGGGTTTTAGTCTTGTGCTTGTGAATTCCTGTTAGGACGGTTGAAGATATTAGTAAATTTTACAACATATATTTAGGAAGAATTTATTTGCATGATGTATTGATTGAGCATAGCAGATGATATTTGGTGAACAACAAGCTAATTGATGTGCTTTCAAGAGTTTTTAATCGTCTAACATTTTTCTTTCAATCCATGGGTTTATGTTCATTTGTTGAATTCAGAATGGATTTGACTTGCCAATTCAGTTGTAATTATGTTGTTGGGCAAAGTCAAATTCCTCTAAGAATCAGCAGCAGCAGCAGAAAGATTACATACATGTTAAATTGAGTAGCCCTGTCTTTTACATGCTCTGTTTTTTTGGTAGGATCATTCGTCATTTTCAATATATATATATATGGAGGGTAATTAAGTCTTTAGCCAACTCAAGTAACGGAGTTAAGACAGAAAACATTTATTCACTTCAAGTCAAAAAATCGAAAGTTTAAATATAGCTTTATTAACTACATGTGGTTAAGTGGGAAAGCGCCCAAACCCCATGTGATTATTTGAACTTTACCCTTATTTTAATAACTATAATATGAGTGAAATTATAATACTCATTCCGTTCTAATTTATAATCTTTATTAATTTTTTAAAAATTAATTTTAAATTTTTTCAAACTCAAAATTTACGTTAAGTCATTTTGTTTATGTAAATATAATTATGAACGTGATAAACTACCTATAAAGTACTACTAACTATAAGATTTATTATTTTCAAAACTTAAGTTAATCATGTCAATTTTAAATTTAAAAATATTTGAAATTGACTTTTTTATAATCTTATAATTTGTAAAAAGTATTAAATATATTTTATATTATTATTAATAAAAAATAAAATATTTTTAGAATCCAGGTCACAAAATCACCAAAATCTAAACAACCCAAATACCGACAATGAACATCCAATCTGAACATTTAAAAGATAAAGTAATAAGCATAAACTCCATATCGAAAAATCACACGGATAAACAGGTCCCATCCGCGCAAACAAATCCACCGGTAACTCCATCGGCAAGAACTAGAGCCAAAAACCCCAACATCCTCCACTTTAGATGATAACAGCAACCAGCGAGGAAGAAATGGATTGGGTAAATAATTAGGCACAATTATAATTGAATAAGTCTGGACAGACAGGTATATTGGACCGGTGCAAATTTTATTTTTTTTATTTTTTTTTGCTAGTGACTTTTAAAAAATATATAGTATTTATTTCAACAGGAATTTCAACGGGACTTGTATTTGTATATGTATCCAAATTACACCTAAAACACTATATTTTATAAAAATTTCTGTTGAAATAAATATTATATATTTTTTAAAAGTCACTAACAAAAAAAAAAAAAAAAATTGCACCGGTCCAATATAGCTGTCTGCGTAGCATTGCTCATTATAATTAGGCACTCCTTAAATGAGTAGACGTACTAGAGCAGTACTAGTGGGGATATGTTCATACTTCATAATAAACAATATCCGAATACAAAGAATCATTAAAAATCTTGGTCCCACTCAATACTCATAGTGTTAATGTATGATTCGTTGGCTTTAGTCTGATTGGGGCATAATGGTTCAAAATCATGTTTTAATCGATCCGTTTTAATAACTAGCAGACGCATGATTCAGTTTTTAAATCACAGTCGTTGTTGTTTGCAACTGAAGATTATGATGTTATTTATTTATTTTTGTATTTATCTATTTTTAATTCATAATAAATAATAAATAGATGATATAAATTATTATTATATATATATTTTGGTGGGACGGATGGAATATTTTAATCATGTCCTTGTTTGCAAGTGGACAAATCGAGTGAAATTGTTTTATGAAGTAATACGAACCAAGAAATTGACAACATTTGTCATCATTAGGTGACTCTCACCCCCCATTAAAAATTAGTAGTTCTGTATAAGCTCACCCCACTAAAAATTAGTTCAGTATATCCAATTCCCAGTTTTCAATTTCACTGCCATTTTGGTTTGATAATGGTGCCTCTCTATCTCTAGCTAAAATGAAAGTTTTTTTTTAATAACAAAACTACTAAAATTTCAACTGAAGAACTGATTTTTTTTTTCTCGGGGGTTTTCAGGGGAGTAATGGTGCCGAGGAACCAAAGAAGCCAAAGCTCTATTCCTTCTATCGAAGTACTTGTTCTTGTCGCGTTCGAATTGCTCTCAACTTGAAAGGTAGCTGCGTTTGTTATTTTTTGGGAAATTAATTGACTAATTTTGTTGCTTACGTTTTCTTGAAATTACCCAAAATTTGTTTTTTTAATACTCTGTAATGGAAACAGGGATTGATTATGAGTATAAAGCAGTTAATTGTTTCAAAGGAGAGCAGTTCAATCCAGGTAACTATCTGTGTTTTATCTTCCTCCTTAACCCCCCCCCCCCCCCCCCCCCAAAAAAAAAAAAGAGCCATTTTTGTTAGTATCCTGTCAATAATGTGTGTAGATTTGTATGGGTTCATAAAATCTAATTTTGTTTATTTTTTTTCTAATGATTTCCATACATCCCACAATGGGGATTCTTTTTCAATTTTTGCTTGTCCCCCCCAAAAAAGGTTCACCTTTTAGAAATAGACTAAAAACTGCTTTAATGTTTTAAATTTGCCTTTAATGAGAAGTGGTTAATTAGCTTTCATTTCATATCAGTAATATTATTTTAGATTGACAAGTAGGTTAAATTGGCAATTGACAATCTTTTTAAGGTGCGAGGTTTTTGATATGGCTGTATCATTCTGGCATGGAGAGAGTATGTAAATAGTTATTGGTAATTGTGTCATTTATGCAAAGATGATACTTGTTGGCCCTTGGGGAATATAAGAGTTACGGAGTGTTTGATAAAAACTGAATAAATCTGAATCTGAATCAAAAAAGTTGTTTGATAATTAATATGTTTGAAACATGTGAATGACAGAATTTTATTATTTTATCCTTTGAAAAAATTCTAAGTTGTAAATTTATTTAATATAACTTAATATAATAGTTAATATATTATTTATTTATTTTACTTTATTCAGCTGTTCATTCAGCCAAAAAAAAGCTGACTTAGCCATTCAGCTCAACCATCTGACCGCTATTCAGACGGTTTTTTTCCAAAAATAAACGCACTTAATGGCTGACCGATTCAGCCATTTAGATGTATTCAGTCCTAAACAAACATCCCCTTAAATTTATCTTAGTAAGATATGATAATTGTGCAAATTGAGAGTACGGTATTACTTAAATATGTTATAACTTATAACCCAAATTAAAGTCTTGCAAGGATATTACATTATGTTTTGCACAATTTGGTGTAAAGACATTGAACACAGGCATAAAAGGGTGAATCTTACATTGATGAAACAAACCCTTTTCAGTAAATGCAGGAATTGAAATAATTATCATTTTAATGCGCCTGGCTCTATCCTCCTTGTCGTATCATCTAATTTACGTTATAAAACTGTTTTTATCACCTTTAAGTCTCTAGTTTGCATAAACTCTATGGACTGCAAAATCATTCTTAGTCTTTACGCTACAGCACTTTCTTTATTTTTCATTTTCTTCTTTTGTACTGTTGCTTTGTCTATCATAATCTTTTTGTGCATACTTAAAGATGTTTGCTAAGTTGTGATCCCCTAAAGAAATCATCATATATTAAGGCAGGTGACTATGAACATTGGCTTTCTTGTGATAACCCAGCCAGGTTTTATTTTTTTATCAAGCATCCTTCTAACTCAGGCTTTGTAAGTGCCACAAATGCAATAATTTAAATAACTAAATTTCTTGTTCAGGTTCCCTGGCCAGTCCTTTAGGGCATCTTTTCTTGCTCAAGTATCCTGATTCCTGATCTATATATTGGGTGGTATTTATTTGTTTTGCAGGGATATTTAATTTGTTCCATATATAATATTTCTCTGAAATTTATTAACTTGGTTATCGCACATTGGTTTCAGTTTTCTTAAATCTCCATTTTTTGTTTCTGAGAATGCGTCTTAAACCACATGGAAACTAGGCCAACCCTTTTGGTACTGGCTCCAGATCTGATGGGAACCAGACCTGTTACTATTTCCTTTGCAAAGATATGTCATTTTGATAACTTTTTATTTTATTTTGAAAAGCGTAGAACTCTTAAAGCTCAATCCTATTGGTTATGTACCGGTGCTGGTGGATGGTGACATAACAATTGCAGACTCTTTGGCCATCTTAATGGTGTGTCATTGCATAACTTTCCCTCTTCAACTTTTGAATTCATGAATTATATAATATCAATGTTATTTCACCCCTTGATTTTCTATATTTTGTTCAAATTCAATTAGTGTGTTGTGATGTATAGTATCTGGACGAGAAGTATCCTCAACATCAATTGTTGCCTAATGATCTTGAGAAAAGGGCAGTAAATTACCAGGTAAATGCATTTGGTTCACATTGTGCTTAATTCTTTTTTTAATATACAACAGTACACGTACCAGTAAGATAAAAGTAATTCGTTATAAAGTTAATGAGTTCAGACATTAGGAGTATTTTGCTATTTTAACCCTTAAACTAACAGGATTACTCCCTCTTCACTTTCTCTCTCCCATCTTCACTTTCCTCATTTCTTCACCCTTGTCACTTTCTCTCTCCTCTCTTCAGTTTTCTCATTTCTTCACCCTCTTCACTCTCTCTCCCCTTCCTCTTTTGTAGCCTCCTGTCCTAGCTCCACCTCCCTTCCGTCGCCCTCCTCCGCCGCTGTGGCCGCCGAGGATGCCCTCTGTCCCCTTCTTTTAGATCATATTTTCTCTCACTAAATTATATATATATATATATATATATATATATAGAACCGCTCAGGTGAGGGATCCTGCATTTTCTTAAAATGAGGGATTTTTTTTAAATCACACCCAAAACACTGTATTATGGAAAAATTTCAGTTCCATAAATTATTAAACTTTTTTTTTAGTTGTTTATCACTTCACACTTCCTTCATTCATAGCCTTCCAATTCCATTTAGATCCAATCTTATAGGAATACTTTTATAACTACTTTCTCTCTCCAGATCTGAGCTCTGTATTTTCAGATGGTTTCAATTGGCATGGATTTGTGCTTGTTTTTTTTTTGTAAATTTATTAATGGTGGAATTGTAAATCTGAAGGGTATATATATATATATATGTATTTGTTCTTTTTACTGGATATGATGGTGAGCTTTGTGGCTGGTGGCGATTTGAATGTTTTAGCTCTGAGGTCAGGGATGGTAGAAATGGGGATACAAAAGAAATTTTGTAATATTGTTGAGATTATTTTTGTCCAAAAAAAACAAAACTTCGCTCAGATGAGGCTCTGAATGGTTTAACATTATTTTTGAATCTTACCGATTAAGAGGTATTCAGAGGCATAAAAATATTTACCAAACAAATTGTGTCTCTGAATAATGTACCACACAAGCCTTTTTCTATTGGCTGTACAATTACTTTGAGTCTAGAATGAACTGTGGAACAGATTCCAATACCTCGTGGAATAGGTACAATACCCCCTCCCCCCCCACCATTGTGCCCATTGGGGTGAAAATTTTGAGAGAATGACCTGATTTTCCGTTTATATGGTTGTCAATTTGATTTGAGAACCTTCAAGTAGTTGTTTTCTTCCACCAAGTATATTACAAAATGACACGGTGATTTTTTTCCCCGATCTCTTTGAGGCACATATATACACAAATACACACAAACACATATATTCATATATTTTGTTACAAGACCACTGTCCTTTTCTGCCTACTGTTATGAATTTATTCTTATAATGATTTATCATTAACTTTTTAGGCTGCAAATTTAGTTTCATCAAGCATACAGCCTCTTCAGAATTTTGGCATACTGGTGAGTACTTAATTCTCCTTGAATTGCTTATTCAGATGATGACATCATCTGAATATTACACACTTTTTTTCCCCTGAATTATGTTTGCAGAAATATATTGATGAAAAAGTTGGTCCTGGTGAGAGTCTTCCTTGGATGCAATCTCATATCAGAAAGGGCTTCACAGGTAAGTTTTCACCTGACTACCCAACTCACTTCTCACCAGAAAATGTACTCACACGAAGAAAAAGAGAGAGGCAATATATGAATGACCTATAATCGATCTTAGATCAGGAAATTACATTTATAGGAATCTACCAGATTGTCTTAAAACAGTTACTATTCTTCCACATCCTCAACTTATTAGCTTCAACCAACCAAAAAAAACAAAGAGGAAAAAAAATAAAAATAAAGTATTTGATTGTGATGTTTGATGTAAGATTTTACATGACCTTATGCTTAATCCTATTCAGTAAATGATTATCTCTTCGCTTTGCATATATGTTTATAGCCATCTATATCTAACAATAAAATACCAACTAATCAAACAACCGAAAACTTAATTTTCTCACGACACAGTGAATGAATATTAGATGACTCAAGCTGTTATCGACATTTGTTTGTTACTCCTTTCCATTGGATCTTAAATATCCACTTTCCAGGTAGTTGTGTCATAGACCAGAGCAACAACATTTTGACTAAATACTAGGGCTATGTTTGTTTGCAATGATTACACTTAGAATTGGACTATTAATCGTAAGTCTCTTGTTTATTTTTAAAAATAGACTTGAGACTAATAGTCCCAGGATCATTTTATGGGGACTATTTAATACCATATCCAACTAGGTATTATAATTCATACCATTTGGGACTAAAAATTTGAGGACAAAATTAACCTTTAATTTTGTTTAAAAAGACCGATGTATCTTATCATATCTATATGTACTCAAACTAATGAGAATATGATACCTTTGTTATTAGTGGTAAAGGTGTGAGTCCAAATGGTAAGTTTTTATCCAATACTTTAAATAATCCTGGACAAAACAAATATAACATGAGATTATTTTAAATTATCTCATGAATAATCCCATATAAAACAAACTTGTGACTATGACTATTTAATCCTAGGATTAATAGTCTTGGAATTACAATCCATGGGAATATGGTCCCGGGATTATAAATAGCTAAATGAGCCTAAATGAGACTCCTTCCATCCCAATATAATGAGTTCTTTACTCCTTCATACAATCATTTTTTTAAATAGCTAAATTTGGCCATGGTTCGCGGATTGCAACTAGCGATCTTGAGGTAATTCCTCAAGGCCCCTGCCATTTCTCCCACCCCTTGGGGTTCTTTTTTCTTATAATCATCGGCTAAAGAGATTACTATGAGTGGATGGAAAGATTAATTTGTTAGGATAGCGTGAGCTCACTTTGTTCAGGACATCCAGAATAGAAAGGAGCTCACTTAAATTGGGATGTAGGAAGTATATATTACCTTGATTGATTCTATCATTGATATAAAGTCCATTGTAACAACTGGAATGAGAAGTACAGTGCAATCTATTTCAGTATATCTCTGAAAGTAATCCTCCAAAAAGCAGAGACAGAGTGTGCAAAGTTTTAGTGTTCTATTGTTTCAATTTGTTTGATTGGTAACGCCTGAATAAATTTTAACAATCCTGACTGTTGACATTTGTGAATGATTTCTGTTAATTCAAGCATATCGGGTTTGTCTGATTTTTATTGAACTGTTGCAGCTCTTGAGAAGCTATTAAACAAATATGCTGGAAAGTATGCCACTGGAGATGAAGTTTTCCTGGTTTATTCCTCTCTGATTCATGTTTCTGGTCTGCATGAAAGCTGACAGTATAACAATTGATTACAGATACACTAAACTCTAAATACGTTATATTCTGAGGGGGTGACCATATGTAAATTAGTACCAAGCATAAAAGAAGAAGTACCAATAGAAATTTGAACTCTGGTAAATCCAAAATATCATATTCGTATCTGCTTTTGCTTAAGACTCCAAATATATTCCAATTAATTGAAATCGTGATTAAGATAATGTATAATAACTCATTATAATCTACTCTCTCCGTCCACCAAAAGAGTCCCATTTTGACCTTTTGAAGTTAATTGTGCGGAATCCTAAAATTTAAAATTGATATTTAATACAATTGTAATTGTTGTAAACTAGTCACAAAATTTGCTGTTCTCAACATTTGCATGTATTACACGAATCTTAAATTTTAAGTTTTCACGAATTGACTTCAAAAGGTGCTATGACAATCCCAATAAAGAAACTTCATCATTTCGAAAAATGAGGCTCAATTTTCGAATATTCCTTTTTTGCATATTAATGTGTCTATTCTGTTAGAATTTATTTTTCTGATGATTTATTTTTCAGTATTAAATTATAAGACTAAAATATGTTGTGAGAAAAAATTATTCTCAACTGTGTTAAGGCAAACCTTAATGTGTAAAAAAGGTTGAGAAGTCGAATAAAACTCTCATTTTGGGGCGGAGGGAGTATATATATAGTTGAAGTTAATAACCTGATATGAAATTCTATAGTTACAGATAATATTAAGTTGTCAGCTACCTCACTTCATTAATGGTGTAAAACAGGTCTTGTTTGTGGAGTATAATTTAGTGCTTTGGTGATCTTCAATAATTAACCCACTTGTTACTTCACTTGCAGGCTGACTTGTTTCTGGCACCCCAGATTCATGCATCTATCAAAAGGTTCAATCTTGACATGGTAGGTCCTGTGCATTCTTGACGCTTTGTGTCTCTCTGAGTCTATATGTTTGTTTGACATTGTTGGCTATATTAATTACCTGTTCTAGAATTTCCTTTTTCTAGGAAGGTGTTTGATGTTATTGTCAGTGCATGAAATTTATTGCTGTTTCTATTAACTACCACATCGGCCCGTGCTTCCGTGCAAAGCACAGGTTATGTTTGAAATATTTTTTTTATAATCTTATTTCTATTTTTATTTGGAATTTTCATATATTTTATGTTTGTATATTTTTTTAATGACAATAATGATTTTTGTACATTATTTAGTCATCTTATATTTCGTATTATGTATTTCCTCCGTTCCAACATAATTAATATTTACTTTTTAAAGGATAATATGAGACGTTTCTAAACTTAAAAGGTTTATATTTGCCCCAGAATATGATATAAAACCAGATTTGTAAATGCACATCAAAGTTATCTAGTTCTCTATCTAAACATGTCCTGCTTATACATTTTGCTATTTCTAAAATTACTAAAAGTATCACTCCCTGAATGATCCAATGGTTTATGCTACTTCAAAATTAGAATTTAATTATATTTACCAAGAACTGATAATTTAACGGGAAAAAAATAAGTTAATTATATATGCATATAGAAAAGTTTGCAAAAAATAGTACAACTTAATAAGTAGTATCTCGGTTCCAAAATTAGAGATATATTTTGATTTTTTAAAGTCAATTTGCAGAATTCTAAAAATTAAAAATCTGTATTTAATTTTGGAAAAAAAAATACTACCCTTTCTCCTAAAATATAACTCACAAAAACATTAGAAACAAACAGCTATATAAAATAGAGCATAACAACAAATGAGCATATATAAAGAATTAATGGGAATTACTTTGAGAGAAGCGGCATTACTGGTATGGTATCAATAACCAACTTCTCGATCTTTCAAATTGGTAAAGATTGAAAAGTATATATTTTTAATTTTATTAGACAGAGTAGTTGGAATAATACAGAGAGAGAGAGTAAAACCCTAAATTCTAATGGTCATGAAGGAATGTATTTTGTTGAATGGGATGAAGAAGTTTATTTTAGTTGAACTTTTAATTGGTAGAGTTCTATTTGGAGTTTTATTATCTACTTACAGGTAGGATTTTAAATTATTTCTTAAAATTATGAGTAGAACGACAATTCTTAAATTTTAGTGTTGAAAGACGGTTTTGTGCTATTTATTATATATATTGATATAGAAGGGTATTACTGCGTCCATGCATCTCAACACTAAATACTAGTCGACATTAATGGATCACATGATGGATGCATAATCATAGCAAAGTTAGGCACCATGATTGGCCACGTACTATAAGCTTTCAACGTTAATAAGTACCATCCCACAAAATTAATAAAATATCATCTAAAATAAAAGAAACAATTATTTTTAAAGAGAGGAGTAACCATGCTACCTCGGCTGTGAATTGCAAGGATAAAATTTGGTGATGTTTGATATTCAGGAACCAAAGACTAAAGATTATGAGAGAGTTAATTTAGGGACTGTTTAGAGGCATGTTTTATTGAGCAACAAACCATCTATTTATACAGCATAATGAAAACTGAATTGCAGAAAATCTGCTACATGGTAAGCATAATAGCTAACTGCCTAAAAAATAACATAAAGAAATAGTCATAATCCTAAAGAATAGCACCAACTAAAACTGATTCAGCTACATGAGTCATTCCAGTCAACACTCCTCCTTGACTCTGGAGCTGCATACACCTAATTTCTGCCTCAAGAATTCTTATCTAATCTTTGGAAGTGCCTTTGTTAGGATGTCAACACTTTAATTTTCTGTTTTGCAATGGATTAGCTGCACTTCTCCTTCTCTTTGTACCTCTCTTAGATAATAAAGCTTTATGTTGAAGTGTTTTGTTTTGTCATTGTACACTGGATTATTAGCAATTGAAATTGCAGCTTGGTTGTCTACAAATATCTGTGTGCCTTCTTTTTTGTTCCATATGCAAATCTGTCATGAGTTTCCTAATCCAAATAGCTTGATTCACAGCAGCCACAACAGCCACATATTCTGCTTCTGCTGTGGATTGAGCTATGACTTCTTGCTTCTTAGAACAACATGGAAAAAATTCCAGAACCAAAACTAAAACAGTAACCTGAGGTGCTTCTCATGTCATCAACGCATCCATCCCAATCACTATCAGAATAACCATGGAGACTAAAGTTCTTAACTTGTTTGAACTTTACTCCATAATCAATTGTGCCTTTAACATATCGAAGAATTCTTTTTGCTGATTGAAAATGAATTTCTCTAGCACAATGCATATACCTTGATAGCATTCTCATTGCATGCATGATATCTGGCCTGGTTGCAGTTAAATACATTAGGCAGCCTATTAGACACATGTACAACCTTTCATCCACCTTTTCAGCTCCATCATCCTTACAAAACTTCTCCTTTTGATTCATTGGAGTTGTAGTTGGTTTGCACTCTTCCATGTTGAACTTCTTGAGGACTTCCTTTGCATATTTATGTTGACATAAAAATATTTCATTTTGTTTTTGATGTACCTGCATACCAAGGAAGAATGTCATCCTCCCAAGGTCTGTCATTTCAAAAACATCTTTCATTTCTTCTTTAAACTTGTCAGTCATCTCCTTGCTAGTTCCTGTAACAAGAAGATCATCAACATATAGAGATACCACAAGTATTTCATCATCAGCCTTCTTAATATATAAAGTAGATTCACTCAGACTTTTTTCAAAGCCTAAGTTCACTAAGTGTTCATCAATTCTGCTATACCAGGACCTTGGTGCCTGTTTTAAACCATATAGGGCCTTCTTTAGTCGATATACCTTGTCCTCGTGTCCTTCAAAAATGAACCCTTCATGTTGCTTACAAAAATTTCTTCCTCCAAGTATCCATTCAAAAAAGCTGATTTGACATCCATTTGGTATATAACCCAGCCCTTTTGTGCAACAAGAGCCAACAACATCCTTATGGTATCCAACCTAGCAACTGGGGCAAAAGTTTTAGAAAAATCTACCCCAAATGTCTGAGCATAACCCTTGACAACAAGTCTTGCCTTGTACTTGTTTACAGAACCGTCAGAATTGAGCTTGGTCCTGTGAACCCACTTGACTCCTATAGCTTTCTTGTGTTTAGGTCTGTCCACCAATTCCCATGTCTGGTTCTTTTCAATCATCTTTAGCTCCTCCTTCATTGCAGTTATCCATTTCTGATCAGTTGCAGCTACTTCATACCCTGCATGCTCCATTACAACAATATTGCACCTCTGATAAATATGTATGTGTATATGTATATATATACATACACATATACAATCATCAGTGTTGGCACTGCTTCTCTGATTGGTTGCTAGTTCAGTTCCGTGGTGGTAATTTTGGTGTATAGTTCTCTCTCAACGAGCAGAGGTTTTACCTATTATCTGCCTTGTCCTTCCTTTTATAGTTTTTTTATTTACTGCGTTGTAGTTTTAGTTCATTCCTTCATTCCCATGTAGTCGTGTACTTTAATTTGAATGAGCTCTACTATAAAAGGTTTATACGCTCAAATGTTTATGCAGACCGAATACCCTCTTCTATCAAGGCTGAATGAGGCATACAAAGAGCTACCTGCTTTTCAGGACGCTATGCCAGAAAAGCAGCCAGATACACCAACTGAGAGTATTTGAGTAAGTTGAAAAACATATAGGTGCCCTTTTCATTTCTATTTAATCTTTCATTTTTATGAGATTTACGACCCCTAAAATAAGTGAATTAAAATGAGCACAGATGCTTCAGGTTGCTTCTTGTAACATTCCCGAATTGTTGTATTGTTGATCAGGTTTTATTATCAACGAGCAGCGATTCGCATTACTTCTTGTAACCTATCCGAATTGTAGTATTAATGTTCAATTGTGTAGGAATTCATGGTGCCGGTTGAATTTTTTATTTGGAAATTAATGTTGATTTTATTTGTACAGTACTGTTTATTCATTCTGGACATTTTTATTTTCAAGTCTTGTGATTATTTCCTCACTTCTGTATCAAGATGACATGAGACATCTAGTACCGGATACTATCGCTTATATATGGGAAAACAGAGTATGTGTTTTGGACATAAACAAGCAACTTTGTGTGTGTGTGTGTGTGTGTTCAATTGTTTTATGTGATTTCATTAATATATTTTCAGTCAGTTCATCCTGAAGAATACAAAATAATAGAGGTAACGACTGATATTTTCTCTTGCATGATGTTTTAAAATTTAGTACAAATGGTCACGGATAGAAAAAACATTCTGCAAAAACTTCCCATGAATAGTTTAAATACTTTTTAATCTTGATTGTTGCTTATTATTTGAACGGTCCAAAATGATTAGACTGGAAATATTCTGACAGTAGGGGTTGATTTTGGATTATGTCATATATATATATATATATATATATATATATAGTCCGGTGAACTGGAGGGAGCATAGCGACGGTTTTTTTCGTCGTTATAGCATAGAAAGTTGATTTTTTTGCTATAGAGATGGAAAAAACTGTCGCTATAGCCTGTTCGATCTTAATTTGCTCTCTCCAGCGAACTGGAGAGAACCGGGTTATATTTTTTATTATATTTTTTTTGGGGAAAAATTGAATTTCATAACTGGAGATTAAAGCTTAAAGCATTACAAATAAAAGGAGGGGGAATAAAGCCTCATTCCTGGACTTTAGACATAGAATCCGAAGCACAAGCTAAGAGATGTGCAACAAAATTTTAAGTTGGGGCATCAAATAACTTCTTAAGGCCACTTCAAATAAGAATATGAAAATAATTTTCTTATAGCTTAGTTATATGCATTAGAGACTTCTATAAGAATAAAAATAATCAAATTTGAACAATAAAATATATATTTATTTTATACCATTATAATAATGTTAATTCTTCAATAATTTTATAAGATCATTGTTGAATTTTGAAAATAAATCTAAAATATTTTTAAACTTAAAATAGAGACAATTAATTGAAAATTATGAAATAATAAATCTTATATACAATGAATAGTAATTTTCAAACAATTTACAATAATTATCATTGTATTTAAAGTTAAAGGAATTCATGTGTATTTTGAGTTTGATAAATATTTTAAGTCTCAATAATAATTTATATTGTAAACCTAGGGGAATATATATTTATACACATATATACACACACGTGCGCATATATAAATACTCCTTCTATTCTAAAATATAGGATGAAATTTAATTTTTAAAAGTCAACTACGATACTTTTAAATTCAAAATTAACATGATTCATTTAACTAGCGAAAATGAGTTGAACTTTTCAAAACTTGACATTCTAAAATATAGAATCAAATTAAATTTAAAAAGTTAATTCAAAATATTTTTAAATTCAAAATTAATGTAATTCATTTATTTAATTTAAAATTTTAATTATGAATGATGGATGCGAAAATTTTCGCATTGATAAGACATTCAAATATGTTATTTTTTTTCGAGTTTTTTAAGTGCATCTAATCATAATCATATTTTGTCATAAAGTGTTTGTGATTTTCAATACAAATTAATTTACTAGTCAACTTAATTGTGTTTTGAATATAAGAATAAAATGAAAGCATTTGTCCTTCAGCACATGCATGCATCTGTAATTCAAATGGTCATTGACGGTTTGATTATTTTTTTTAAATTTTAATTTAATCCGATATCCTCTTCAATTTAATTAGTATATATATAGTCTAACAAACTTACATTCAATACAAAATATTTTAATTATTATTATTACAATACATGTGATATCTCTCTCTCTCTCTCTCTCTCTCTCTCTCTCTCTCTCTATATATATATATATATATATACAGAACTGATCCAGTCCGGGAGTCCGGACTGGATCAAAATCCGGTCCAAATTTTTTTTTTTTTTTTTTGCTTTTTTTTTTTTGGAACAACTAAAAAAAAAAAAAAAAAAATTTATGGAACTGAAATTTTTCAATAATACAGTGTTTTGGGTGTGTTTTTAATACCTACCCCAACCAATGTATGTACAGTCTGCCCAGACTGTACAGACATGTTTCGTTATAGGCATCCAAATCACACCCAAAACACTGTATAATGTAAAAATTCCAATTCCATAAATTTTTTTTTTTTTTTTTTAGTTGTTTCAAAAAAAAAAAAGCAAAAAAAAAAAAAAAAAAAAAAAGTCCGGATTTTAACAAAATCCGGGAGTCCGGACTGGATCCGGACTCTATATATATATATATATATATATATATATGAGTTTGGATCTTAAGCTCACCCCTTATTCAACTCATTCGAGCTCGCTCCCCTTTAACGACGGACCCGACGACAGTTCGGTCATACAACCGTTGTCTATACTTTTAGCGACAGACAACATATAGCGTCGCTAAAAGTATAGACGACGGTTGTATGACCAAGCTGTTGCCGGGTCCGTTGTTAAAGGAGGGTGAGCTTGGGTGAGTTGAATAAAGGGTGAATTTAAGATCTGTACCGCTATATATATATATATATATATATATATATATATATATATATATATATATATATATATATCTAATAAAATGCAAATGATTTTGAATTTCCCGCTCACTCAATAAATTATCTGGGTCGTCCAAAGTTTGAGATAAATCCCACCGTTCATACATCTATCTAATAAAATACATCTATCTATCTAATAATCTAATAATAATTTAATAAAATACAAATGACTTTAAATTTCTCGCTCACTCAATAAATTATTTTGGTCGTTCAAAGTTTGAGATAAATCATATTGTCCATACAGTGCCGGAGGCACGGGACCCAGCTAGTATATATATATATATATATATATATATATATATATATATATATATATATATATATATATATATATATACAGAAATGATCAAGTAAGGGATCCCTTACTTTCTTAAAATGAGGAACTTTTTTTTTGTTTTTTTTAAAACAACTAAAAAAAAGTTTAATATTTTATGGAACTGAAATTTTTATATAATACAATGTTTTGGATGTGATTTGGATACGTATAACAAAATAGGTATGTACAGTCTGTGCAGACTGTACATACATTTTTTTGTATAGGTATCCAAATTACGCCCAAAACATTATATTATGGAAAAATTTCAGTTTCATAAAATATTAACTTTTTTTTAGTTGGTTTAAAAAAAGCAAAAAAAAAAGCAAAAAAAAAATCCCTCATTTTAAGAAAGTAGGGGATCCCTTACAAGATCCGGACCGTATATATATATATATATATATATATATATATATATATATATATATATATATATATATTGTAAAATCTCAAATTTTATAGATAAAGATTTAAATTTCTCGAAATAATTTTTTATATTATGATGTGGATTTGATATAATGTTATAGTTATGGGTAGTATTTATAAATTTTGTAAATTATGTAAGTTGTCATATTATATTTCATTGGTCGGGGAATATTCATTTTAAATAGGAAATATTTGTACAACGGCACAATCATTGGTGGACCCCACGACAGAATTATTGTCGGATTGAGAAAACGACAAAAATATTTTATTGAAAATAACGGCGGAAGTTTTACCGTTGATACTGTTGAACTACTCGGTAGTAAAAGTACAGTAATAAGCGTTGTTGCATAGTAGCACACGGTATTGATTATTGATGCTTATGTGAAAAATTACTCAGTTTGATTCAATTATTGTCAATTAATAATATGAATTATTATAGCGATAATGAAGTTTTGTTTTATTCGTATTATTAACGTAATAAATCAAAAATATCTTTTTATATAAAACAGAATACTTTATTAAAGTTATTCAATAAATAGAATATATTATATTTTATTATGCATAGTATTTTGCATAGTATTGCATAGTAAAAATCTTTTTATATAAATAGAATATATTATATTTTATTTAAAAGATTTTTCTTTAACTATTGACCGTCAGATTAAAGTAAATCAATCTAGACCGTTCATGAGTTAGTTACTATGCATTCTATTTTTCTATAAATAGAAGCTCATTCCTTCATTATTTTCTTACGAATTCACTGAACTCCAGAGAGAGAAAATTTTAGAGAGAAAAAAAAAGAGAAGTCTGCTACCTTTATTTCCTATATTCAGTTTTTTTTACGGTAAGGGATATTATTCTTTTATATTCATGAAGAGAACTGTTGTTATTCTATTTCTTATTATTCTGTTGGAATAACCCGTATACGCGGGCTATCCTATACTTGGTGACATTTTTCTATTATTCTCTCTTTATTATTCCGTTGGAACATCCTGTCTGTGCTATACGCCGGACACGGTTTCATTTTTATTATTCCCTCTTTATTATTCTGTCGAAATATCATGTCTGTGCTATACGCCGGACCTGATTCCATTTTATTATTCCGTCTTTATTATTTTGTCGGAATATCATGTCTGTGCTATACGCCGGACCTAGTTCCATCATTTATTATTCCGCATTTATTATTCTGTTGAAACATCCTGTCGGTGTGAATTTCACCTGACATGGTTCCGTTATTATTATTCTGTTGGAATAACCTGTCAATGAGAAGTACCGCATGCATAGTGATTTATGTTGTTATTTCATTACTTATTATTCTGTTGGAACATCATGTCGGTGTGAATTTCACCTGACCTGGTTCCGTTATTATTATTCTGTGGGAATAACTTGTCTATGCGAAGTACCGCATGCATGATGATATCTTTTATTATTCTATTCGGTATTATATTCAGTTGTTTAAAATTTTGACTTCTATACTCCATGAAATTAATGGAATATTCTTGATATTTCCGCTTCATCCAGTATCTTTTCATGGAAATATTCTTCTGAGCATTCTTGAATTATATTCTACAAAGAAGTATCATGTTGATAATTTGGACATTATTAGTTCCTGGATAATTTAATTCTTGAACTTGTTTAATTGAATTCTTATATCATTATCATCATCCTCATGTTTATATTTATTGAAAGTCATCTGTGGCCTGAAGTGCATAGATGGACTTGGTATGATTATGACCAGAGATTATTCGGTAAAATCATGACCGTAATGTTACAAATGATATGAAAATTTAAAAGTCTTTATTGGCCCGTAGTGCATTGATGGACAATTTTTGGTATGATTATGGCTATGGATTCTATTCGGACAAGGGAGCAAAGATGAATTATTTTATGACATGATCAGAACCGTTGATGAAAACACGATTATCTTTGGCCCGTAGTGCATGGATAATTCGTGATCGTGATACTAAAAAATATCATTGGTCTGTAGTGCAGGGATGATTTAATGATGTGGATTATTTATTGAGTTGAGTCTCAGCGATAAAAGTGATGAAAAACTTTTTAAATCATAAAAGATAGTAGATTCTATTCTCTACTTGACTCTTTTAATGGATTGCTTGATCCGTTGCAGTTAAACTTGATATCTATTGTATTTTATCAGTTTAACATTGTTGAAGGCTAATGATAATTTATTTTGCATTATCTTAGTTATAATATTTCTTACTGGGCTAGTTGAGCTCACTCTTTCTTTCACTGTTCTCTTCAGGAAATGAGAACGTAGCTGGGACTAGTCGGGGAACGGAGTGATAGTCCAAAATGGTGTCTTAGTAGTCCTTAATATTCTGTAAAATAGTGTAATAATAAATGTAAGGAGGACTCTATTTGAGAATGAATATTGTCTAGAAGACAAAATTTGTATTTAAACTCATAGCATATGTTTTGTCGTATTATACACGACTGCTGTATTATTAGTTTGTATTTGTATTATTAGATGTATTGACGACTCAAAATTAGGTATTCATCACCCATTTTGAGTCGCCAAATACATGTTACATAAATTAAATACAACTTATTTATACAACTGTCGTGTACAATATAACAAAACATAAACTGAGAGTTTAAACAAGAATATTGCCTTCTAGATAATATTCACTCTCAATGGAGTTCTCAAAGACAGTATACAAACTCAAATTCAGTCCTCATTACATTTATTTTTATACTATTTAACAGAATAGTGAGGACTACTAGCTAACACTATCATCCGGACTATCACTCCATTCCCCGACTTGTCCTAGCTACGTTCTCATTTTCTGAAGAGAACAGTGAAAGAAAGGGTGAGCTCAACTAGCCCAGTAAGAAATATTATGACTAAGATAATGCATGATAAAATATCATTAGCCTTCAATAATGTTAAACTAATAAAATACAATAGACATCAAGTTTAACTGCAGCGGACAAGCAATCCATTAAAAGAGTCAAGTAGAATATAAAATCTACTATCTTTTATGAGTTAAAAAGTTTTTCATCACTTTTATCGCTGAGACTCAGCTTAATAAATAATTCACATCATCCCTGCACTACGGCCAATGATATTCATTAGGGTCACGACCACAAATTCCATGCACTACGGGCCAAGGATATTTGTGTATTCATCAATGGTCATAATCATGCCAACAACTGTCTATCAATGCACTAAAGGCTAATGAGGACTTTTACCACATCATTTATAACATTACGATCATGATTACACCGAATAATCCCTAGTCATAATCATACCAAGTCCATCTATGCACTACATGCCACAAATGACTTTCAAAAATATAAACACGAGGATGATGACAATGATATAAGAATTCAATAAAACAAGTTCAAGAATTAATTTGTCCAGGAACCAATAATGTCTAAATTATCAACATGATACTTCTTTATAGAGTAAAATTCAAGAATGCTCAGAAGAATATTTTCATGAAAAGATACTGGATGAAGCGCAAATATAAAGGATATTCCACTAATTTCATAGAGTATAGAAGTTAAAATTTTAATCAACTGAGTATAATACCGAATGAAATAACAAAAGATATCACCATGCATGCGGTACTTCGCATAGACAGGTTATTCCAACAGAATAATAATAACGGAACCAGGTCAGGTGAAATTCACACCGACAGGATGTTCCAACAGAATAATAAATGATGGAACCAGGTCCGGCGTATAGCACAGACAGAATATTCCGACAGAATAATAAAGACGGAATAATAAAATGGAACCAGGTCCGGCGTATAGCACAGACAGGATATTCCGACAGAATAATAAAAGAATGTCACCAAGTATAGGGTATTTCGCGTATACAGGTTATTCCAACAGAATAATAAGAAATGTAATAACAACAGTTCTCTTCATAAATAAGAAAAAAAATAACACCCCTTACCTTTGAAAGAAACTGGATATAGGAGTAGTGAGGTAGAAGGCTTCTCTTCTTCTATAGATTTTCTATTACAGTACAATACCTCCAACTTTTTCTTCCTTTTTAATTTAGTCCTGTAAATATTATCAATCTTGCACCACCTCTCCTAATAGTAAATAATGTGTTTCAATAGTAAATTATGTGACTCAATAGTTCTAGACATGTGAAAATACGAATTACAGTGTAATACCTCTATCTATACCTCCATTTTTAACTTAGTTATGCAAGTATTATCAATCTTGCACCAACTCCCCTAATAGTAACAAGAATGTGAGTCAATAGTATCACATGTGAACAAATAGTTATAATCATGTAAAATAATAGCAATCAATTGCTCATTTATCCGGTTAAATACCCGATTGATCAATATAACCTCTAGACATCAATTATTATCGAAATAAATGTCTATTTTCACTAACACAAATAATTACAACATAATGAAACCATTTTTATCAAAAATATAAATTTTGAAATTTCAAAGTTTGATTTTTCCTGAAAAAGTCAACTGTTGACTTTTTGATCAAATAATGAATTCCGGAAAATTTTGTGTTTATAGACTATTTTTACTAATTTCGACGTTCCGGACTCAAATACCACGTCCGCGTCTCCAAAATCAACTCCGAACAACATCCATCATTAATATAATAACTCACAATATTTATCAACCAGGTCGTTCCTAGGAAAGAGGGAACTTTTTAATAAGGATTTCTCCCTATTGGCGCGCAATTAGGTGACCAAACCTCTCCTTGGCAGAACTTCTAGACATTGTAAATATTGTAATTTATTAATATGAATAACTTTGTCATCTCAATTATTAATCTAATAAAATATCATATAATGCAGATGATACTGTGACAATAATTGAATCAATAATATGAGATATATGATGCAGAAATTACTGTATCAATAATTGAGTATAACTGAGTGACTTCTCACGTAAGCATCAATATTCAATACCGTGTGCTAATACACAACCACGCGTATTATTGTACTTTTACTACCGAGTAGTTCAACAGTATTAACGGTAAAACCTCCGCCGTTATTTTCGTAAAATATTTTTGTCATTTTCTCATTCCGACAATAACTCTGTTGTGGGGTCCACCAATGATTGTGCCGTTGTACGAACATTCCCTGCCAAAACGAATATTCTTTGACCAATCGAATATAATATAACTACTTGCATACTTTGCAGAATTTATAAATACTACCCACAACTATATCATTCTAATAAATTCATTCCATAATATTCAAAAATGATAATTATAGCATTATAATCTTTATTCATAAAAGTTGGGATCTTACATCACACACACATACACACACACACACACACACACACACACACATATATATATATATATATATATATATGGGGTTCCATCCACAGCAACCGGTTGCTATGGAGCAACCCCTTTTTTATCCTTGTGTCAATTTTTGTTTTTGCTCCAGCTGTCACAACTAAAAAAGGGGTTGCTCCACAGCAACCGATTGTTGTGAATGGAACCCCTAAATATATAGTTTTCATCCATGACAACCGATTGACACAGAAACTATTCTAACAACTGTCTTTTCAACCGTTGATCATGATAATAAAGGGTTAAGTTGATGGAAAATTTTAAGTAAACAATAATTGATTAGTTTTTAATATTATTCCAAATATTAAATATAATTTTGGTTTTCTCACTATTTTTTATCCAAAAAATAACACTCTTTTTTTAATACAAGATTAATATAGATAATTGATATTATATTTAATACTATAAAATCATTTATTTAATTTTTGTGCACAAGAGCATCTCCAACAGCCCCTTCACACACTTTGGGATACTAAATTAGGTGAGTCACATCATAAAAATTATTTTCAACAGCTTCTTTAACCTTAGTAATCAAATTTGGAACTTCATTCTCTCTCTTTAGATCTGGTAAATTGACCTTGCCTCTTCAAAATATTTATTTTATTTAGGGAGAATCAAAATCACGTGAAAAAGGGTCCACCAACCGACACTTGGTTGACCCGGCCGACATTACTGTTTGCTTCCCACTCTCCTAAAAGTAAAGTTCGTGGGCGGGTTTCTACCGAAAGTGGTTAGTATAAAATTTATTTTTGAGTAAGTTAATCAATTAACCAATAGAATAATGACATGCAAGTGAGATTTTATGTGTATCAACATTCTATTGATCAATTGACCAATTTATCCAAAAATAAACTTCCGTTCCTACTTATATATTAAAGCCAACCCCTTGTGACTTTCTTTGATCACTGATTTTTAGTCTCTCTTATTATCTTCTTCTTCTCTCTCTCTAGCCGCCTTCTTTGATCACGCATTCACACATTAATTATTATCTTCTCCTCTCTGTTTTCATACTCTTCTTCTTCTTTATTTCTTCAATAGGAGTATCCAGGGGGCGGGATTTTCACTGGCAACTAATTAAAGGTACGTACGTACACATTTCATAATCATTCCTAAATTAATTACCAAATTAAAAGAAAAAGCCTGTGCAAGTAATTAATTAAGTTAAAATGGGTGGTTCAGCCCAATGTTTTCTGACTTTTCGATTGTATTGTTGTGCTATACACTTATCTAAATCTTCATTTTGATCCAAAAACTTGTTAATTGTTGGAGAAATCGCATACCCATCCATATATGCTTATCTTAAATCAATTTGGTCAAAAGGTTAAGTTATTAGGTTTATGGCTCCTTAGAGCATAATATAATAGTTATTAGGTCTATTTTCTTCACTTTTATATTTGAATAACTTTTATGAAACCATGTTTCCTAATATTTAGCTACCTTTTTCTGGTTTTTGTGTTATAGTTCATTCCTTTGCGCTGCTATTTTATTTTCCATTGACATCTACCTATGTCACATTCAGTGAACGTGTAATTTATAGAACATCAGTCATCAATCTGTTAGTGATCAATGGCTGCTGCGACCCCCCAAGAAGCCTCATCTACTACATTCCATTATCCTTATCATGTGTTCTTGAGTTTTAGAGGCAAAGACACTCGTAATACCTTCACCGATCACCTCTACACAGCTTTGACAAATGCAGGAATTCGCACTTTCAGAGATGATGATGAACTTCCGAGGGGAGAGAATATTGAGTCAAAACTGGAAAAGGCAATTCAAGAATCGAATATTTCAATAGTGGTATTCTCAAAAAACTATGCTTCTTCAAGATGGTGTCTTGATGAGCTTGTGAAAATCCTTGAACACAAGAAGAATTCCACCAATCATATGATTCTGCCAGTTTTCTACCATGTAGTTCCAACCCAAATTAGGCATCAAACAGGGAGTTTTGAAGATGCATTTGCCAGACATGTGGAGAGATTGAAGTCGAAGAATGATGAGAAGAAAAGGGAAGGAATGGAGAATGTGGAGAGGTGGAAGGCAGCCCTTAGCGAAGTTACAGATCTGGCGGGAATGGAATTACAGGACGGGTAATGTACTTTGTTCACCCTTTTCTTAGAGTTTTGTTCTTACAATCGACGGCATTCATAATAAAAAAGTATAAGTAGTCACAATAAGTTAGGTGTTTATGGGGATGAAATTAATTTGATAAGCATGTCCCTGTATTTTTTTTCTTTCCTTCCTCTGTCTTTACCTTCTGCATATAAACTGGTGTAAACTGCAAAGCTTGCCTTCTCTTCTCCTCTAAATTTTGTCCAGAACATATACTTAAGAATATGGTTTTGTCATTTTTATAACTACATTATTCAACATTTTCATTATATTTTGGCAAGCAGCTAAACATACGTATCAAGGATAAATACAAAAAGTTTAATACTGAAGAATTATGTTTATATAAGTGCATATACTTGTGTAGTTTATGGAAGGAATTACTAAACAAAAAGTTGTTTACAAAAAAATGATAATTATTGAACTATAAGAAATGTTAAAATTGCGAGGGTAAGTACTCTTGTCAAGAAACTGCTCGTTAATTTAAGTTTAGAAATATTCTTGAATTCTCTTCTCTATTGCATATTTCGAAAATAATATTCATTTGATACTCACAAGGATATATTTTTCTTTCGATTTTGCAGACAAGAAGCCAAATTTATCAAAGAGATTGTTAAAGAGATTGTTAAAAAATTGAAACGTTCAGTCTTAAGAGTTCCCGACCACCTCATTGGAATGAAGTTTCATGTGAGCGACATCAATTATTGGGTACAAAATGGGTCAAATGATGTTGAGATAATGGTGATCTATGGAATGGGGGGCATAGGTAAGACAACCATTGCCAAAATTGTTTATAACCTGAATTTCGACTCGTTTGAAGGAAGCAGCTTTCTTGCAAACATTAGAGATGCTTCTGAACAACCCAATGGTTTGGTTCGTTTACAGAGACAACTTCATTCAGATATTCTCAAGGGAAGAAAGGAGAAGATATACAATGTTGATGAAGGCGCCATTAAGATTAGAGATGTGGTATCATGTAAAAGAATACTTCTTGTTCTTGATGATGTGGATCAGTTGGACCAATTAAATGCAGTACTTGGGATGCGAGATTGGTTTCATCCGGGGAGTAAAATTATAATAACCACCAGACACAAGCATTTGATAAAATCCAATGATGTACGTAAGATGTACGAAGTTAATGAGCTAAATGGTGATGAGTCACTTCAGCTTTTCAGTTGGCATGCCTTTGGACAAGAGCACCCTAATGAAGGTTATGTGGAGCACTGTAAAGGTATACTTAAGCATTGTGGAGGGGTTCCATTAGCTCTTGAGGTTATAGGTTCATTTTTGTTTGGAAAAGATATTGATATATGGGTGAGTCAATTGGAGAAATTAGAAAGAGTTGGTGATGGCGATATTGTCAAGAAACTCAGAATAACTTTTGATGGATTACCAGATAATGACATCAAGAATGTTTTCCTTCATGTCGCTTGTTTCTTTGTCGGAGAGGCCAAGGATTGGACAATCAAGGTACTAGACTCCTGTGACTTGCAAACAGCAGTGGCAATTGAGCATCTTGTTGGTCGATGTCTCTTACATATTGATCGTGACAATAACACGTTGAGGATGCATCAACTAATTAAAGACATGGGAAGAGATATTGTTAAGCAGGAAGCACCTGATGAGCCTGAAAAACGTAGTAGATTATGGCATCCAAAAGATTGCTCTAGCGTTTTGAGTGACAAAATTGTAAGAAACATGCTTATCTCATTCATGTATATGTGTGTGTTGGGAATTTTTTTTAGTGTGTATTTGCATTCTCCGACTTATCCAGTTCATGTTGGTTATCTATATTTAACAGGGTACGGAAGCAATTAAAGCTCTAGGCTTTGACCTGCAAATGTTTAAGAAAGATAACCGGGTCAAATCAAACTATATTGCAAAGAATGACAAAAAACATCGCTTTGAAGACGTTCACGACAACACATTTGAGTTGTTCAAGTCACTAAAAAGTCATGCTTCCAACTTCCTCTCTTGGCTTCCGATGAAAAATAATTTATACGAAGGGGACTTTGAAACTAATGCCTTCACAAGGATGAGACAACTAAAGCTATTAAAGCTCAATTATGTCAAACTCGAGGGAAGCTACAAAGAATTTCCTAAACAATTAAGATGTTTGTGTTGGCATGGATTCCATTTAGGATCTATTCCCAATGATTTATCATTGGAAAGGTTGATTATTCTTGACATGCAATACAGCAGCTTGAAACAAGTATGGAAAGGAAAGAAGGTATGTAATACTCGGTTCAATCTCTTTTCCTTCGTTTTATCATTGAAGTTCTTGAAAAATACACTTGTCATTTATTTTCTTTTTGATTAACAGTTCCTTCCATCCCTGAAGATCCTTAATCTCAGTCATTCTAAATGGATTTCCAGAACTCCTAACTTCTCAAGAGTCTCAAATCTTGAGAGGTTGATCCTCAAAGGATGTGCGAGTTTGGTTGATGTTTGTGAATCTATTGGATTTGTTGAGGGACTTGCTTTACTAGATCTAAGTGATTGCAGAAGTTTAAAAGAGCTTCCAAGAAACATAGGCAGGCTAAGAAGTCTTGAAAAACTGATGATCTCCGGTTGCTCAAGTCTTTGCGAGTTTCCAACGGGGATGGGGAGTATGGAGTCACTGAAAGAGATTTGTGCTGATAGAACTAGAAATATTGCATTAATTCCTCTTAGCAGAGAGGTCCAACAATGGGATTTGCCGGGTTGTTTAGTTAAGTTAAGTCTTGGATGCTGCAATTTATCTGATGCTTCCTTCCCCAAGGACTTTTATAACCTACCCTTCCTGGAGTATTTGCATTTAAGTGGGAATTTAATTCGAAGCCTTCCAGATTGCATCAAAACTCTTAACCGGCTTGAGTTACTCAGCTTATCATTCTGCCCATTGCTGCAATCTGTTGAAGGTCTGCCAAGTACTGTAACAGATTTGTTTGTCACCCACAACGAGTCCTTGGAAATAATAAAAAGTACATCTAATTTATTCCGCATTCATTGTGGGGATTGTGAGAATCTGGGTGAAGTTGAAGGATATTACAAATCAGTGGGCATTGAAAATGCGGACAAACGAATTATAAAGAATCTGGGGTTGTTGGAGTTTCAAGTTGAGGATAAAGTTGTTGAAAAGATGAAGGTATATACTCTCGTATATGGCCTTGTTTCTGATGATCTTGCTGTATATATGTATCAAAATTTACATAATAATCATGACTATTATTATTATTATTAATATTATTATTTGATTGGTGGTGTGGTTCAGGTACGTTATGAATATGGTATATTCAGCACGTATATTCCAGGAAAAGAGCTGGTAGAATCATGGTTTGATTATATAGATAGGAGCGGGTCAAGCTCAGTAAATTTTATTGTTCCGGATAATAGCAGCAGCTCGAAGAAGAAGAAGAAGAGGAGGATCCGAGGCTTGAATGTGTGTGTTGCTTTTGATGATCTATATGATAAGAGTAATTTGTATTGGCATGACGAATGTGAAGTTAGTAATAGGACCAAGGATCTCAGCTGGATTTATTATTGGCCTCTTTCCAAATCGTGGAAGAAAGATGGCAAATATGAAGATGGAATAATAATGGTGAGTCATTGGAGGTTAGGGAATTTGTTAGAAGTTGGGGATCATCTTACCATTGAATTAATTACTGTTAATTCAGTGATAAAAGAGGTAGGGCTTAAGGTTGTGTACGATGATGATGATGATGATGAAAGGAAGGAGGCTTCTACAAGTCGACTGTACAGCTTCAACAAGTACCACAACAACCAGAAGAAGAAGGATATTGTTACTCTCTCTTGGAATGATGAAAGAAATTCTTTTAAACATTTGTCAGACTGGCGTCATACGCCCGGGAACACCATGTTTTTGCAGCACTCATTTTATTCCAATTAACTTACAAAATCAAATTAAAAAAACTCCATCATTTCAGTGGGAACGAAGATAAACAAAATTTAATACTTATGAATATTTCATTACTAAGTAAAATTGAGATTCTTATTTATTTTCTTAAATTTTTATTAATGTCATTTTTAGTACTTCCTCCGTCCCAAATTAACTGCTCAATTTTGACTTTTTTAAGTCAAATTGACTATTTTTAGAATTAATAATTAAGCATATATAAATATATTTCTAAAATTATAAAAATTAGGATTAGTAATAAATTGTATATACTTTCTTTTGGTTATAATCTTTTCACCTATATTTTAGCAAAAATAGTAAAAAGATTAGTTTTAAAAATGGTCAATTTGACTTTAAAAAGTCAAAACTGAGCAGTTAATTTGGGACGGAGGGAGTAATATTTACATTTAATTTTAATTTACGAGTCATTTATGAGCCGAACACAGTCATAATTTATTTTAACTTAATTTCTAACTTATAAATCAAATTGATATCAAACGTTTTACTTATAAGTCATAACTTAAAATAACTTACAAATTAATTTATATTTTAATTTTAAGTCATTTTGAAATAAATGTCGCAGAAGCGTTCTTGATTGACCCGGCCAGGAGTAGTACTTGCTTCCCACTCCTAAAATTAAGTTCCGTGGGGGTGTTCCTACTTATATATCACTGACGACTTCTTTAAACCCAACCACTCATGACTTCTTTGATCACTGATTTTTAGTCTCTCTTATTACCTTCATTTCTCTCTCTCCAGCCTCCTTTGATCACTCATTCACACATTAATTAGTATCTTCTCCCCTCTCCCTCGGGATTTTCATTGGCAACTAATTAAAGGTACGTACGTACACATTTCATATTCATTCCTAAATTAATTACCAAATTAAAAGAAAAAGCCTATGCAAGTGATTAATTAAGTTGCAGTCTTGATTAGTTAAAATGGGTTTGCATTTCATGTTCTTGATTAGTTAAGGGGGTTGAGCCCAATGCTTTTTGATTTTTCGATTGTATTGATGTCAGCACCGGCCTTGACCTAAAGCCCAAGGTGCCTGGGCTTTAGACCCACAAAAATCAACAAATTTTTAGGCCCCCAAGAAATATTTGTGTTATGTATATATATACCCAAACAAAAGAGACCAACCCATGTCAGTTTAAATTTAAAAGATCACAAAAAATTTAGGGTCCTTAACACTAATATACAACAATTAGAAAGTATTTACAAAAATAATACATACACGAAATAATTACAAAAATAACGCAATTCATATTAATAAGGAAACCTAAAATTAAGGAGAAATAATTGTAATAATTAATAATTCAAATTCAAATATCTGAAATCTAACAACAAAAATAAATTCAAATATTCAAATTCAATAGCATTTCCGATTTGAATTATCTGCTTCTGCAAAGTGATTAATCATTCTAGCTTCTATCTCAGTCTCGCTTCGTGATTCATCCCAATCAAAGTGTTTCTTGATGGCATCCCTCATGCCTGAAACATCTTGAAGAAAAAAGCAATGGTTCATAATCCATTAAAAAGTAGAAGTTAATTCTTCGATAAAATTTTCAAGACCTGTTTTTCCATTTAATACGCCATTACAGATTTGAACAAATATTCAAATTTAGAGAATTTATTCATGTTCGGAAATTCCAAATTCAATTTCATGACCAAAAGAAAATAAGAACACTGCATAGGAAAGAAAGAGATAGGAGAGTGATATGTAATGTAATGTCGATAACCAAACCTTCGTACCAAGGTAACCAAACTTTTATACCAAGGTATCCAAACCTTTATACCAAGGTAATCAATTTATCTCCACACCTGCAGTATGAATTGGTTACCTTGATCTAAAAGTCTGGCAACCATCTGTATGAAGGTTTGGCTACCAACTGCATCACATTTAAAATAATTTGGTAACTTAATAAAACTGAATTGGTTACCTTGGTATGAAGGGTTGGTTACCCACTGCATGAAGGTTTGGCTACCAACTGAATCACATTCAAAATAAATTGATAACCTAATAACACTGAATTGGTTACCTTGGTATGAATGTTTGGCTACCAACTGCACTATTAAAAAACTGCATGTGTGGATGTGGATTGGTTACCTTGATATGAAGATTGTTACCTTGGTATGAAGGTTTGGTTACCTTGGTGTGAAAGTTTGGTTACCAACTGCACTATAAAAAAACTGCATGTTTGAGATGAAAGTTTGGTTACCAACTGCACTATAAAAAAACTGCAGGTGTGGATTGGTTACCTTGGTATGAAGGCTTGGTTACCTTGGTATGAAGGCTTGGTTACCTTAGTATGAAGGTGTGGATTGGTTACCTTGGTATGACAGTTTGGTTATCTTGGTGTGGAGGTTTGGTTACCTTGGTATGGAGACTTGGTTACCTTGGTATGAAAGTTTAGTTACCAACTGTACCATAAAAAAATTGAAGGTGTGATAGGTAGGTAGGTAGCAGAGTATCAAAATTAGTAAGAATACATAAATCATTTACTATGATATAACAACATGCATGCATGCTAATGTGGTCTGCCTTGTCATACTACTGTTAATGTTATATCAACATATCCATCTGTATCAGATTAATTCTTCCTCTGGGACTGGGACAGACAAATAAAATTAGGTTGATAAATACTTTGGAAGAAAAAAAATATTAATAATAGTGTGATATATCAAAGCTAAGCTAAAAGTCACAAACCTTTAAAGGAATACAAAACAACTGATGTTTGGAGATCTCGGTCCACCTTGAAATGAGCATGAAAGAACCTTCTCCTCTGTTATATCAAACATACATAATCCATTAACAACTTCATAACACATTTATCTCGCAGTTTTGTCATTTAAGAGTTGAGAGACTGTGGTGTGCGGCGGCGACGACGGCGAAAGAGGAGAGAAGAGAGAGAGAAATGGTAAGGGCAGAGAGAGAGTGGCTGAACAATAAGGGATGGTTTAAAAAGATGGAGAAGCGTGTTGGGTGCAGAAAAAAGAATGTTTGAGGAAGATGAAAACTAATTTGTCATGTCAGCCCATTAATATTAATTCCTTAAGGGTTAAGTTCAGATGACCACCTAGGGTTTAGGCGGTTTCCCACTTAACCACCTATAGTCAGTAAAGCTACATTTAAACACCCGACCTTTTGAGGTGAAGTGAAAACGTCACTTTTTCCGTTTAAATTGACCGTGCGTGTAAGTCAAACGCCAAAAACGCGTGAAAAATGACTATAACAGTCAAAAAGAAAGACAAATATCCGAAATACCCTAATCTTCCTCAAACCAGATTCCTCTCTCTCAAACCAGATGCCTCCGTTCGATCCATCGCCGATTCTGATCCAGCTCAACTCAGACTCTTTATCCGCGATCTCGGCTGGGAAACCACCACCGAGAAACTTCAATCCATCTTCTCCTCCTTCGGCGGAGAGGTTGTTTGGTCATTTCTCTGCTTACGGAGAAATTGAGGAAGGTCCGTTAGGGTTTGATAAGCAGACGGGGAAAGTCTAATCCAAACCCTTCAATTGTAAGTTTGCTAGTGATTTATGCTAAACCCTTATGGATTCTCTGATTTTGGCCTTTGCCTTGCCGAGATTGGTGAAATTATGAGTAGGGAATTTCGTGGTGGCGAAGAGGAACCTAGTGAGCTTGAGGTTGTGTGCATTGAAGCAAGGAGGCTAATGGCTGAGAGGGAGGTCTTAACCCCTAGGGCTGAAGCTGAAGATGACGGGTTTATATTTGATATAGATTGTGAAGAAGCGGGATTTGACTTCACATCAGAAAAATTCCTAATTCGATCCCCATCCCATTTTGGATTTGGAGGTGGTTTCGGTGGGCGTAATCCACTTTCCAAGCTAGAGGAAAGCATTGAGGAGGAGGAGGAAACTGAAGGAGAAATAGAGAATAAGAGATCCATAGGACTTCCAGGCTGTGCAAAGATGCCCACTGTTTCCAAGCTATCCATGTCGCTCAAGAAGACTAGCTTAGATGAGAAGCTGAAATACCAGAAGTTTTCAGGGAGTAGGCCAGAATATGGATATCTTGCAAACTCATCATCCGGACACAAGAGTTCAGGTGAGAAGCTCCCTGTCAGTGTTAGCTTTGTTAAATTATTTTCGGACATGAACGAGGAAGAAATGGGCACAAGAGTGCAGGTGGGCACAAATACTCTGTTTTGGGCTATTCAATTGGTATTAGAAATGGGCACACATACTCTGTTTTGGGCTATTCAATTTGCATGTGGAGCTTACTGGAATTGGAATTTGTTTTTGGAAGAAATTCTATCACTAGGGAGATTGAAATGTTTTTGGAAGAAATTCTATCACTGACCCAATTGGGTGAGGATTACACAGAGTACATGGTGTCAAAGATTAGGGGCTTGAGTTCTGTTGGTCTGGAGTTGGGTCCGCGAGCCACAAAAGCTTTCAGAAGTGGAAATTTTAGTAAAGTTGTTAAGGACATTACTGGTTATTACGTTATTTTGGAGGGTTTCTTCATGGTGGAGAATGTGAGAAAGGCTATTAAGATAGATGAGCATGTGCTCGACAGCCTTACAACTTCAATGGTAGATGACGTGTTTTATGTTCTGCAAAGTTGTTGCCGAAGGTCAATATCCACTTCAAATATTAACTCCGTCATTGCAGTTCTCAGTAGTGCTGTGAGTTTGTTAGGTAGCGAGTATAATGAAGCTTTGCAGAATACTAGCCACCAAGGGTTTAATTAGTTATTGAGTATTATTTCTCTGTTTCAGATCTTCTTTCCCTTCTTGTTGTTTTGATTATTGGAAAGTTGAACGTAGGAGGTGCAATTGTGTTTGTTTCTATTTATGTTGTTGAACGTAGGAGGGTAATTAAGTCTTTATACAATTTAACTAACAGAGTTATGACAGAAAACACTTTTTCACTTCACCTCAAAAGGTCGGGTGTTTAAATGTAGCTTTACTGACTACAGGTGGTTAAGTGGGAAACCGCCTAAACCCTAGGTGGTCATCTGAACTTAACCCATTCCTTAATTTAAGGACTTTTAATTATTTTAGTATTGTAAATAAAAATGATGAACCGTAGTATTTTTATAATTATTTTATGGATGTATGAATTTTGTAATTATTTTTAAAAATGTACTAATATATGTAATTCATCCAAAAATTTACCCAATGAAATAGGCTCAAATTTTTTTATTTTCGCTTTAGGCCATTAAAAACTCAGGACCGGCCCTGATTGTTGTGAATATTGTAAGCCTATATATACTTAACTGTATTTGAATCTGTATTTTGATCCAAAAACTTATTAATCTAGATAAGCTCATGATTGTTGAAAAAATCGCATACCCATATGTGCTTATCTTAAATTAATTTGGTCAAAAGGTTAACTTATTAGGTCTATGGTTTATTAGAGCATAATAGTTTTTTTAATTTTCTTTTATTATGTTCAGATGTGGAATTTTAATGTCACGTAATACTTCAAGATAAAAGAAAACTCGTGATCTAAGTAGACAAAATATGATTTAACTAAAAGGTCTCGATGAAGTTTACTACTACACAAGTTTAATAGTCGATAAGTTTATACAACTTTTTTTTCCACAAAATTATCAATTTTGCTAATTTTTATTGATATATATTTATCATTTTTTATTGACATAATACATATAGGGAATTGTTAAATCCACAACACTTTTTGTTATTTTTACAATAAAAGTGTCGCAGTAGATGTACAGCGACGGTGAAAACCGTCCCTCTAGGATCTATAGCGATACTTTTGTTGTGAAAATAATATTTTCTATTGTGGATTTAACAGTTTCCTACATATATAATATTGAAGATAATTAGTATGAGCATCATATTTACAATTGTATATGCATTAAAAAGAAATAAATAAGCAAGTTGACATTAATGTTTTTATGACTTTTATGAGATTCGTGCATATATATATATATATATATATATATATATAAGGTCTCCATCCACAGCAACCGGTTGTTGGGGAACAACCCATTTTGGCCAGCCGCTACAAGCTCTACCGGCCTTGGATAATTTTTTTTATAAGCCGGTAGAGCTTGTAGCGGTTGGCCAAAATGGGTTGCTCCCCAACAACCGGTTGCTGTAGATGGAGAACCATATATATATATATATATATATATATATATATATATATATATATATATATATAGGGTCTGGATCCTGTAAGGGCTCTCTCACGCTACTAAAATGCGCACCTTTTTTTTTGCTTTTTTTTAAAACTACTAAAAAAAAGTTGAACATTTTATGGAACTGAAATTTTTATATAATACAGTATTTTGGATGTGATTTGGATATGTATAACAAAATAGGTATGTACAGTCTGTGCAGACTGTACATACATTTTTTGGTATAGATATCTAAATTACGCACAAAACATTATATTATGGAAAAATTTCAGTTCCATAAAATATTAAACTTTTTTTAGTTGTTTTAAAAAAAAAAAAAAAATTCCGCATTTTAAGAAAGTAAGGGAGCCTTTACCTGATCCTTTCTCTCTCTGTGTGTGTATATATATATATATATATATATATATATATATATATATGAAATTACAACTATATTTATTGTATTTAAACATGTATTATTATTATTGTATAATTTGTATTTGAAAATTATAAGCTGATTATCAAATTACCCTTAAAATGACCGGCCAAATTAATTTGGATAAGATCTTCAATTGTATTGTTATATATACAAGATTACGACTTGTGCGAGGCACGAGCTAGTTTCTAAAATAGTTTATTTGTACTATGTTCTATTAAATGTCAAAATTTTAGAGATATTTTTATTAATCCTATAAGCTATATATCAACTATATTTCTCAAAAATTGAAGAAATTAAACTCGAAAGTATTAAAAAAAGTGAAGAATTTATATTTATTATTTTTGTAGAATTTCATCTTACACATACAAAGTGGTGGTGCTAAGCTACATCGCAATTACAAATTAATTTTACGAAAAAAAAAAGAATTAAGGAAAATAAATGATTACTTATAATAAATATTACATATGAACATACTCACACGAACATGTTATATATATACATATATTTTTTATTCAAATTATACTATTAAAGTTGTAAAGTTACATATTAACGAAGTTGAAAGTTAGAATTAATTTTGGTTTTGCTACCTAATAAGAAAGGGAAAAAAGAAGAGAAATACTCCCCCCGTCCCATAGTTATAGGCTGATTTTTTATTTTGAGATGTCCCAATATATAAGCTACTTACTATTTATAAAATTTTGTTGGTTCATTATTTTACTTTTATGCCCTTATAATAAATATTCAACCATTACTCTTTTTTGAAGAAACAACCTTCAATGTCATTATTTTTATCACCACGTTTAATGTTGTTGTATTCTCAATAAAAGAATTCAACTTTTTAGGCTTTACTAGTTTAACATATTTTGTGTATAAAAGACAATTGTACTAGCAATTAATGAAGTTAAGAGTTTCAATGTGATAACTAAGGACTAATTAATTTATTCAATAATTCTATATTAAGGGATATATGTGAAAAATTTTTGTTAAAAATTAACTTAAACTGATTTTCTTAAACTATGTGCCAAAAAAAACCAGTCTAATTATGGGACTGAGGGAGTAATTAATATGGTAGTGAGAGAAAGTGAATGGTACCCAAGGCAGCTAGACCTAGTGATATGACCCAACCCATGTTAACCTTGAGGTTGGGGGTTCGAGTAGTGTGGTGTGCGTGTGTTCAAATTAGCAAAAAAAAAAGTGAAAGTGAATGGAATCAAAAATAAAAGTTCAATAAACAATTCATTAATGCAACTTCAATGAAAAATAATTTATTAACTTAGTCTGAGTTAACTCGCCCAACCAAATTAATCTAATTCAATTGAGGAGTGAATAGCTTCATGACTTATTATATATTCCTTCTGTCCCAAATTAACTGCTCAATTTTGACCTTTTTAAGTCAAATTGACTTTTTTTTAGAATTAATAATTAAACATATATAAATATATTTCTAATATTATAAAAATTGGGATTAGTAATAAATTGTACTCCCTCCGTCCCAAATTAACTGCTCAGTTTTGACTTTTTTAAGTCAAATTGACTATTTTTAGAATTAATAATTAAGCATATATAAATATATTTCTAAAATTATAAAAATTAGGATTAGTAATAAATTGTATATACTTTCTTTTGGTTATAATCTCTTCACCTATATTTTAGCAAAAATAGTAAAAAGATTAGTTTTAAAAATAGTCAATTTGACTTTAAAAAATCAAAACTGAGCAATTAATTTGGGACGGAGGGAGTATATACTTTCTTTTGGTTATAATCTCTTCACCAATATTTTAACAAAAATAGTAAAAAGATTATTTTTAAAAATGGTCAATTTGATTTTAAAAAATCAAAACTGAGCAATTAATTTGGGACGGAGGGAGTACTAATAATTTATTATTTAGTTTGGGTTAACTCATTTGAGTTCGACCAACCAAATTAATCTAATTCAATTGACGAGTGAATAGCTTCATGACTTATTATTTTCTCTCTCTCTAGCCTCCTTCTTTGATCAGTCGTTCACACATTAATTAGTATCTCCTCCTCCTCCTCCTCCTTCTTTATTTCTTCAATAGGATTATCCAGGGGGCGGGATTTTCATTGGCAACTAATTAAAGGTACGTACGTACACATTTCATAATCATTCCTAAATTAATTACCAAATTAAAAGAAAAAGCCTATGCAAGTGATTAATTAAGTTGCAGCCTTGATTAGTTAAAATGGGTATGCATTTCATGTTCGTGATTAGTTAAAGTGGTTGAGCCCAATGTTTTCTGACTTTTCGATTGTATTGTTGTGAATATCGTACGCCTATATATACTTAACTGCATCTGAATCTGTATTTTGATCCAAAAACTTATTAATCTAGATAAGCTCATGATTGTTGAAAAAATCGCATACCCATATATGCTTATCTTAAATCTAGTTGGTCAAAAGGTTAACTTATTAGGTCTATGGTTTATTAGAGCATAATAGTTCTTTTAATTTTCTTTTATTATGTTCAGATGTGAAATTTTAATATCACGTAGTACTTCAAGATAAAAGAAAACTGGTGATCTAAGTAGACAAAATATGATTTAACTAAAAGGTCTTGATGAAGTTTACTACTACACAAGTTTGATAGTCTGTGATAAGTTTATACAACTTTTTTTTCCCTCAAAATTATCAATTTTGCTAATTTTTATTGATATATATTTATCATTTTTTTATTGACATAATACATATAGGAAATTGTTAAATCCACAACACTTTTTGTTATTTTCACAACAAAAGTATCGCTGTAGATGTATAGCGACGGTGAAAACCGTCCCTATAAGATCTATAGGGATACTTTTGTTGTGAAAATAACATTTTCTGTTGTGGATTTAACAGTTTCCTACATATATAATGTTGAAGATAATTAGTATGAGCATCATATTTACAATTGTATATGCATTAAAAAGAAATAAATAAGCAAGTTCACATTAATGTTTTTATGACTTTTCTTTTGTTTTATTGTGAGATTCGTGCGCGTGTGTGTGTGTGTATATATATATATATATATATATATATATATATGAAATTATAACTATATTTATTGTATTTAAACATGTATTATTATTATTGTATAATTTGTATTTGAAAATTATAAGTTGGTGATCAAATTACCCTTAAAATGATCAGTCAAATTAATTTGGATAAGATCTTCAATTGTCTTGTTATATATACAAGATTACGACTCGTGCGAGGTACGAGCTAGTTTCTAAAATATTTTTAAAAATTGTTTAGTTGTACTATGTTCTATTAAATGTCAAAATTTTAGAGATATTTTTGTTAATCTTATAAGCTATATATCAACTATATTTCTCAAAAATTGAAGAAATTAAACTCGTAGGTATTAAAAAAATTAAAAAAAAAAAGTGAAGAATTTATATTTATTATTTTGTAGAATTTCATCTTACACATACAAAGTGGTGGTGAAGCAACATCGCAATTGCAAATTAGTTTTACGAAAAGAAAGGAATTAAGGAAAGTAAAGGATTACATATAATAAATATTACTTATCAACATACTCACACGAACATGTTATCTATATATATATACATATATACATATATTTTTTATTCAATTTATACTATTAAAGTTGTAAAGTTACATATTAACGAAGTTGAAAGTTGTAAATTAATTTTGGTTTTGCTTCCTAATAAGAAAGGGAAAAAAGAAGAGAAATAATTAATATGGTAGTGAGAGAAAGTGAACGGTATCAAAGGCAATTGGTCCTAGTGGTATGACCCAACCCATGTTAACCATGAGGTTGGGGGTTCGAGTAGTGTGGTGTGCGTGTGTTCAAATTAGCCAAAAAAAAAAAAGAAAAAAAGAAGAGAGAGAAAGTGAATGGAATGAAAAATAAAAGTTCAATAAACAATTCATTAATGCAACTTCAATGAATAATAATTTATTAACTTAGTTTGAGTTAACTCTGCCAACCAAATTAATCTAATTCAATTGAGGAGTGAATAGCTTCATGACTTATTATATACTAATAATTTATTAATTTAGTTTGGGTTAATTCATTTGAGTTCGACCAACCAAATTAATCTAATTCAATTGAGGAGTGGATAGTTCTTCATCAGTAATTGCGAATTTTTGTAAACTATTCACCTTAAGAACTTGTTTAATTACACTAGTATTTTCTCAAGTCTTTTTCCTTAATGATAACCATTCCCCATTAAGCTCTGCCACATTTGTAAACTAGACCCTTATTATTTGTATCAATGATTTGGCCAATCATGAATGATTCGTTAGGAATCTAACACAGCGAAATCCGTGTAAATTAAATGAAAATTGTCACTAAATAATCTTTGTGATGAAGATAAATAATGAAGAGAGAACGAAATAAGGAGTATTATAAGGTGAGTTTCTAGTTTTAAAAATAAAAAAAATTCATCTAAAGAGCAAAGAGAGATTTTTAGTAAGACTATTAAGGATCCTAGTTGCACTCATTTGGAAGCATGATTTGCAGTTGTGCAGTTTCTTTATATTTATTTTCTTCACTTTTATATTTGAATAACTTTTATGAAACCATGTTTCCTAATATTTAGCTACCTTTTTCTAGTTTTTGTGCTAGAGTTCATACCTTTGCGCTGTTATTTTATTTTCCATTGACATCTACCTATGTCACATTCAGTGAACGTGTAATTTATAGAACATCAGTCATCAATCTGTTAGTGATCAATGGCTGCTGCAACCCCCGAAGAAGCCTCATCTACTACATTCCATTATACTTATCATGTGTTCTTGAGTTTTAGAGGCAAAGACACTCGTAATACCTTCACCGATCACCTCTACACAGCTTTGACAAATGCAGGAATTCGCACTTTCAGAGATTATGATGAACTTCCGAGGGGAGAGAATATTGAGTCAAAACTGCAAAAGGCAATTCAAGAATCAAAGATTTCAATAGTGGTATTCTCAAAAAACTATGCTTCTTCAAGATGGTGTCTTGATGAGCTTGTGAAAATCCTTGAACACAAGAAGAATTCCACCAATCATATGATTCTGCCAGTTTTCTATCATGTAGTTCCAACCCAAATTAGGCATCAAACAGGGAGTTTTGCAGATGCATTTGCCAGACATGTGGAGAGATTAAAGTCGAAGAATGATGAGAAGAAAAGGGAAGGAATGGAGAATGTGGAGAGGTGGAAGGCAGCCCTTAGCGAAGTTACAGATCTGGCGGGAATGGAATTACAGGACGGGTAATGTACTTTGTTCACCCTTTTCTTAGAGTTTTGTTCTTACAATCGACGGCATTCATAATAAAAAAGTATAAGTAGTCACAATAAGTTAGGTGTTTATGGGGATGAAATTAATTTGATAAGCATGTCCCTGTATTTTTTTCTTTCCTTCCTCTGTCGTTAACTTCTGCATATAAACTGGTGTAAACTGCAAAGCTAGCCTTCTCTTCTCCTTTAAATCTTGTCCTGAACATATACTTAGAATATATATGGTTTTGTCTATTTTATAACTATATTATTCAATATTCTCATTATAATTTGGCAAGCAGTTAAATATACGTATCAAGGATAAAAACGAAAAAGTTTACTAATGAAGAATTATGTTTATGTAAGTGCATATACGTACTCAAGTAGATTATGGAAGGAGTTACTAAACAAAAAGTTGATTAAAGAAAAAGGATAATTATTGAACTATAAGAAATGTTAAAATTGTCAGGGCAATTACTCTTGTAAAGAAACTGCTCGTTTAAGTTTAGAAATATTCTTGAATTCTCTTCTCTTTAGCATATTTCAGAAATAATATTCATTTGATACTCACAAAGATATTTTTTTCTTTCACAATTTTGCAGACAAGAAGCCAAATTTATCCAAAATATTGTTAAAGAGATTGTTAAAAAATTTAAACGTTCAGTCTTAAGAGTTCCTGACCACCTCATTGGAAAGAAGTTTCATGTGAGAAACATCAATTATTGGGTAAAAAATGGGTCAAATGATGTTGACATAATGGTGATATATGGAATGGGGGGCATAGGCAAGACAACCATTGCCAAAACTATTTATAACCTGAATTTTGACTCATTTGAAGGAAGCAGCTTTCTTGCAAACATTAGAGATGTTTCTGAACAACCCAATGGTTTGGTTCGTTTACAGAGACAACTTCTTTCGGATATTCTTAGGGAAAAAAAGGAGAAGATATACAATGTTGATGAAGGCGCCATTAAGATTAGAGATGTGGTATCATGTAAAAGATTACTTCTTGTTCTTGATGATGTGGATCAGTTGGAACAATTAAATGCAATACTTGGGATGCGAGATTGGTTTCATCCGGGGAGTAAAATTATAATAACAACCAGACACAGGCATTTGGTAAAATCTAATGATGTTTGTAAGATGTACGAAGTTAATGAGCTAAATGATGATGACTCTCTTCAGCTTTTCAGTTGGCATGCCTTTGGACAAGAGCACCCCAATGAAGGTTATGTGGAGCACTATAAAGGAATACTTAAGCATTGTGGAGGGGTTCCATTAGCTCTTGAGGTTATAGGTTCATTTTTGTTTGGAAAAGATATAAATATATGGGCGAGTCAATTGGAGAAATTAGAAAGAGTTGGTGATGGCAATATTGTCAAGAAACTCAGAATAACTTTTGATGGCTTACCAGATAATGACATCAAGAATGTTTTCCTTCATGTTGCTTGTTTCTTTGTCGGAGAGGATAAGGATTGGACAATCAAGGTACTAGACTCATGTGACTTACAAACAACGGTGGCAATTGAGCATCTTGTTGGTCGATGTCTCTTGCATATTGATCATTACAATAACAAGTTGATGATGCATCAACTAATTAAAGACATGGGAAGAGATATTGTTAAGCAGGAAGCACCTGATGAGCCTGAAAAACGTAGTAGATTGTGGCATCCAAAAGATTGCTCTAGTGTTTTGAGTGACAAAATTGTAAGAAACATGCTTATCTCATTCAAGTATTTGTGTGTGTTGGGGATGTTTTTTTAGTGTGTATTTGCATTCTTTTTCTTATTCAATTCATCTTGGTTATCTATATTCAACAGGGTACGGAAGCAATCAAAGCTCTTAGCTTTGACGTGCCAATGTTTAAGAAAGATAACAAGGTAAAATCAAACTATATTGCAAAGAATGACAGAAAACGTCGCTTTGAAGACGTTCACGACAACACATTTGAGTGGTTCAAGTCACTAAAACGTCGTGCTTCCAAATTCCTCTCTTGGCATCCGATGGAAAATAATTTATACGAAGGGGACTTTGAAACTAATGCCTTCACAAGGATGAGACAACTAAAGCTATTAAAGCTCAATTATGTCAAACTCGAGGGAAGCTACAAAGAATTTCCTAAACAATTAAGATGTCTGTGTTGGCATGGATTCCATTTAGGATCTATTCCCAATGATTTATCATTGGAAAGGTTGATTATTCTTGACATGCAATACAGCAGCTTGAAACAAGTCTGGAAAGGAAACAAGGTACGCAATACTCGGTTCAATTTTTTTTCCTTTGTTTTATCATCGAAGTTCTTGAAAAATACACTTGTAATTTATTTTCTTTTTGATTAACAGTTCCTACCATCCCTGAAGATCCTTAATCTCAGTCATTCTAAATGGATTTCCAGAACTCCTAACTTCTCAAGAGTCCCAAATCTTGAGAGGTTGATCCTCAAAGGATGTGCGAGTTTGGTTGTTGTTTGTGAATCTATTGGATTTGTCGAGGGACTTGCTTTACTAGATCTAAGTGATTGCGCAGGTTTAAAAGAGCTTCCAAGAAACTTAGGCAGGCTAAGATGTCTTGAAAAACTGATGATCTCTGGTTGCTCAAGTCTTTGTGAGTTTCCAACGGGGATGAGGAGTATGGAGTCACTGAAAGAGATTTATGCCGATAGAACTAGAAATATTGCATTAATTCCTCTTATTAGCAGAGAGGTCCAACAGTGGGATTTGCCGGGCTGTTTAGTTAAGTTAAGTCTTGAATGCGGGAAGTTATCTGATGCTTCTTTCCCCAAGGACTTTTGTAACCTACCCTTCCTGGAGTATTTGAATTTAGATGGGAATTTAATTCGAAGCCTTCCAGATTGTATCAGAACTCTAAATAGGCTTAAGGAACTCTGCTTAAAACACTGTCCATTGCTGCAATCTGTTGAAGGTCTGCCAAGTACTGTACAATATTTGTATGTGTCCGGCAGCAAGTCCTTGGAAATAATAAAAAGTACATCTAATTTATTCTGCATTTATAGACAGGATTGTGAGAATTTGGGTGAAGTTGAAGGATATTACAAATCAGTGGGCATTGAAAATGTGGACAAACGAATTATAAAGAATCTGGGGTTGTTGGAGTTTCAAGTTGAGGATAAAGTTGTTGAAAAAATCAAGGTATATACTCTCGTATATGTCCTTGTTTCTGATGATCTTGCTGTATATATGTATCAAAACTTACATAATAATCATTATTAATATTATTATTTGATTGGTGGTGTGGTTCAGGTACGTTATGAATATGGTATATTCAGCACAATTATTCCAGGAAAAGAGCTGGTAGAATCATGGTTTGATTATATAGATAGGAGTACTGGGTCAGGCTCAGTATGTTTTATTGTTCCGGATAATAGCAGCAGCTCGAAGAAGAGGAGGATCCGTGGCTTGAATGTGTGCGCTGCTTTTCATCTAAAAGATGAGTTTACTTATTGGCTTGATAGGTGTGAAATTAGAAATAGGACCAAGGATCTCCGATGGATTTATTCTTGGCGTCCTTTGGTTGTGGGGAAGAAAATTGACAAATATAATGAAGATGGAATAATAATGTTGAGTCATTGGAGGTTAGGGAATTTGTTAGAAGTTGGGGATCATCTTACCGTTGATTTTTATTTTGATAAATCAAGAGGTAGTTTCATAAAAGAGATAGGGCTTAAGGTTGTGTATGAAGATGAAGATGAAGATGAAGATGAAGATGAAGATGGAAGGAAGGAGGGTAGTACAAGTCGACTGAACAGCTTCAACAAGTACCACAACAACAACAAGAAGAAGGATATTGTTACTCTCTCTTGGAATGAAGAAGAAAGAGATTCTTATAAACATTTGTCAGACTGGCGTCATACCCACGGGAACACCATGCATCTGTATCAAGATGTAACTGTCTAAATTTATTTTCCTATTAATATTTACTTAAATACTTTGCAAAGATCCCGTCCACGACTAACTTGAATATTCTTCAGGGAAATGCTTATTAATATTCATTGTGTGAATGTGAGATATAATTGATATAATAAATATAAGTTATAAACTATTGTTAAACTAAATGAATATAACTTAGATAATAAATAAATTAAATGAATATATATAATTGAGATAATACATAACTTAATAATATTCATTTATACCAAATTATAAACTACTATTAAACTAAATGAATATAATTGAGATAATAAATAAATTATAAACTATTCATTTTTACTAAATTCTAAAGGCTTAAATATAATTCACTAACCTAAACTATTTACTTTGGTGATCCACCTTTTAATTTTGTCAATTAGATGAGTAAATTATTAATTTTTTCCACTTCAATCCTCTTGCCACGTCAGAAAAATAATTTCTTCACCATTTTGTTAAATTAAAATATTTAAGCCGGGGTAAATTTGACAAATCATTTTTTATTTGCCATTAAAACAAAATAAATTTTTGACAAATCTCCTTCAATAGATCAGCAAAAAAATCCCCCCTCCCCTCTTTCGATCAAAAATTCTTAGTTATGATCGATAATCGATTGGTGTGACCGAAGAAATATCAAGAATTGACCTTAGGAGAAAAATAGTAGATCAATTAACGGAAAAATCAGCCAAACGCCCAAAAAACCAACTAACAATAATAGAAATCTCATTAACACAGAACGGCTGCATCGTAACAAGAGGAGACCCACCAAAGCCACTCCGTGGATTTCGGCAAGGTTAAGCCCAAATGATTTTGAGAATTTGTTTGATTTATTTAATATGAAAGAAAGGTAAGGGGGGATAGCAGTCACAAACCAAAGGATCCGACCCAATGACGGATCTAGCCACAAAGTTTAGTGAAGTCAAATTTAATTTTTTTTGTTAAGAATAAAAATTATAACTATATATATACTTTTCTAAATTCAATATAATTTCTACTTAAGTCATTAAGTTTAATATATATATATATATATATATATATATATATATATATATATATATATATATATATATATATTCATGATTTTCTTATAAGGAAAATATTAGAATGATTTTTTTATCAACAATTTTTTTTTATTAAAAACTCAATATAGTACAAATGTGACAAATCCAAAAGAGTTGGATAAGGCCACACAGGATAAATAAAACTAAGTAAATAGTCTTGGAGTTTTAACACCTTATCTTTGTCTTTGAGTTTTAATTTGGTGATAAAAGAAAAGGAAGCGAATGAAAACAAAAAGAGATAATGCCAATTTTGTAATAGAAGAGAATTTTTTTTAAGAAAAGTGGTGCTTTTGAGTTTTAATTAGAAAAAAAATGAGTGTATTTCGAGTCAAAAGTTTTCTTCTCATTTTTTTTTCTACAACTAAAAAACTTTACAAGATGTTAGTTAAAAAAGAAAAGAAAGTAGAAGAGAGTACTTATTTTTTGAGCCAAATATTACACATATAAAGAGGAATAAAAGAATCAGTATAAAATTATCATTACTTTAAAAAATCATTTGTACAAAAAAAGGGTGCTGATGGGGGTGTGTATTATTGGGAAAGGGAAGGAGCCAAAGAGGGAACAAAAAATTTAGTGGGGGCAGGTGCCCCCCCTGCCCTTAGGGTAGATCCGTGTGACGCCCCCAAAATAGATATACACGACCCATCTTGAGTCGCCAGATATCACACTATAAAAATTAAATACAAACTTTATTTATACAATTGTTGAACTGTCGTGCAGAGTACGACAATAATTAATTGTGAGTTTTAATATAATTTTGTCTCATAGACAGTATCCAAACTCAAATTATTATAATGTCATATAAAATACAGCAACAAATATTTTAAGACCCCAAAGAAGAACGAGAAGATTACTATCATATTCATTCTAATGAGATGCACTTTTGACGCTTTCTAAGTCGGGTTCTCAGCACCGTATTGTTGTTCGTCAAAATCAATTATTAAGTGACGTATAAAATACGACACACACATCTTAGGTCTTCAATACAATTATCTATTGCATGTCATGCCGTTTTATAATGTATTGAGAAACTTCGATAGTCTCGGACCATCACACTATTTTCCTGTTATCCCCACTCGACCCAGCTACACTCTTATTACCTGAAAGGAATTGTGAAACAAAAAAGGTGAGCACAACTAGCCCAGTAAAGAATATCATGACTAAAGATAATTAAATTATCAATAACTTTCATCAATAATAAATCATAGATTTAAAACATATGGTAGATGATAAAAATTTTCAACCATAGTTGCAGCGGAACGAGCAATCCATTAGAAGAGTCAAATAAACCATCAGATTTATTATCTTCTCCATGTTAAAAATCCACCAATAATGTTTTATCCCTGTAACATCAATCAACAATTCCTGTCCACAATCATATGAATAACTCATAATCAAAATTGTGATTATAAATTCCTCTTCGTACACAGGACGAAGATAATTTTCATCATTTATCTTCAACTGTAACATCAAAAATCATGGTTATACCAAATCACAATTCCTGCTCATAATCATACTAATTAAATCATCTTTACACTACGGCCAAAGATATTCATTATTATCACATCTATGAATTAATATTTCATTGCTGAGACTCAACTTAATAATTAATCCACATAATCGAATCATCCCTGCACTACAGGCCAATGATATTCTTTAGTATCACGACCACGAATTCTCCATGCACTATGGACCAAAGATAATTGTGTTTTCATCAACGATCCTGATCATGCCATAAAACAATTCATCTTTGCACCCTTGGCCGAAGAGAATCCATAACCATAATCATACCAAAAGCTGTTCATCAATGCACTACGGGCCAATGAGAACTTTTTTCACATCATTTGTAACATTACGGTCATGATTATACCGAATAATCCCTGGTAATAATCATACCAAGTCCATCTATGCACTACAGGCCACAGATGACTTTCAACATAATATAAGCATGAGGATGATGACAATGACATAAAGAATCAATCAAATGAAATAAAGGGTAAATATTAAACTTTTATAATACAATTTATCCAGCGTTCAATAATAACCAAATGTTATCAATCACTTAATAATCTCATAATCTAATGTCATTAATATTATAAAAATATTTTAATCATTTTTTAAACTTATAAACAATTTATTTTAATTGTTTACACTTTATCAAATAATATATTTAATCATTCATAAATGTCATACTCATAATATTTCATCATCAATGATCAAATTCCTCATCAAAAATCTGCATATACCTTATATAGGATTTTCATTCCCTAAAATCCTAATTACCAATTCTTCAACTTCACATAACATATTTAACTCATATGTTCGTAACTAAACTATTTTCATGAAAAATATCAAATCGGTCCCAAAAATCATTCTTTTCTGGGATTTAGTAGAATATAGTCTCATATTGAACATATATTTTTCTCGGAATTTTTAAAATTCATTTACTATTTTTCAAAAATTAATTTCTAATTAATTCATTAAGAAATTAGCTACCTCAAGTTTAACTCCAAAAATTTCCAAATTTTGGTAGGATCTTACACATGTTAACCTGAGCTTCCAGTTTAAATTTCATGGTCATCGGAGTTATAGAACTTCGGTTATAGCATTTTTTGTCGGAAAAACCTAAATATTGAAATGGTCATAACTTGCCCATTTTAAGTCGGAATGAGCTCATTTTTGGACAGTAGGTACTTCATATCATATATTTTCATGTCCCAAAAGGTTGAAATTTTTCTCACAATTTAAGTGGCCAAAAATATCCTTTTAAAATTTTGGACAGTAGCCTTTTTGAAAATTTTGGTTTTTGACTCTTTTGTTAAAATTAGTCCTCACGAAAATCTACAACACTTTTTTCAGTGATTCCACTTGGATAAGTTAGGAAACTCATAGATCTAACTCTAGAACTTGACCACACTCAAAAATTCAAAATATAATAAGAGATATGGTCAATTGAATTTCATGTTCTATTTTTACCAAAATCTGATTTTTTAACCCTTTTTGATTTCTAAGAAACTTTCATGTTTTCACATAATAACCAAAATAACTCCTCATAACACTTACTAATACTACATATACCCATGATTTTTATCAATTCAATGCTTTTATTATGACTTTTATCATAATCAACAGTCCAATACTTTTATTATGACTTTTCAGAATTTTTGAGGGTCAAAAAAATTACGAAATTGCAAATAGATTTTCACCCGACATGCGGTAATCCACATAAATAGATCATTTCCATAATTTAATAAAAAATGAATAAAAATGATCATTCACCATGCATGTGGTAATCCACATAAACCGATTATTCCAACAGAATAATAAAGAATGAAATAACAGAAGAATATACCATGCATGCGATAGATCGCACTGACAGGTTATTCCCAACAGAATAATAAATAATGGAACCAGGTTATGCGTAACGCACAGACAGTATATTTCGACAGAATAATAAAGAATGGAACTAGGTCATGCGTAAACGCACAGACAGGATATTCCGACAGAATAATAAAGAATGGAATAACAACAAAAATTACCATGCATGCGATAGACCGCACAGACAGGTTATTCTAACAGAATAATAAATAATGGAATCAGGTCAGGCGTAATACGCACCGACAGGATATTCCAACAGAATAATAAAGAATGAAATAATAGAATAATTTTACCAAGTATGCGGTACTTCGCATATACAGGTTATTCAAACAAAATAATAAAGAATGAAATAACAGAAGAATTTCACCAAGTATAGGGTAGTTCGCGTATACAGGTTATTCCAACATAATAATACAGAATGGAATAACAGAAGATCTCTTCATAAATATGAAAGAAATAATACCCCTTATATGTACAACAAATAATATCCCTTACCTTTGAAAGAAGAGTATTCCGACTGGTAGGGCGATGATATACTCGAAAAAACTTGTACTATGCTCAAAGCTTTCTTAAACTCTAAAGAAATATGCTCAAGATTATAGAAGAAGAATTCTCTCTATAGTTTCTCTCTCTAGAGTTTCAGTGAATTCGTAAGAAATAATGAAGGAATGAGCTTCTATTTATAGAAGAATGGACTGCATAATAACTAATTCATGAACGGTCCAGATTGATTTACTTTTAATCGGACGGTCCATATTTAAAGCAAAATCTTTTAAATAAAATATAATATATTCTATTTATAATCTAACAAAACGAATAACTTTACAAAAGTATTCTGTTTTATACAAAAAAATTTTACTATGTAAAATACTATGCAGGCACTATGCAACACTATGCATAATAAAATATAATATATTCTATTTATAGAATAACTTTATAAAAGTATTATGTTTTATATAAAAAGATTTTACTATACAAAATACTATGCATAATAGAATATAATATATTCTATTTATAAAATAACTTTAAAAAAATGTATTCTGTTTTATATAAAAAGCTTTTCTGTTTTATTACATTAATAATACTAATAAAACAAAACTGAGTGACTTATCACGTAAGCATTAATAATCAATATCGTGTGCTACTATGCAACCACGTGTATTACTGTACTTTTACTTTCGAGTAGTTCAACAGTTTTAACAGTAAAATTTCCGCCGTTATTTTCATAAAAATATTTTTGTCGTTTTCTCAATCCGACAATAATTCTGTTGTGGGATCCACCAATAATTGTACCGTCGTACGAATATTCTCCGATAAAAAGAATATTTTATATCAATTTGCTTACTTTGCAAAAATTTTCACATATTATCCTTAAATTTAAACTTTTATCAATTTAACTATTTACCAAAATAAAAAAATTGAATACTTTTATTTCATAAAATTTGGGTCTCACAATCCGCCCATGATCCGACCATTCAAACAAATCAAACGGGAATCACATCTTAAAATTAGTAATGAAAATAATTTCCGATGAAGAAAACCGGCGAGACCGACAAAAACAAGGATCTCGGTCAGCATATGAAAATGATAGTAATAAACAGGAACACACATCGGACAAGGACCCCAAATCCATACCCACCGGAAACATTGAACCCATACCAGATTCACCAAATTCCGGCGAGCAGGTACAGAGAAATTGAAATCGCATGAGATAAAATAAACAAAAGAGAAGGCTTAAGGTTGTGTATGAAGATGAAGATGAAGATGAAGATGAAGATGAAAGGAAGGAGGGTCCTACAAGCCGACTGTACAGCTTCAACAAGTACCACAACAAGAAGAAGAACGATATTGTTACTCTCTCTTGGAATGAAGAAGAAAGAAATCCTTATAAACATTTGTCAGACTGGCGTCATACGCACGGGAACACCATGTATCTGTTTCCCACTTAACAAAAGGTGTTAAAATCAGAATAATTATTTTGCATTTTGCATTTTGTTTTAAACTGTAATTGTATTTCTTTTTTTATAATTATAATTCTATATTTGTAAAGCGCAACTGTTATTTTATTTTATTTTTTCTTAATAAAATAATAAGTTTGATTTCCAAGGATATTTACTAAAAAAACAACTAGGTATAGCTATGTAAAAGACTTGAATTCAAATTGAGTTTGAAGTTCGCGCTTAAAATTGAGTTTATTCCAATTAACTTACAAAATCAAATTAAAAAATTATTATTTGAGTGGGAGTGGGGGTATATATATAATTACTAACTATTATTTTTTTGAATAAAAAAATTTTGAATTTGAGGTGGAAAGAATTTTTGATTTGGATTTAGAATGAAATATGGATCGAAAAATGGTTAACCGGTTTGAACCTATATTTCTTTTTAAAAATATAGTTCCAAATATTACCTAACTTAAATAAATAAAAATAATTAACCAACTCATTTAGTTTAATTTAATATGAGTTGACCCACTAAGCTAAGATCTTATTATTGACAGGTCTATGTGTCAATAAGATCTTAGCTTAGTGGTTCGGACTGACGTATTGTCATTTTCAGGTATCAAGTTTTATTCGCTCTTCACTTCAAAAAAAAAAAATAGAGTTAACTGTATTTTTTTTTAAAGAAAATTAACATATTGTATCTCATTTCTATAAAGTTTAATAGTGCATGATAGTAAAATTAATATTATAAATTTAAAAATATTATGTCAGTGTATATAATTATTAATTTTTGTGAAACAAAAATTTGACGAATTAGACTTTTTTAAAAAACATGGCTAATTTAATGAACTGATATTTCTATATGTATTTTTGATATTTTTATATAATTTTCTTTCACATGAACATACAGTGGATTCCACGAAAATAGTGGTCTCTTAATTTATAGCTATATAGCTCTCATGCTTCTCTCCACAATCTGCCTTTTAAGTGATGAAACATGATGACACCCACGAATTGTAAAAGGGTCCAAATTTTTGTAAAGGAGATAGAGAAAACGAGGAAAATTGTACTATCATTTTGATCAGAAATTTTGTTATTAATTTAATTTGAATCAAGAGATTAAATTCAATTCTATATCCCTCCATGACTCCAAAAAGTGAGACTTTCAAAAAAAAATAGCTAAATTTATCTAAATTTATACATTTTCAACTCATTTACTAGTGATTCATTAATAATTCATTTCATTAGTGACCCTCAATGTAAGACCCCGAATTTTATGAAATAAAAGTATTCAATTTTTCTATTCAGTAAATGGTTAAATTGATAAAAAGTTAAAGTTAAGGGTGATATATGATTTTTTTCAAAATACGCAAGTGGCTATAAAATACTTATTGTTGTCGGAGAATATTCGTTTGGTCGTGAAATATTCTTTCTGTCGGGGAATATTCGTACGACGGCGCAGTCATTTGTGGGCCCCATAACAGAATAACTGTCGGATGAAGAAAACGACAAAATTAAGTTTTTATAAATAACGGCGTAATCGTTACCGTTAACACTGTTGGGTTACCTAGTGGTTAAAATACAGTAATACGCGTGGTTGCACAGTAGCACACGGTATTGCACAGTATTGTTGAATTATTGATTCATACGTAAGAAGACACTACTCAATAATTGTTACAGTAATTACTGTTCAATATTTTATTTTATTGATTCAATAATTGCTGCATTGATATTTTATATTATTGTTGTTTTAATAATTATCACTGCACAATATTTCTCATTATCAGATCAATAATTCGTGTTATTTGAATAATATTATTAGATAGCATTATTGGCAATGTCTTGAAAGTTCTGTCAAGGAGAGGTTTGGTAACCTAATTGCGCGCCAGTAAGGAGAAATTCTTATTGGAAAGCCCCCTATCCTGGGAACGGCCTGGTTGTCAGTACTGTGATTCTGTAATATTATTTTTGAATAATTAATTATTGATTATTATGATAAAGAAAATATTTATTTTATGTGGATATAGATGGAGAAAAATTTTAATGTGACAATTGTTGAAAATTAATATTTTATCTTTTTCTGATAAAATAATTTATTTAAATATATTATTTTAATAATATATTAATGGTGATATTTTTATAATGAATGTGGGATATATGAGTATATGAGGAGGAAGAGTATTTTGGTGGCATTAAATGATTAACACATGTTTTGGGTGTCGGTGGACCACAATTTTTGACCGAAAATTTATTATAGACTGTAAAATCGTCCGTTTGTGGATTTCGGTCAATTTCTATTTGGAATTTGGAAAAACTTCCTTCTGCAAAGTTGTAGATAATTGAATTTCCTATAAAAACTCGCGAGATTCGAATTTTCTGATAAAAGAGCTATTTATTGTGAATTATTGAAGTTCCGGAGTTCCGAAATAATTGATTTTTAGAAATAGTAATTATTTTATTTAAGAAAAACGTTTTTGTGGTTGTTAGCACATGGGTGGCTGATGTTTTTGACCAAAGATGGCTTTCAAAATTGGTTGGTGAAGGTTGGTGTGGAATAAGAAAAAGAAAATGATATTTTATTATTTTAGTCTCCTTTGGCGTTCTAGCATTTTCCTTTAAATAGAGGGCTACGTTAGAATTGAAAATCACACCAGAAACATAAGCTTTCTCTCTACTTCTCTCTCTATATATCAAGTGTGTTCTTGTGAGTATACTTTGAGTGTTGCTATACGGTGAAAGGTTTCTTCGGCTTTTCATCCGATATTCCGGTCAGAAGTACTGCTCTTTTGAGGTAAGTGATTTTAAGGGTTATTATGTTTTTCAGTTCGTACTTCTTCCGTCCTTCAGAAAATTCTGGAAAAATTTGAAATGATATTTTGATGAGTTTTATTGATTATGTCCAAAAATGACGATTTTTGGATGTATAGATTAAGAGTTATGAATTTTACGGGAAATGACTATTCTAAAAGTAACCGCTTATAACTCCTTGTGGTTAACTCCAAAATTGGTAAAATTTTTATTGGGAGTACATGTATATAACATGAGTATATTCTGTAAATTTTAGAATTTTTTGGACAAAAGTACAATTTATGATAAATGACTAAATATTCGGCGGTTTTGGCCATATGAAAAATAGTAAATGACTTTTAAAAATTCTGAGAAAAATATATGTTCAATATGAGACTATATTCTGCTAAATCTCAGAAAAGAAATATTTTTGGAACTGATTTGGTATTTTTCATGAAAATGGACTAGTTATGAGTAAATGAATTAAATATGTTATGTGAAGTAAAAAAATTGGAAAATAAGATTTATGGCTTGATAATCCTATATGAGGTATATGCATATTTTTGATGAAGGTTTTGGTTATTTGGTGATTAAATCTTATGAGTTTGGCATTTTAAGATGATTAAATACATTACTTAGTAAAGTGTAAACAATTAAAATAAATTGTTTATAAGCTTAAGAAATATTATTCTTTCAATATCATTATACCGAAATATTTGTATAGATTTTATTGTGGAATTTCTACTTTTTTTTATGTCGGGGTTACTATTCACGAGTTACTATTTATGAGTTACTATTCACGAGTTACTATTCACGGGTACTATTCACGACAAAATTGGTTTCTTTTTCTAACCAAATTAAAACTATATGTTGATCATATTATTTTTATTATCATATATAACATTTTTATAACCCTAATGATGATATTTCTCTTTGACTTGAGTGTAAAGATGGATATATTTTTGGTATGATCATGACTATGGGTTCTCTTCCTGTAGTGCAAATATGAACTGTTGAGGAATATCTTTGGCCTGTAGTGCAAAGATGAATTGTTGATGAATATCTTTGGCCCGTAGTGCAAAGATGACATGTTGTTGAATATCTTTGGCTAGTAGTGCAAAGATGAACATGTGTTGAGATGAACATGACCAACTGGTGATCCAAATGAATATCTTTGGCCGTAGTGCAAAGATGAAATTATTAGTATGATTATGAACAGAAAATGTGATTTGGTGTAACCATGATCTTTGATGTTTCAGGTAAAGATAGGTGATGAAAATTATCTTCGTCCTGGATGAGAAGAGGAATTTAGAACTACAATTATGATTATGAGTTATTCATATGATTGTGGATCAGAATTGTTGATTTATGTTACAGGGATAAAACATTGTTGGTGCATTTTTAATGTGGAGAAGATAATAGAATTTATAGTCTATTTGACTCTTCTAATGGATTGCTCGCTCTGCTGCAACTATGGTTGAAATTTTTATCATCTACCATATGTTCTAAATCTCTGATTTATTATTGATGAAGGCTATTGATAATTTAATTATCTTTAGTCATGATATTCTTTACTGAGCTAGTTGTGCTCACCCTTTTGCTTCACAATTTCTTTCAGGTAATAAAGGTGTAGCTGGGTCGAGCATTTGTTGTTACATTTGGTATATATTTGTATCCAAACTCACAGTATATGTGTTGTTGTATTTTGTACGACAATTGTTGTAATAAAGTCGTAGTTGTTTTCTGTACCATGTATTTGGCGACTCAGAATGGGTTGGATTGAATGGACCTATTTTGGGGTTGTTACACTCAACCTATTTAATTTATTTATTACAAGTTCATCAACCTCGTATGAAGCAGAGACAATAGCTAAACATTTGAATATAATGCATATTTATTTAATTATAATTATAAAAAAATAATTATTTTAATTTTATTTAAATTTGTAATGGAATTCTAATTTAATATTTATATTGACAAAATTTACTTGAAATTCTATTTAATGTTTATTAATACTTAATCATAATTCACGTGGTTTGTTATAATTTCAAGTTTTAATAAATTTAGGTAATATATAGTATAATGTTTTATACTGTCTTAATTAATTACATAAAATTGTGATAACAAACTGTCATTAAATTGGTAGAACCAAAAATAAAAATTCTTTTAGAAGTTATTTTTTTTATTAGAGATTTGTTGGGTTTCTTTTGAATACTTTACAAGTTTGGATAGTATATATTTAATTATTATAAATTTAGATAGTATTTTCAGAAATATGAATTCCTCTAACTATGTCTTCATTTTTGACAGACTCATTGCTGGGATTTTTAGACTCATGATAAACAGATTCTAAAGGGTCAGATACAGATTGTCTAGATGATTCAGGAAAATCAATATTATAAAAAATAATAATGTTATTATTCTGTAATTGTTTTATTTCAGATTTTAAAGTATTTATTTCATTTTTTAGATCCTGAACAGTAGTAGGCTTCTCAATGGTAGAAACGCCTTGAATACGTTTCATAACTTCTTTTATACTGTACTGATTAATGGGAAGGGTATCTTCAACCTTTTGATTTTTATAACAAATTTCTAAGGACTGTAAGAATTGTGTTTTCATATAGTCCATAGTTTTGACTAGAAGTTCAGTTTCAGTTAGGGTTGGAAATTTTTGTTTTAATTCTGTTTGGATTTTAACAAAGGGATGAAACGTATTCATGACGTTTCTACCATTGAGAAGCCTACTACTGTTCAGGATCTAAAAAATGAAATAAATACTTTAAAATATGAAATAAAACAATTACAGAATAATAACATTATTATCTTTCAAGATTTAAACAATATTAAAAATCAGTTAAATCACAAACAGGATAATATAGAATCCTCCAAACAACCCGAATCTTCTGATAAACCAGAATCCTCTGAACATTATTTGATGCTTATGAATCAAGTAGTCTTCCAGAAATGGTATATTAGAATTACTTTTATACCAAAGTCGCGTTTTGATTTCTTGCCTTTATCCATCTTGAGGAGTGTGGTTGTTATTTCTTGTAAATCGTTGACAGACGTGCTTGATCAACCTTTTTCTCCGATCCTCCTTAATTGGTATCAGAGCCATGTTAGTTTATTAACTTATTAATGAATATATTACTTATAAATTACACATATATGGTCACCTTTGAAAAATGACTGATTTTTCAACCTCTCTTTCAACCGTAGCCAATGCCTCAGCTTCTACCGTTGAAACAACCGAACTGATAGCTTATCGGGATGTAAAGGAAGCCTTAGATAAATGGACCATTCCTAAAATCAAACCAGAAACAATTTATAAAATTGGAACCTTTGATTTTATCAGTAAAAGAATTATTAAAACTTTTGAACATGTTGTTCCTTTACAGAATAATGATGAAACTAAACAAAATATGTACTTTTAATTATATAATTGATTATAAACAATCAAACAAGCCATTTTCTATTCTTATTAGAGATACAAATTTGAATAGTATTTATGCTAACATGAATATGAAAGTTGAACCAAAAATTGGTGAAATTAAATTAAATTTATACTTTTAATTATATAGTTGATTATAAGAGCATTAACCCTAATCAATTTTCTATCCCTAATTTTGAAAAATACATTAACAAATCATTATCCTAACAGTTTTTTTTTTATCTTTATTTGACTCTTTATTTTAATCCATATATAAGATTTTACTCCCTAGTGTGAGGGAGTCAAAAGACCATTTTCTATATATACAAAATGACATTTCACATAATCATTTAAGTGGACAGCTCATCAATCATACACATCTTGAAATTTTTTTACTACTTCATTTTCAAATTATAAACTTAATATTGACTTAGTTTTTTTAAAATTAATTTTAAACGTATTCAGATTTAAAATTGATATAAATTTATTTAATTTATGTCAATATAATTATAAATATTATAAAAGTACTATTAATTATAAAATTTATTATTTTCAAAATTTAAATAAACCATATTAAATTTAAATTTAAAAATATCACAAATTTACTTTTTAAAAATTAATATTGATCTTATGTACATTTGCAACTACAATCCATTCAATACTCACTCCATAAATTACTTAAAATTTAAAATAAGATAAAATTTATTTTACAGTGGAATATAATTGGTAAATTATATTCTCTCTTTTATAAATTATAAGATTATTATTAATTTGATATTTTGAATGTTGAAACTTTTAAATTTCAAATTTCATTATTTAAGAAATCAATATAAGGAACCTGTTCGGTACATAGTGAAGAAATTGAATCTCTATTTTGCTGAATGATCCAATAGCACTGTAGAGTGGATAAAAATAAAAAAACTGTTGTGAATGCTCTACAATTAAACAAGTCACATAAACTCACTTAGGTGAGAATTGAATCTAAAACCTAAAGTTCATAGGTACCTCAATATTAACTATTAGAAACTGTTGTGAAAAGTCAATTTGAGGTATTTTTAAATTCAAAATTTTTAAAATTAAAAATTAAAAATTTAAAAGTCAATTCAGATGTTTTATACTTTTTAATTATGATCTAATTTATACTATCTATTTAGATCTTAATTACTCAATTTTATTAAACACTACTTAGACTAGTCCAAATGGGTCGGGTGTTGTGGAAAAAAAATCTGATTCTTTCTACGTCTCTTCTTTCCTCAAAGACTCAAAGTACATTCATTTAGTCAATCTCTCACAATGAAGAAGCGTATTATAATTTTGGGTTTCAAAATTCATGTACCTTCAGGCTCCATAAATTTTTTATCATTCAGAGAGGATTAAATTGCTTTAAAAAATAATAATAAATAAAGTTTATATTATGCAATCCCACTTTGATAAAATTTCTATTATTTCAAAATGATACATGCATGTTTGATTTTTTACATAGTTACATGCATACAATTTAAAAGTCACAAGTAAGAAAATAGAAGATAGACAAACCAATGGCACCTACAAACTCTAAATCCTAGCACAACCCCAAAGTTATGACTTATGCACACCACATCAAAGATTATGATTAGGACTAATATCAGCATGGATACATGGGTGGAAGCATGGAGAACAGTGTGTCCTTGTCGATTTGTCTGTCCTTGTCGCCTGACAAAGCCATAAGGGTCCCGACTAAACCAGCATTGCCTGCGAGTGTTGGCTCGGTGTATTTGTAGTTAGTACGCTGTACGCATGTCGAGGAAATCGTCATGCCTGTCGGGGCCAGCAACCATGGCCCCAACAATAGTATTAGGATTTGGCTTTGAGGTATCCCTCCACTTCCATCCTCCATTACAGTTATAATTGATCTTGTTCTTAGGAATGGATGCACCTCTATGGTGGACATGTTTCGGATAGTGATTGCCAAAACCCACAAGATAACTCATCTTTCTTGGATTTTTGCCAAGTATGTAGTCAATCTGCAAAAATGCAGAAATAAATTTCAGTTTTTGGATACAATTGTTTCAATGTGCAAGGAGATATATCTTTTGAAATGATAATATGTAAAATGTTAAAAAAAAAAGAAGCCAATATCCGCAAGTCCTCCTAAACTAAATGAAATTTAGATATATGGAACTACCATATACCTAGCTACAAGAAATCATACATTTTATGACAACAGATTAAATATTGATCAGAAAATTTGTTATTAATTTAATTTGAATCAACAGATTAAATTCAATTCTATATCCCTCCATGACTCCAAAAACTGAGATTTTCAAAAAAGGAAAATAGCTAAATTTATACATTTTCAACTCATTTGCTAGTGATTCATTAATAATAAATCGGAAATAACCGAAATTAGAAAGAAAAAAAAAATCAAAAAACCGAAATAATTCAGTTAAAAAAATTCAGTTGTGTTCGATTATTCGGTTTTATCCATTTTTTGCTCACTCCTAGTTACATGCATTAATGCATACAATTTAAAAGTCACAAGTAAGAAAATAGAAGATAGACAAACCAATGGCACCTACCAACTCTAAATCCTAGCACAACCCCAGTACCGGCCCTGGGATAAAGCCCAAGGTGCTCGGGCTTTAGGCCCAAAAATTTTTAGGGCCCCTTAAATATTCTCTTTCTTTTATTACTTAAATAGAATACTTAAATATTAAAGTAAATAATCAACATGTAATATTCTACATATATTGATTATTGTAATATTCTATATATTTAAAGCATATAATTAGTACAAAACAATTTAATTATTATGTATCCGGAGGTTCATTATCAGATTCAGTTTTTTGGGTTTTTTTAATTGTTTGGGAGTAGTGTTAGACTCTTAATAAAGGAGGTCCTATTTGGTAATTACTTTTTTGACTTAGTGATAATGTGATATCTAAATGATGCTTTGAAAATATTGAAATAGTCGGTTATTAGATTTGATATTCTTTTGTAATGATGCTCTTTTATTCAGGAAAACTTCCTTTTTTTGTCTGTCTTGATAGCAATTTGCAAAAAAGCCCATTTTTTTGTTGTCTGCTTTAGGCCCTTCAAAACTCAGGCCGGCCCTGCACAACCCCAAAGTTATGACTTGTGCACACCACATCAAAGATAATGATTAGGACTAATATCAGCATGGATACATGGGTGGAAGTGTGGAGAACAGTGTGTCCTTGTCGATTTGTCTGTCCTTGTCGCCTGACAAAGCCACAAGGGCCGCGACTAAACCAGCATTGCCTGCGAGTGTTGGCTCGGTGTATTTGTAGTTAGTATGCATGTTGAGGAAACCTTCATGCCTGTCGGGGCCAGCAACCATGGCCCCAACAATAGTATTAGGGTTTGACTTTGAGGTATCCCTCCACTTCCATCCTCCTTTACAGTTATACTTGATCTTGTTCTTAGGAATGGATGCACCTCTATGGTGGACATGTTTCGGATAGTGATTGCCAAAACCCACAAGATAACTCATCTTTCTTGGATTTTTGCCAAGTATGTAGTCAATCTGCAAAAATGCAGAAATAAATTTCAGTTTTTGGTTACAATTGTTTCAATGTGTAAGGAGATATATCTTTTGAATCTTTTGAAATGATAATATGTAAAATGTTAAAAAAAAGAAGCCAATATCCGCAAGTCCTCCTAAACTAAATGAAATTTAGATGGAACTACCATATACCTGGGTCTTGGCAAAGTCACGCAGGACGTTAGTTGAGAAGAAATTAGGCCCACAGAACCATCCAGGAGTATCTGCAGCATCAAGATAGTCACTAAACAATGTAGCCAAAAAGGCAACATTGACTACATACTGAAGAGGCTGTGGCCTTCCATGATTTAACTGGATCAAGCCTCCTGCAATAGGGCTCAAGAAACATTAGATGCCATTTCCAAGTTAAACCAAGAAACGCTAGATCAAATCTTTAAGTTCCATTGACTAAGATACTGTAGGGGATGATGAACCAAATCAAGTGTACCTTTAGTTCTGTTAAAAATTGTAAAGAATGGAAGGAATGAGCACATAAATAAGCTGGTCTGTTTGTGAAATGTCGCTAAAGCTCCTGCATATGGATAACCAGGGCTCAAGAACAATCTCAAACGAGTTAGAAGCACCTGAAGATATAGGGAAGAAAAAAAGATCATATCAATAATCAACTAAAATTGGTACTTGAAAAGAAAATTAGTATCATACTTGTTGAATATTGGCTCCTATTTTCGTCTTTGGTCATTGGTCAATGGTCAATGGTCCTCACTCACTTAATGGGTCAAGGGAACATATCACCACTCATTTAATGGGTCAAGGGAACATATCACCATTATCTCATTAATGTTACTCCTTTGTTGAAAATGAGTCCAACTCATTTCCTTTTCTACCCTCAAGTTTTTGGCTATAAAAGGAGACCAAATGGAAGAGGAAAGACACACCAAAATTGATAGAGTATATATTAGAGAGAAGAAGAGCAAAGCTCTAGTTTGAGTGTCAAAGAGAGTTAGAGAGTGAGAAGCTCAGTTAGAGCATTCTGAGAGTGAGTGTAAGACCCCAAATAATTAATAAATAAAATTTAATTTTCTCTAATTATTATTTTGAATAGTAAGGGTTGATTTGATTAATGTGAATAGCTATGGGTAAAATACGCAAATATTTCAAAATAAGCAAGTGGTTATAAAATATTCATTATTGTCGTGGAATATTCGTTTGGTCGTGGAATATTCGTACTGTCGGGGAATATTCGTACGACGGCGCAGCCATGTGTGGGCCACATAACGGAAAGCGATTGGATGAAGAAAACGACAAATATAAGTTGTTTATAAATAACGGCGTAGTTGTTACCGTTAATACTGTTAAAATACTCGGTGGTTAAAACACAGCAGCACACGGTATTGCACCAATTATTGATTCTTACGTAAGAAGGCACTACTCAATAATGGTTACAGTAATTACTGTTCAGTATTTTATTTTATTGATTCAATAATTGCTGCATTGATATTTTATATTACTGTTGTTTCAATAATTGTCATTATACAGTATTTTTCATTATCGGAACAATAATTCATATTATCTGAATAATATTATTGGATAACATTATTGGCAATGTCTAGAAAGTTCTGTCTAAAGGAGAGGTTTGGTCACCTAATTGCGCGCCAGTAAGGAGAAATCCTTATTGGAAAGTCCCCTCTATCCTGGGAACGGCCTAGTTGTCAGTATTGTGATTCTGTAATATTATTTGTGAATAATTAATTATTGATTTATATGATGAGGAAAATATTGATTTTATGTGGATATAGATGGAGAAAATTTTTAAATGTGACAATTGTTGAAAATTGATTTTATGTGGATATAGATTCATTTAAATATATTATTATATTTTAAAAAAAATATAATAATGGTGATATTTTTACAATGAATGTGGGATATATGAGTATACGAGGAGATGTTAGAGTTTATGCCCTAGAGGCCAATTATTTGATATAATTGCTTAACGTTTTGATATTATATTTGATTGAATAAATATATGATTTTATTATGGTTTTATTTACTGCGTAATATAATTGTTAACATAATAAAATTCCTTAGAATAGTGATACAAATTATATAGTTTCAAGTATGTGACTTGAACATGAGATTATATATTACCATTAGTATCAGTGTTCTTAAATGTCCCTAGTCGAGTATCATTGTTGATGGGACAACAATGATGCATTGAGACTAGTATGTGGATTGACTGATGACCAAATCTCATTGGTCATAAATATATGAGTTATTAAGTCAATGCATAGGTACATGTTAGAGAACGGTGTACTGGACAGACCCACCATGAGAATTCTATATGGAGCATTATGCGAAGTGTCATTAGCAATTCTCATAGTGACAATGATGTAATGGTCCTCCGACCTGAAATCGCTATATTACTACACGAGAATTTATGTACTTTGATATCATCAAATGTCACCTTTAATAGGGTGGACTATAAAGGTGATTATTGGGTTCATCATTACTCATGTGAGAAATATGAGTGATCTAGATGGAATTTAACCTTCCTATATATTATGGGTGAAATCCATAGGCCTCTTGATTGAGTAGGACTATGAAATGCATGACCATGCTCAAATAGTGATTTGTTTCATATAGTCTACTCATTGATCAAGAAAACTCAGATTAAATTATGAAGAGTATGACACATTCCATGACTCGAGTTTAATCTAGGATATTAAGGTTAAAAGGATTAAATTGCATTGAAACATTGGTCACAAAAGGTTGCATCGAATCATCGATCTTATTGTTACTTGGGTAGCAGTGATGCATTACTAGATGCCGCTCACTGTTTATAATTTTATAATATGATTTTAAAATTATTGCCAACGTAATAATAACCTATAGGGTCACACACATAGAACGTTATTTAAAAGGGAATTAATTTAAATTTTAAGGATTTAAATATATTAATATGATTAATAGTATTTAAATCACGAATTTAAATTAAAAGGAGAATTTGTATATATGTATATTAATTAAGTAAGACTTATTTAAGATATATATATATATATATATATATATATATATATTCAGATTTTATAAAATTAGGTTTTGATTTTGATTAATTCCTTTTAACTACTATATATATGATATATAGCAGCTACTTAGGGTAAGAGATCAGAATTGAAAAACCCTAGCCGCTCTTAGAGAGAGACTAGAGAGAAAACAGTTCCAAAATCATTCCTTTTGGTGGCTAGTACCGCAAGTCCTTCTTACTGCAGAATCGTTCGACGGTTCGTGCGGCGTTCGTGTGGATACCGTAGAGGCGCAATTGGTTTGTATTGCGTTGGAGATTCGAGGCGCAGTCGGTTTCAGATTCTCGTTTTTGTTTATATCTGGTATAATCTCTAAACCTCTGAATTAATTGTTTTTCGCATGGATCCTGTTTTAGGGTTTCGGAAATTGTTTTAAAATTTTAATTTCCGCTGTGCGTTTCTGTGCCGAAGCCCAACAGGAGAAAGAGTATTTTTGTTGCAATAAATATTTAAAACATGTTAAACATGTCGGTGGACCCCATTTATTGACAGAAATTTGATTATAGCCTGTAAAATCGCCCGTTTGTGGATTTCGGTCAATTTCTGTGTGGAATTTGGAAAAACTTTCTTCTAAAAAGTTGTAGAGAATTGAATTTCCTATAAAAATTCGCGAGTTTCGAATTTTCTGACAAAAGTGCTATTTATTATGAATTATTGAAGTTCTGAAGCTCCGAAATAATTAATTTTTGGAAGTTTAAAATATTTTTAATTACAAAAACGTTTTTTTCATTGTTGGACTCATTTAACATGTGGGTTGGTGGCTGATGTTGGGCAAAAATTGGGTGCGTAGGAATTTATATAATATATTAATATTATATTAAATTTTCTGCTTTGGTGTTCTAAGCATTTTACTATAAATAGGGTGCTTAGGTTAGAATTGAAAATTACACCAGAAACTGAAGTTTTCTCTCTCTATATTATCGAGCGTATTCTTGTGAGTATTTTGAGTATTGCTATACGGTGCAAGTTCAAGTCATAGCCTATATCCGGTATTTCAGCTAGAAGTATAAATCTTTCGAGGTAAGGGATATTTTTTTTTGTAATGGTATTATTTCTTCAATACCATTATGCTGAAATATTGATCTGAAGTTTTTATCAAATTTGGAACTTTTTGTGCCGGAGTTACTATTCACGTATACGGTATTATTCACGTATACGGTACTATTCACGAATACGGCACTATTCACAGAAAAATTATTTTTTTTTCTTTTCGTCCAAAATATCTATTGTGGATACTAGCTTTGATTGTATCCATGTTTTGATCATTCTTGAATTTTACACCACTATGATTATTTTTGAGGTATTTTTGGACATGGATAAAATAAAGTACGAATCCTTAATCCTTAATTCTTGTCATTTTGTTTCACTGGATTCGATTCTTTAAAAATATTTTTTATCATCCTCAGTCTTAAATGATGATATTATTGAATATCTTTGGCCTGTAGTGCAAAGATGAATGATTTCTGATGAATATCTTTGGCCCGTAGTGCAAAGATGAACAGGTGTTTAGATGAACATGACCAACTGATGAATATCCTTGACCTGTAGTGCAAGGATGAATATATGATTCAATATGTGCATTGATTGATGTTACAGGGATAAAAATACTATTGATGGACTGTTAAATTCATAGACATTAGTAGATTTCATCCTCTACATAACTCTTCTATGAATTAATATTTTCCGCTGCGAATATTGATTTAAAATTTGTTGTCTATTGTATTCTATTGGATTTTTTCTCTGTTGAAAACTAACGATAATTTGTTGTATATTATCTTAGTCATAATATTCTTTACGGGGCTAGTTGAGCTCACCCTTTTCCTTTTTGTTCCATTTTTCTTCTCAGGAGGAGATAATATAGCGAATACGAGTCGGGGGATGTAGAGATGGTTCTAGAGAGAGTTGTTTAATAGTCCTCATCATTTTTATAAAATAATGTATCAATAATTATGATGAGGATTTATTTGTATGTGGATATTGTCTAGATGGCAATATCTGTATTTAAACTCACAGTTTGTATGTTGTAATAATAAAGTTGTAGTTATTTTTGTACCATGTATTTGACAACTCAAAATGGGTGATGTATACCTGTTTTGGGGGCGTCACAGTGAGGGTGTAGAGAGAAATAAACAGTTAGTTTATTTCTCAGTTGAGAGTTTGTAATCTCCATATTATTTTCATAGTGATTTTCTGAGATCTCTTCCCGTTGTTTTTCCCAATTGGGTTTCCACGTAAAATTCTTGTGTTATATATTATTTTATATCTCATACAGTAGTGTGTTTGTATTTATCTTAGTATATTTGTGTGAGCCTAATTTTTCAACAATTGGTATCAAAGCTCTTGGTTCACACCAACGATCAGTTTAAAGAGAAATTAGGCAGGTCGCAAATACGAAGATGGCAAGCACAAGTGTGAGGTATGAAGTTGAACCATTTGACGGTAAGTCAAATTTCAGTATTTGGCAGTGTACAGTCAAAGATGTATTGGCTCAACAAGGATTGACAAAGGCACTAGAAGGGAAGAAACCAGTGACTATGACGGATGAAAATGGACGGAACTTGAAGCTAAGGTCGTGGCAACAATCAGATTGAGTTTAGCGCCACAGTTCAAATATCAAGTTTTGACAGAAACCTCTTCGAAGGACTTGTGGGAGAAACTTGAGAAAGTTTACAAGTCAAAGTCTCTGTCAAATCGGTTATATTTTAAGAAGGAATTGTACCGGCTTCGGATGGAAGAAGGTTCAGATTTGGCCAATCATATTAATGAGTTTAATAGATTGGTGACCCAACTAACCACTATTGATGTGAAGTTGGACGAAGAATATAAAGCCTTATTGCTTCTTATCTCTCTACCAGATTCATACTCAACTCTCTAGACTACACTCCTTGTAGGGAAGGAAAAGTTTGCAGTTGACGATGTGATGTCAGCAATTCTAGACCAGGATAAGTTCAGGGGCACTACTTCCAGAGATCAAGGAGACAGTCTTCTTACTTTTTCAGATGGGCGTGGCAGGGGTCCTAATCGAAAGAAGTATTCCGGCAAGGAACGAGAAAAGTCTCAAGCGAGAACAGGCAAGAAGGATAAATCTCAGGTTGAGTGTTATCATTGCCACGAGAAGGGCCACTACAAAAATCAGTGTCCATTGTTGAAGAAGGATAACAAGAAGAAAGGAAACCAGATTGAAAAATCTGCTAATGTTGCTGAGCAAGCAGATGTGTGCAGCGACGGAGAGCTGTACACAGTGACAGAAAATGAAGCTTCACAGGGTGATCTCTTATCTGTTAGAGACAGTGGCAGCCTTACAGATTGGTACATGGATTCTGGTTGTTCTTTTCATATGTCCTCTTATAGGGATTGGTTTGATACTTTTACATCCTGCAATGGTGGTATAGTTTTATTGGGTAACAATGCAGTCTGCAAAGTTACTGTGATAGGCACCATCAAAATTAAAATGTTTGACGGAGTTATCAGAACATTGGGTGATGTAAGGTATATTCCAGAATTGAAGAAGAGCTTGTTATCGGTTGGAGTACTTGACTCTATAGGCTGTAGTATCTCAGTCAGAGATGGTGTTATGAAAATTACCAAGGGCTCGATGGTAATTATGAAGGGCCAGAAGAAGGGCACCCTCTACAAGTTGATAGGGGACACAGTTGCTGGTGAAGCAGCAAATTCTGTGCAGGATAATTCCAACAGTGATAGCACAGAATTATGGCACATGCGACTTGGTCATTTAAGTGAAGGTGGAATGAAAGAACTTCACAAAAGGCAGTTGCTGAAAGGTGTCAAAACGTGCAGTTTAGAATTTTGCAATTTTTGCGTGTACGGCAAACAACGGAGGGTCAGCTTCAAGGCAGGAGCACATACCAGTAAAAATTTACTTGATTATGTACATTCGGATGTGTGGGGCCTGATCAAGCATACGTCAATGGGTGGAGCCCATTATTTTGTTAGCTTTATAGATGACTACTCTAGAAAGGTCTGGGTGTATTTTATGAAACAGAAATCTGAGGTTTTCAGAATCTTCAAGCAGTGGAAAGCTAAAGTAGAGAACCAGACCGGAAAGAAGCTGAAGTATTTTAGATTAGATAATGGCACAGAATACAAGGACAAGTCATTTCTACAGTTCTGCCAGGATGAAGGTATCACCATGCACTTCTCAGTCAAAAGAACTCCAGAGCAAAATGGGGTTGCTGAGAGGATGAACAGAACTCTATTGGAACGTGCCAGATGTATGAGGTTGAATACAGGATTGCCAAAGAGTTTCTGGGCTGAGTCAATCAACACAGCGTGTTATCTGATAAATCGATCTCCTTCAGCAGGAATTGATTACAAAATCCTCGAAGAGGCATGGAGTGGGAAACCAGTTGATTTTTCTGTGATGAAAATCTTTGGTTGTCCAGCTTATGCTCATCTGCCAGTCGAAGAGCGACAGTCCAAGCTTGATCCAAGGTCAAAAGAGTGTATTTTCCTTGGATATGAAGATGGTGTCAAGGGATACAGGTTATGGGATCCAGTATCCAAGAAGAATGTTGTCAGCAGAGATGTGGTGTTCAACGAGAAACACATGTTGAACAAGTCTGAGAATGAAGAATCTGCAGCAAGTGAGTTGCAGAAACACCCAGTTGAGGTGGAGGTTCCTGAAGAGATTGAAGATGATCAACCTTCAGATCCTCAAGAGAGGTCTTATAATCTTGTTAGAGATCGGGAAAGGTGAGTCAGCAAACCAGTGCAGAGATATGGGTTTGAAGACATGGTTGCCTTTGCCTTGATTGCTGGTAGTGAAGATCCAACTAGCTATCAGGATGCTATTCAGTCCGATGATAATGATAAATGGGCGATAACTATGGTAGAAGAGATGGAGTCTTTACAAAAGAACCATACATGGGAGTTAGTTCAACTTCCAAAATGATCGAAGGCTATAGGATGCAGGTAGGGTGTTCAGGAAAGAGGAAACTCAGTCTGATAAATAAGGTGAAAGATTCAAGGTCAGATTAGTGGCAAAGGGATTCTCTCAGAGAGAGGGAATCGACAACAATGAGATCTTTTCACCAGTTGTGAAACACACATCAATTCGGTTGATCTTATCTATTGTAGCATCACAGGATATGGAGTTAGAACAGCTTGATGTAAAAACAGCTTTTCTCCACGGTGATTTAGAAGAAAAGATCTACATGAAGCAGCCTGAGGGGTTTATTGAACCAGGGAAAGAGGGTTTAGTTTGCAGTTTGAAGAAGTCCCTCTATGGTTTGAAGTAGTCCCCAAGACAGTGGTATATGAAGTTTGATAACTTCATGATGGCTCATGGTTACTCTCGTTCGGAGTATAATCCATGTGTGTATTTCAGATCCCTTGATGATGGCTCTCTATTATTGTTGACGTTATATGTCGATGACATGTTGATAGCAGCAAAGAGGAAGTAAGATATTCTTCAGCTGAAGACTTTGTTAAGCAGTGAATTTGACATGAAGGATCTTGGATCAGCCAAGAAGATCCTAGGTATGGAAATTCACAGGGATCGTCAGGCAGGAAAGTTGTGGCTAACTTAGAAAGGATATGTGCAGAAGGTCTTGGAGAGGTTTAACATGAACTATGCTAAACCAGTTAGCACTCCGTTGGCAGCACATTTCAGGTTGTCTTCACAGTTGAGCCCACAAACAGAGGATGAGGTGGAGTATATGTCCAAAGTACCATATGCAAATGTGGTGGGTTGTCTAATGTACGCCATGGTATGTACAAGACCAGATATCTCACAAGCAGTCAGTGTGGTTAGCAGGTATATGGAAAATCCAGGAAAAGAGCATTGGAATGCTGTAAAATGGATTTTCCGTTATCTAGCAGGTACAATCAATTACGATCTTATGTTTGATCGTAATACCGCAAGAAGTGAGGTTACAGGGTTCGTTGATTCGGATTATGCTGGAGACCTAGATGCAAGGAGATCTACGACAGGGTTTGTATACACCTTTTGTGGAGGATATATATGTTAGAGGTCAGTGTTGCAGTCTACGATAGCATTATCAACAACAGAGGCTGAGTATATGGCATTGACAGAGGCAAGCAAGGAAGCTTTGTGGCTTAAGTGACTAGTTGAAGAACTAGGTTTCAAGCAAGACAGTATCCAGATTCAGTGTGATAGTCAAAGTGCTATTCATTTAGCAAAGAATCAGGTGTTCCATGCCAGAACCAAACATATAGATGTTCGGTATCACAAGATTCGTGAGTGGCTGAACAATGGTGACATTGCAGTTCGCAAAGTTCACACAAAGGAGAATGCCGCAGATATGCTCACAAAGTCAGTTACAGCAGAAAAGTTCAAGCACTGCTTGGACTTAATTCACTTCGTCTAATGTTGAGTTCGTAGTGGAGTATCCAGGGAGAGGAATACATTCACAGACACAAAGAAGATCACAGTATTTGGAAAATATGAGCCAAGGTGGAGATTATTGAATATTGGCTCCTATTTTGGTCTTTGGTCATTGGTCATTGGTCATTGGTCAATAGTCAATGGCCCTCGCTCACTTAATGGGTCAAGGGAACATATCACCACTCATTTAATGGGTCTAGAGAACATATCACCATTATCTCATTAATGTTACTCCTTTGTTGAAAATGAGTCCAACTCATTTCCTTTTCTACCCTCAAGTTTTTGGCTATAAAAGGAGGCCAAATGAAAGAGGAAAGACACACCAAAATTGATAGAGTATATCTTAGAGAGAAGAAGAGCAAAGCTCTAGTTTGAATGTCAAAGAGAGTTAGAGAGTGAAAGCTCAGTTAGAGCATTCTGAGAGTAAGTGTGTAGAGAGAAATAAACAGTTAGTTTATTTCTCAGTTGAGAGTTTGTAATCTCCATATTATTTTCATAGTGATTTTCTGAGATCTCTTCCCGTGATTTTTCCTAGTTGGATTTCCACGTAAAATTCTTGTGTTATTATTTTATATCTCATACAGTAGTGTTTTTGTATTTATCTTAGTATATTTGTGTGAGCCTAATTTTTCAACAATACTCATTTACTCATTGGTATCTCATTTACTAAAATTGGATCATGTCTCATTTACTCATTGGTATCTCTCAATCCATCTCCATAAAAAACATATAAAATTCAATAGAAATTATCTGCACTCTCTCCCCCTCATAATATACAGAAGAATTTTGTTTGAATAAGGAGAATTTTGTTGGGATAAGAAGAGAGAAAAAGTTAAAAATATTAAAAAAATAGGTAGAGTAATGAGGGGTAATTTTGAAAAAATTATCATTATTTTTCTTAAATTTGAACAAACGTCAAATAATTAGAAATAGATAAAATATTTTAAAACGTCAAATAATTAAAAACGGATAGAGTATTAAAGTATAGTGGGCTCCACCAACCGACACTTGGTTAAACCAGGCAGGCCGGCCAGCCAGCCAGCAAGACTACTTGCTTCCCACTTTCCTAAAAGTAAAGTTATTCATTCTTTGATGACTCATTTATTATTTCTTCTTTTCTCTCTCTCTAGCCTCCTTCTTTCATTATCTTCTTTTCCTCTATTTCTTCCATAGGAGTATCCAGGGGGGGGCGGGATTTTCATTGGCAACTAATTAAAGGTACGTATGTACACATTTCATAATCATTCCTAAATTAATTACCAAATTAAAAGAAAAAGCCTGTGCAAGTGATTAAGTTACAGTTTTGATTAGTTAAAATGGGTGGTTGAGCCCAATGTTTTCTGACTTTTCGATTGTATTGTTGTGAATATCGTAGGCCTATATATAAAACTTAAAAGAAAAACTATGTAAGTAATTAAGTTACTTACAGTCTTGATTAATAGATCCAAAAACTTATTAATCTAGATAAGCTCATGATTGTTGGAGAAATCGCATACCCATATATACTGATCTTATATCAATTGGGTGGTTAACTTATTAGGTCTATGGGTTCTTAGAGCATAATAGTCCTTTTAATTTTCTTTTATTATGTTCAGATGTGGAATTTTAACCCATGATCTAAGCAGACATAATATGGTTTAACTAAAAGGTCTCGATGATGAAGTTTACTACTACACAAGTTTGATAGCCCCTGATAAGTTTATACTCCCTCCGTCCGTCTCATAGGTATAGGCTGATTTTCCATTTTGGGATGTCCTAACATATAGGCTACTTACTATTTATAAAATTTAGTTGGTTCATTGTTTTACTTTTATGCCCTTATAATAAATATTTAACCATTACTTTTTTTTTGAAGAAACAACATTCAATGTCATTATTGTTATCACCACATTTAATGTTGTTGTATTCTCAATAAAAGAATTCAACTTTTTAGGCTCAATAAATGAGTTTGGAATAACATAAACGTTTTGTGATTAGTTGAAAGTTTATGTAGATTAAAAATTCATCTTTGGTTAAAGTTATATTTTAATGGTCAGTACACGTTAATCAATTAAGTTGAGAGTTTCAGTGTGATAAGGAAGGAGTGATTAACTTATTCATTAATTCCATATTAAGGGGTATATGTGGAAAATTTTTGTTAAAATTGCCACTTAAACTAATTTTCTTAAATTAAGTCCCAAAAGAAATCAGCCTATAACTATGGGACGGAGGGAGTATAACTTTTTTTCACAAAATTATCAATTTTGATAATTTTTACTGATATTTATTTATCATTCATTTTTTTATTGACATAATACATATATAATGTTGAAGATAATTTGTATCAGCATCATATTTACAATTGTGTATAAATTAAAAAGAAATAAATAAGCAAGTTGACATACGTTTTTTATGATTTTTCTTTTTTTTAAATTGTGAGATTCGTGCATGCATGTATATATAGATATGAAATAATAACTATATTTATTATATTTGAACATGTATTATTATAATTATTATTGTATAATTTGTATTTGAAAAATTATAAGTTGATGACCAAATTACCCTTAAAATGGCCAACCAAATTAATTTGGATAAGATATTCAATTTTCTTGTTATATATAAAAGATTACAACCCGTGCAAGGCACGACCTAGTTTCTAAAATAGTCTTAAAAATATTTTATTTGTACTATGTTCTATTAAATGTCAAAATTTTAGAGGTAATTTTGTTAATCCTATAAGCTATTTATCAACTATATTTCTCAAAAATTGAAGAAATTATACTCGTAAGTATTAAAAAATATAGTGAAGAATTTATATTTATTATTTTTGTAGAATTCCATCTTACACATACAAAGTGGTGGTGCTAAGCTACATCGCATTAATGACAAATTAGCTTTACGAAAAGAATGGAATTAAGGAAAGTGAAGGATTACTTATTTCTTTTATCCATTAATATATATATATATATATACCATGTTCGTGTGAGTATGGTGATAAATAATATTAATTATATGTAGTGAATATGTATAAATAGCTAGTATAGAGAAAAATATGCACTTACATGAATTTAAAAATATGAATAATTAAATATATTTTTTATTCAATTTATACTATTAAAGTTGTTAAGTTGCGTATTAATGAAGTTGAAAGTTGTTAGAATTAATTTTTTGTATTCATGTGTTTCCTAATATTTAGCTACCTTTTTCTGGTTTTTGTGCTAGAGTTCATTCCTTGGCGCTGTTATTTTATTTTCCATTGACGTCTACCTATGGCACATTCAGTGATCGTGTAATTTATAGATCACCAGTCATCAATCTCTTAGTGATCAATGGCTGCTGCGAGCCCCCGAGAAGCCTCATCTACTACATTCCAGTATTCTTATCATGTGTTCTTGAGTTTTAGAGGCGAAGACACTCGTAAGACCTTCACCGATCACCTCTACACAGCTTTGACAAATGCAGGAATTCGCACTTTCAGAGATGATGATGAACTTCCGAGGGGAGAGAATATTGAGTCAAAATTGCAAAAGGCAATTCAAGAATCAAAGATTTCAATAGTGATATTTTCAAAAAATTATGCTTCTTCAAGATGGTGTCTTGATGAGCTTGTGAAAATCCTTGAACACAAGAAGAATTCCACCAATCATATGATTCTGCCAGTTTTCTATCATGTAGTTCCAACCCAAATTAGGCATCAGACAGGGAGTTTTGCAGACGCATTTGCCAGGCATGTAGAGAGATTAAAGTTGAAGAATGATGAGAAGAAAAGGGAAGGAATGGAGAAGGTGGAGAGGTGGAGGGAAGCCCTTAGCAAAGTTGCAGATCTGTCGGGAATGGAATTACAGGAGGGGTAATGTACTTTGTTCACCTTTTTCTTAGAGTTTTATTCTTACAATCGACGACATTCATAATAAAAAAGTATAAGTAGTCATAATAAGTTAGGTGTTTATAGGGATGCAATTAATTTGATAAGCATGTCCCTGTATTTTTTTCTTTCCTTCCTTTGTCGTTACCTTCTGCATATAAACTGGTGTAAATTGCAAAGCTAGCCTTCTCTTCTCCTTTAAATCTAGTCCAGAACATATACTTAGAATATGATTTTGTCTATTTTATAACTACATTATTCAACATTCTCATTATATTTTGGCAAGCAGCTAAATATACATATCAAGGATAAAAATAAAAAGTTTAATAAGAATTATGTTTATCTAAGTGCATATACTCAAGTAGATTATGGAAGGAGTTACTAAACAAAAATTTGATTACAGAAAAAGGATAATTATTGAACTATAAGAAATGTTAAAATTGTGAGGGCAATTACTCTTGTAAAGAAACTGCTTGTTTAAGTTAGAAATATTCTTGAATTCTCTTCCCTTTTGCATATTTCGAAAATAATATTCATTTGGTACTCACAAAGATATTTTTTTCTTTCACAATTTTGCAGACAAGAAGCCAAATTTATACAAAATATTGTTAAAGAGATTGTTAAAAAATTGAAACGTTCAGTCTTAAGAGTTCCTGACCACCTCATTGGAATGAAGTTTCATGTGAGCAACATCAATTATTGGGTACAAAATGGGTCAAATGATGTTGACATAATGGTGATCTATGGAATGGGGGGCATAGGCAAGACAACCATTGCCAAAACTATTTATAACTTGAATTTCGACTCGTTTGAAGGAAGCAGCTTTCTTGCAAATATTAGAGATGTTTCTGTACAACCCAATGGTTTGGTTCGTTTACAGAGACAACTTCTTTCGGATATTCTTAGGGGAAGAAAGGAGAAGATATACTATGTTGATGAAGGCGCCATTAAGATTAGAGATGTGGTATCATGTAAAAGAATACTTCTTGTTCTTGATGATGTGGATCAGTTGGAACAATTAAATGCAGTACTTGGGATGCAAGATTGGTTTCATCCGGGGAGTAAAATTATAATAACAACCAGACACAAGCATTTGGTAAAATTTAGAGATGTTTGTAAGATGTACGAAGTTAATGAGCTAAATTATGATGATTCTCTTCAGCTTTTCAGTTGGCATGCCTTTGGACAAGACAACCCCAATGAAGGTTATGTGGAGCACTATAAAGGAATACTTCAGCATTGTGGAGGGGTTCCATTAGCTCTTGAGGTTATAGGTTCATTTTTGTTTGGAAAAGATATAAATATATGGGTGAGTCAATTGGAGAAATTAGAAAGAGTTGGTGATGGCAATATTGTCAAGAAACTCAGAATAACTTTTGATGGCTTACCAGATAATGACATCAAGAATGTTTTCCTTCATGTCGCTTGTTTCTTTGTCGGAGAGGACAAGGATTGGACAGTCAATGTACTAGACTCTTGTGACTTACAAACAGCGGTGGCAATTGAGCATCTTGTTGGTCGATGTCTCTTACATATTGATCATTACAATAAGTTGAGGATGCATCAACTAATTAAAGACATGGGAAGAGATATTGTTAAGCAGGAAGCACCTGATGAGCCTGAAAAACGTAGTAGATTGTGGCATCCAAAAGATTGCTGTAGCGTTTTGAGTTACAAAATTGTAAGAAACATGCTCATCTCATTCATGTATATGTGTGTGTTGGGGATGTTTTTTTAGTGTGTATTTGCATTCTCTTTCTTATCCAATTCATCTTGGTTATCTATATTCAACAGGGTACGGAAGCAATCAAAGCTCTAGGATTTGACGCGCGAATGTTTAAGAAAGATAACCAGGTAAAATCAAACTATATTGGAAAACAACGTCGCTTTGAAGACGTTCATGACAACCCATTTGAGTGGTTCAAGTCACTAAAACGTCATGCTTTCAACTTCCTCTCTTGGCTTCCGATGGAAAATAATTTATTCAAAGGGGACTTTGAAACTAATGCCTTCACAAGGATGAGACAACTAAAGCTATTAAAGCTCAATTATGTCAAACTCGAGGGGAGCTACAAAGAATTTCCTAAACAATTAAGATGTTTGTATTGGCATGGATTCCATTTAGGATCTATTCCCAATGATTTATCATTGGAAAGGTTGATTATTCTTGACATGCAATACAGCAGCTTGAAACAAGTCTGGAAAGGAAAGAAGGTATGTAATACTCAGTTCAATCTTTTTTCCTTCGTTTTATCATCGAAGTTCTTGAAAAATACACTTGTAATTTTTTTTCTTTTTGATTAACAGTTACTTCCATCCCTGAAGATCCTTAATCTCAGTCATTCTAAATGTATTTCCAGAACTCCTAACTTCTCAAGAGTCCCAAATCTTGAGAGGTTGATCCTCAAAGGATGTGCGAGTTTGGTTGATGTGTGTGAATCTATTGGATTTGTTGAGGGACTTGCTTTACTAGATCTAAGTGATTGCACAAGTTTAAAAGAGCTTCCAAGAAACATAAGTAGGCTAAGGTGTCTTGAAAAACTGATGATCTCCGGTTGCTCAAGTCTTTGTGAGTTTCCAACGGGGATGAGGAGTATGGAATCACTGAAAGAGATTTATGCTGATAGAACTAGAAATATTGCATTAATTCCTCTTTGCAGAGAGGTCCAACAGTGGGATTTACCGGGCTGTTTAGTTAAGTTAAATCTTGAATGCGGGAATTTATCTGATGCTTCTTTCCCCAAGGACTTTTGTAACCTACCCTTCCTGGAGTATTTGAATTTAGATGGGAATTTAATTCAAAGCCTTCCAGATTGTATCAGAACTCTAAACAGGCTTAATGAACTCAGCTTATCATTCTGCCCATTGCTGCAATCTGTTGAAGGTCTGCCAAGTACTGTACTAGAGTTGTCTGTGTGCGATAGCAAGTCCTTGGAAATAATAAAAAGTACATCTAATTTATTATACATTAATAGTCAGGATTGTGAGAATCTGGTTGAAGTTGAAGGATATTACAAATCAGTGGGCATTGAAAATGTGGACAAACGAATTATAAAGAATCTGGGGTTGTTGGAGTTTCAAGTTGAGGATAAAGTTGTTGAAAAAATGAAGGTATATACTCTCGTATATGGCCTTGTTTCTGATCTTGCTGTATATATGTATCAAAAATTTCATAATAATCATTATTATTATTATTAATATTATTATTTGATTGGTGGTGTGGTTCAGGTACGTTATGAATATGGTATATTCAGCACATATATTCCAGGAAAAGAGCTGGTAGAATCATGGTTTGATTATATAGATAGGAGCGGTTCAAGCTCAACATATTTTATTGTTCCAGATAATAGCAGCAGCTCGAAGAAGAGGAGGATCCGAGGCTTGAATGTGTGCTGTGCTTATCATCTACATGATGAGAGTAATTCTTATTGGTATGACAGATGTGAAATTAGTAATAGGACCAAGGATCTCCGATGGATTTATTATGGGCATCCTTTCCTTGTGGGGAACAATCAAGGAGTTAGGAAAGATGATTACATACGGTGGAAGAAAGATGGCAAATATGAGGATGGAATAATAATGTTGAGTCATTGGAGGTTAGGGAATTTGTTAGAAGTTGGGGATCATCTTACCATTGAGTTAACTACTGCTAATTCATTGATAAAAGAGGTAGGGCTTAAGGTTGTGTATGAAGATGAAGATGATGAAGAAGAAGAAGATGAAGATGAAAGGAAGGAGGGTACTACAAGTCGACTGTACAGCTTCAACAAGTACCACAACAAGAAGAAGAATAAGAAGGATATTGTTACTCTCTCTTGGACTGAAGAAGAAAGAAATTCTTATAAACATCATTTGTCAGACTGCTGTCCTACGTACGGGAACAAAATGTATATGCGTCACTCAATTTATTCCAATTAACTTGAATATTCTTCAGCTAAATGCTTATTAATATTCATTGTGTGAATGTGAGATTTTCATTTACAGTATGATCAACCTCCCAATTTTGGTACGTATTTTGTTTGGTTCGGACTGAGTTACTGTCATTTTTAGGTATCTAGTTTTATTCTCACTTCACTTCAAAAAAATAAATAGAGTTAACTGTATTTTTTTAAGGAAAATTAACATATTGTATCACATTTCTATAAAGTTAAATAGTGCATGATAGTAAAAATAATATTATAAATTTAAAAATATTACTCCCTCCGTCCCAAATTAATTGCTCAGTTTTGACTTTTTAAAGTCAAATTGACCATTTTTAAAACTAATATTTTTACTACTTTTGCTAAAATATAGGTGAAGAGATTATAACCAAAAGAAAGTATATACAATTTATTACTAATTCTAATTTTTATAATTTTAGAAATATATTTATATATGCTTAATTATTAATTCTAAAAATAGTCAATTTGACTTAAAAAAGTCAAAACTGAGCAGTTAATTTGGGACGGAGGGAGTATGTCATTGTATATAATTTTTAATTTTTGTGGAACAAAAATTTGACGAATTAGACTTTTTTAAGAAACATGATTAATTTAAGGAACTGATATTTCTACATGTATTTTTGATAGTTACATGCATACAATTTAAAAGTCACAAGTAAGAAAATAAAAGATAGACAAACCAATGGCACCTACCAACTCTAAAATCCTAGCACAACCCCAAAGTTATGACTTATGCACACCACATCAAAGATTATGATTAGGACTAATATCAGCATGGATACATGGGTGGAAGTGTGGAGAACAGTGTGTCCTTGTCGATTTGTCTGTCCTTGTCGCCTGACAAAGCCACAAGGGCCGCGACTAAACCAGCATTGCCTGCGAGTGTTGGCTCGGTGTATTTGTAGTTAGTACGCATGTCGAGGAAACCGTCATGCCTGTCGGGGCCAGCAACCATGGCCCCAACAATAGTATTAGGATTTGGCTTTGAGGTATCCCTCCACTTCCATCCTCCATTACAGTTATACTTGATCTTGTTCTTAGGAATAGATGCACCTCTATGGTGGACATGTTTCGGATGGTGATTGCCAAAACCCACAAGATAACTCATCTTTCTTGGATTTTTGCCAAGTATGTAGTCAATCTGCAAAAATGCAGAAATAAATTTCAGTTTTTGGTTACAATTGTTTCAATGTGCAAGGAGATATATCTTTTGAAATGATAGTAATATGTAAAATGTTAAAAAAAGAAAAAGCCAATATCCGCAAGTCCTCCTAAACTAAATGAAATTTAGATGGAACTACCATATACCTGGGTCTTCGCAAAGTCACGCAGGACGTTAGTTGAGAAGAAATTAGGCCCACAGAACCATCCAGGAGTATCTGCAGCATCAAGATAGTCACTAAACAATGTAGCCAAAAAGGCAGCATTGACTACATACTGAAGAGGCTGTGGCCTTCCATGATTTAACTGGATCAAGCCTCCTGCAATAGAGCTCAAGAAACATTAGATGCCATTTCCAAGTTAAACCAAGAAACGCTAGATCTAATCTTTAAGTTCCATTGACTAAGGTACTATAGGGGATGATGAACCAAAGCAAGTGTACCTTTAGTTCTGTTAAAAATTGTAAAGAATGGAAGGTATGAGCACATAAATAAGCTGGCCTTTTTGTGAAATGTCGCTAAAGCTCCTGCATATGGATAACCAGGGCTCAAGAACAATCTCAAGCGAGTTAGAAGCACCTGAAGATATAGGGAAGAAAAAAAGATCATATCAATAATCAACTAAAATTGGTACTTGAAAAGACAATTAGTATCATACTCTTCCACTTGGGAGAAAAAACACACTTAGGTTAACTGGGAAAATTACCATCACTGTGCTTATGAAATGGGGAAATTAATTAGCCAGTTCAGTTTCTTTGAATGTCAATAGAAGCTGAAGAGCTTTTTGAAAATGCCCAGGAGACAACTAAGGACAAAATAAATGTGAAAGGAAATGCAACTAACATCAAGCAATAGCCCAAGAAAATTTGAATTTGAAACCCTAAACGGATGAAGTACAAATAGCTTAGGAGTATATTGCACATACATTTGAAAACAGAGAGGACAACGCCTTTATCCCAAACTAAAAAAGTAAATTAAATAAATAGAAAAAAGGAAAAGAAATAAAGAAAGAGAAAATATAAATTGTTAAAACAAGATAAGAAGATGATCCTTTCACTTACTTGAGCTCCCGCAAGCTTGTTGTCCCAACTAAGTACACCAAAATCCGGGCCTCCCGAGAAACCAGCAGCATGTGTGGCCATTGTGATATTAGTAGCAACGGAAAGGTAAGAATTATTCCCGGTAGCATAATACATCCAAGCTGCACCCCACACAAACTCATCCCAATAACTAGTGGAATTATAGAAAATGGAAGCCTCATTCCCTGCGTTATACCTACCACGCTGATCCATAGAAAATTCAAAAAGGATTTTAGCACCATGGACAAGTTTCTGCGAGTAAGCCTTGTTGTCCTTAAAAACAATTGACGCAGAAGCCAAAGCAGCCGCCATCTCTGCAGCAAGGTCTGAGCAACTATGACATTAAGTTACTGGCCGAGGGTAATCAATGTCCTCAGGACGCATCCAGCAATAAAAATCATTAGGACTCGGACCTCTGTAGGTATCCCCCACTCCCACCTGTCATATAAAGGAAAAGAAAGCATTTTGATGCGAGGATTCCTGCTAAATACCAAGAAGGATACAATACGATTCTTAAATATACGGATATGGGTAGTCATGGAAGCATGAGAAGAATATGTATTATGAGTAATTTATTGGGTATCTAAAATTCATCCAAAAGAGAGGACCATATTTACCTGCGCCACGATGCTGTCTATGGTATCAGCAGAAGAATTGAAAGTCTTGAGAAAATAATCAGTCCCCCACTTAATGACCTCTTTAACATGGTTGAGCTCCCCTGTAGCTTCATATTTGGCACTATACTCGATCACGCTCCAGCTCAACATGGTCATTGCAAAAGAAGCGGGGAAATTGGATTTGATTGCATCACCCGCATCATAATAACCACCCACCAAGTTTTTGCTTATAGATGATGGATCGGACATGCCATCATTCAAAGAAGAGTTACCCCTCCATGTTACATTACTATGCTTAAGAAGTTTTCCAGCTGCAAACATCCACATTTATAAATTAGACTACAAAAGGATACGACATTACTGATGATGTGACAACAACTAGCAAGAAACAACCGATTCAAGTTTTATGGGAAAAAACAAAACTCAAGCACACAAATAATAATATTGAATAAACACTACAGAGTGTATTCTACTACTCATAAATGACAAATGGTAAAATTAGATAAAAAGCTTTGGTTGACGCCCCCAAATCCGGGTATCTTACAACCCAACAGATGGTGCTACACGGTGCTACAGTTCACACATACATTCAATTGAAATAACTCAAAAGAGTGAATATGTCTTCTATATATATTCCAAAACAATATTCCCTTTTCCAGGTTCTTTGTAACCATTAAATGTGTTCTTGTCATAATATCAAATAATTACAACATTCGTACTATACTATTACAAAGACTGCTCATTGGTCTGCCTTAGCCTTCCCTTTATCTTTACTAGATCCTTTGGTCCGTTCAGTCTTAGCTGCATTCATATGGTTCATAACTAGCTCAGCAAGTATGACAATTTCATTTAAGCAACATGCTTGAATCATATAAATTGTATATCTTCAATAACTGAAACAATAGTTATAAAGTACTATTGATAATTCAAAATAGCACTTCTCTTTTCTTTAAAACATTTCACAATGAATAATATTCGTTAAACATAAATTTAGGTTCAAGACCTTGAGCATTTCATTCTTTCTTTGAAAAGGATAACCCAGCACCAAGTCCGTAAGTCCGGTATATCTTACGAGCACGTCAAGGTGATCAGCCTATAGTACTCTATGGTGTACAACACTACTTTCTTTAAACGTATTTACGTTTAAGTTTTGGCAACTTCACGTGCCTGTCGATTGACGACAAAACATTTGTTTATCACACTCGGTCTTTCTTTGAAATCCATACCAAAACAGTTTGACAAAAGATAGCAACATTGATAATATTTTAATAGATTATAAGTAAATCCACAAAATACATTAAGTCTAGCCGAAGGAATTGGCTTCGACTTCATTACACATCAATTCATACGTAAGATACATGAATCACAAAGCTTGTCCAGTATAAACATAGACAATGGTTAGAACACTTGCCTTCAGCGTCTTCTACAGTTTAATACACTTTTCCTTTGAATCTGTAAGGATTCTACAATACATAACCACATAGCATACCACAATAGGTCATAAACAATCTTGTATAATCACTAATGTATCTTACCCTTCTTCTCAATCTAATCGTTTCTTAGATTGGTTAACGTTCGTTACGGTTTATCGTATTACTTTGTATTTACGTTTTCGTAATCTTTCATAACCTTTAGTTGAAATTCTTAAGTTTATTAACATCTTTACATACATTACTTTGAGTTTATTAAGGTTATAATTCACCATTAATCAACTGACACTTCTTTTACATTCCTTGTTATTCATTACTGCCTTTTTCCTACTACTGGCGCTGCGGCACCAGCTTTCTTTGTGAAACTCGTGCTGCGGTGCGCCTCTTTAGTACCTCAGACAAGGTCTCGGCGCTGCGGCGCCATTCCCTTTGCTTTATGTCGCACTGCGGCGCCACTCTTCAATGGGTGAGGGCTCAACCTGGCGCTACGGCGCCGGCTTCACCACCTTAGGTCGCGCTGCGGCGCCAACCCTGCACCTCAGACAATTTTCACAATTTTCTTGTTTTGTAAACTTTTCGGGCTCATAACTTGTTCGTTCTAAGTCTGAATTGGCTTGTTCAAAAGCCGTTAGCTCACAAATCACATGTTCTATGATTTCATTAGAAAATATTTTATTTTCGAATCTTTTCACTCGTAATTCACCGATTAATTCATTATTACGAATTCGATAAACGTTCGTGAACGTTCACAAGCTCGTTTCCTCGTTCTAAGTCGGAATTTGGTCATTTTCGATTCTGCAACTCTAAAATGCAAATTTAGACTATTCTCCATTGAAAACCAATGTTTCTGAGTTCAATGGTAACTTTTGACTTTCATTCCGAAAATTTAACGATTTCGACGATTATCGTCTAATCTCGTAAATTTCGCCATAACTTAGTTACTTGAGATTTTTACACCGTTCAAAATGGATTCATTCCATCATTCTAACATCCTAGCCAAACATATTTTATCAAATTCTATACATAATAAATTCTTCAAGGTTCTTCCTTAGTTCACAACTTTCATTATTAGGATTTTCTTACAATATGACTTATTAAGGTTTAAGTCCATTGCTAACCATCCTTATACTCCTTATCATACACGCTCCACCAATAATCACTTCTCTATCATACTAACAATGAAGAGATGAAGATTAATGGTTAGGGATTCTTACCCTTGATGTTCTAGCTTTGTTCTTCTTCTTTTCTTCTTGAATTATGAAAGCTCTAACTTTTCTCACTTTTCTCTCTATACGCTTAGCTCTAGGATGTTGGTGAAAAATGAACAAGCAATAAATGACTAGCAAAGCTCTTCTATTTATAAGAATTACCAAGTGAGGGCACTAAGGTCATTTAGGCCATCCCACCTCCTTAATTCCACCTCTTTACTATTCCTAGCTTAGCCACCAAGTAAAACCACTTTACTTGGCCACCAAGATGGCTGGCCATGTGCTCATGGGGCCCACATGGGTTGCCCTATGGGTTTTTCTCACCCGGTGACCCATCGGTTCGATCCACGAATCCGGTTCTTGCTTTGGGCTTTAGGTTTTAATTACTTTGGACATAACATTGGGCTTACATTTCATATCATTGGGCCTTAACAAGTTTGCACTTGGGCTTGCCCAATTCCTACACAAATCCTACAAGTCCATTACTATTGGCTTAAAGCTTATAACTTATAATCTATGTATCATTCTCGTATACTAATTCATATACTCATTCATCATATACCAAATATTATCTTTCACATATACTCGTATAATACTCGTACTCATTACCTCGTATAATACTTACGTATTATACGATCATCATTTCTTCAATCTTTACTTTACTTAACGTTCTCAAACTTGGTATGCAGGCGAAAATTGTGATTGTCATAACTTAATTATTATTACATAATCATTCATTCCTTATCATTCTATCATTACGTTTTTTCCGGAGTTCAAAAATAATTCCCGAGCAGATATTGATGAATAATATTTTTCGAAAAATTTATCGGAAAACTTTTATTTACGTCTTGGAAATTCAAACAATTTAATTCCTTTACGTAGCCAAAATACTACGATATTGCGACATTTTTAGGTTATAGAACAACCTTCATCTTGTTTACTCATTATAATAGATATAAAATAATTTTATTCATTATTTAATCAAATAAAATTATTTTACAAATAATTCGATTTTTCTCGGTCGTTACAGTTTTTATATCACAAAACAAAGAGTTGTCCCCTGATTGGCCAATAGTTTGATCATTAAAATAAAAGTATAGAAAATTATCTTTCCCCTTTCCATTTTTAACTCAGATTGTTAAAAAAGAATCCATCCTAAATTTCCATATGGGTCTCAAACATCTTACCTACATAGAAGCTAAAAATAATCTCATTGACAACTAATAAACCATTAGATCCAAGAACAAATACTAACCCAATAGAGCAGAACTCATAGTGTTTGTGAAAATCTGAAATAGCTAAATGTGAATCACTTACAGCGCTGACCATTGAAGAACATGAGTGCTTTGCGTATAGCAACTGTGTAATTTTCCGGCAGTGGTTTACGGTGGTGATGCGGTGGCACAGTCTTGACAATAAGAGTGACAAACCCAGCAATAAGCCCAGCTGCCAAAATAGTCCCAATAATACAACCCAGATCCATATACTTCTTCTTCTTCTGCTCAGGACCCGATAGCAAGCTCTGCTGGATGTCATCCAACGGCCGAGAATGCGCCGCCGGATGAAAGTCCTGCAAATTCCTGGTCCGATCATCATTTGTATCTGAATCACCCCCATTCATACTCATTCTTTAAGCACCAAAGCTTGTAGCTCTACCACGCAGAATCAAAACCCACAAAGCATGCAGTGCAAATTTGGGAAAGAAAAGATTGATTAAATTCATTTGTTTGTGTCGATATAAGATGATGTTAAAAATAGTAGAACTTATTTTTGGACTTAATTTAAATCCAATTGTATACTTGTATGTAGGGATGCACAAAAGGCCCGAGGCCTGCGGCCTGGCCTTGGTTTGGCCTGGGCCCGGCCTGGTCAAAGCCCGGTCTGGTCAAGGCCTGGCCCGGTCAGGCCTGAAAAGGCCGCTTGTTTTTGACAAAAATCTGGCCTGGCCTGGCCTGCAAAAAGGTCTGGCCTGGCCTGGCCTGGCCTGGCCTTGGGCCTGGCCTGGGGTCGGGCCTGGCCTGGCTAGGCCTGGCCTGGCCTGGCATGAGGCCTGGCCTGGCCTGAGACCTTACAAGATTTTTTATCTAATTATTTGTAATTTTTTAACTTTGAATTTATAATTATTCATCAATAAAGTATAAATTTTTACTTATTCATTGTTGTAATTTATAAATTATAATACATTAGTTTTAATTAATACATAAATAAAATTTAAAATTTTAATTATTTATTCTTGATTTCTTGTTGATACATTTAATTACTATACATCTTCAATAAATATAACTAGTTAGTATATTTAATATTAATAATAAGTTAGTTACTTAGTTGATTAAATATTAATAATAAGTTAATTTATTGTAAATACTAAAGTACTAATATTTAACAACAAAATTTTAGTAATATTCTTTGTTACTTTAATGTTAAATATTAACATTAATTAATACATCAATAAACTAATTTTTAATATTAAATATTAATAATAAGGTTGTTTCTTGTAAATACTCAAGTTCTTCATATAACCATGTAAGAGTTTAATGATCATAAATAAAAAGATATATGTGTGTTTAAACTTTACAAAATATATGTCCAACCGATCCTAGTACGTATTATAAGAAAATAAAATCGAAACTAACTTTATATTCAAAAAATAAAAGTGTAATCTACAGTATTTAAGTAATCTACAATATTTTCTACGAAGTGCATAGTAGACAATTAGACATATATTTAAGAAATCAATTTGTTTTATATTCAAGTTACATCTAAATTATATTTTTTTTTGTAATTTAAGATGAATATATTTATTTTTGTTCTAATCATTCAATTTATATTTGTGTGTAGTAGAATGTTAAAATAAAATAAATCTCAAAAATCTTGCATCATTTTTACAAAATTTATTAATTTATATTTTATTATTTATATTTTTTTAATATTTAATATGTAACAATTAACATTAAAAAAAGGGACCAGACCAGCCAAGGCCTAGGGCCTGGTCTGGGCCTGGCCTGGCCTGCAGGCCTAGCCAGGTGAAACAACCCTGGTCAAATCCCGAGTCCGGAACAAATCTTGGGTCAAATCCCAAGTCCGAATCGAATCAAATCCATCCAAATAAGGCCTCAAACCACTGGCCCAATAGTATCTTCTTGGGTTATCTAGCCCACCACAGGCTCCCAAAAGGTCATGACTTGAAGGTACTATTGGTAGTTACTTAATTCCTTATATGCAGATAAATTTTCCCCATGTGGGACTGGGGTGTTACAAACTCCCCCACTTAAATTTCTGACGTCCCCGTCAGAACCGATCACACACACGGCCCAAAGATCTTTGCCTCTCTAGCCATTGTGGGATAATACCGGCTGGCTTCGTGTCCCCACCTCCGGACCTTCATCTCTCCATTGTGGGATAATACCACCAGCCTTCGTGTCCCCACCTCCGGCAACTCGATCGGATGACCCGACCCGAGCTTTCGAGAGTCGGCTCTGATACCATATGAAACAACCCGGGTCAAATCCCGAGTCCGGAACAAATCTTGGGTCAAATCCCAAGTCCGAATCGAATCAAATCCATCCAAATAAGGCCTCAAACCACTGGCCCAATAGTATCTTCTTGGGTTATCTAGCCCACCACAGGCTCCCAAAAGGTCATGACTTGAAGGTACTATTGGTAGTTACTTAATTCCTTATATGCAGACAAATTTTCCCCCTATCTTTCGATGTGGGACTGGGGTGTTACAAACTCCCCCACTTAAATTTCTGACGTCCCTGTCAGAACCGATCACACACACGGCCCAAAGATCTTTGCATCTCTAGCCATTGTGGGATAATACCGGCTGGCTTCATGTCCCCACCTCCGGACCTTCATCTCTCCATTGTGGGATAATACCACCAGCCTTCGTGTCCCCACCTCCGGCAACTCGATCGGATGACCCGACCCGAGCTTTCGAGAGTCGGCTCTGATACCATATGAAACAACCCGGGTCAAATCCCGAGTCCGGAACAAATCTTGGGTCAAATCCCAAGTCCGAATCGAATCAAATCCATCCAAATAAGGCCTCAAACCACTGGCCCAATAGTATCTTCTTGGGTTATCTAGCCCACCACAGGCTCCCAAAAGGTCATGACTTGAAGGTACTATTGGTAGTTACTTAATTCCTTATATGCAGACAAATTTTCCCCATGTGGGACTGGGGTGTTACAATTACAACTTTTGTAATATCTTTAAAAGTTATGTGATATTGAATTGAAACTTTTATAAAATCTATAAAAGTATTTTGGTATTCAAAAAGTCATAGATTTTTTAATTTCTATCAAATGATAGAGTTTGACAGACTTTAGAAGAAGAGACACTTATATCCAAAGTATGACCTCATCTCTAAAGACTTTCAAAGACTTCTAAATAATTGAGAAATGGAGAAGATGAATAAAGGAGAAAGAGAAAGAGACAGAGGATATCAAACAAAGAAGAGAAAACAAAATAATATATATATATAGGAAATTGTTAAATTCACATCATTTTTTGTTATTTTCACAACAAAAGTGTCGCTGTAGATGTATAACGACGGTGAAAACCGTCGCTATAGAATCTATAGCGATACTTTTATTGTGAAAATAACAAAAAGTGATGTGGATTTAACAATTTTCTATATATATTAATTTATCACTTTCTCTCTTTCTACCTCAGTACTTTCAAAATAAAAACTCCAAAAAGAAAGAGAGCTATTATAGCAAATGAGGAGAGAGAAAAAAGGAGAAAGAGTTAAAAAAAAGGATAGCGTTAAGTAAGAGTGTTCAAATTTACCGATTTTCCAGACCGGATCGAACCGGTCGGTTCGGTAAAAAAAAGAACCAGTTAGGTTCAGTACAAAAAAATCGATTTCGGTCCGATATTTTTATGGTTCGATTTTATCGAACCGGACCGATATATATCGATTTTCTATTTTTTTATTAATAATAATAAAATAATTATAATAATAATAATAATAAAATAATAATAATACTAAAATAATAAAATAACAATAAAATAATAATTATATTAATTTTCGATAAAAATCGGTACCGAACCAGTACCACCGGTTCAGTATACCGGTCCAACTGATATTGGTATCGGTATTAAAATTTGGCCGATTTCGGTACCGATTTGGTTCAGTACCGATCCGGTTCGGCCTAATTTTTACCAGTTGAACAGCCCTAACGTTAAGGGTTCCAAATAGAATCAGTTCCAAATAGAACCAATTGTATAAATGGAGATAACAAATATTTTAATATCATTTTATACTTCTTCTCTCCCATATAAAAATCTCATTTATTATATTTGTAAATATTAAGGAGGTATTTTGTTTTATGTTTATTTTTAAAATTAATAAATTTGTTAATTTTGTTATTTGTTAAAAATTATAAATTGTTAGTTTAGTAATAATGACTTGATAGAAAAACGACAGTGAACAATTTTAAAATCAAAATTGTTAGTAATTTTTTTTTATGAAATATGACATTTTCTTGTAATAGAATGGTATGATATAATAATTCAACTTCAACAATGCCTTTTATTTCAAATTAGGTTGTGACATAGTCAAAAATATTTTAATATTATTTAATATGTTACTCATTTAATATAAAATCTTTGTTGATATAAGATGCAATATATATTACAAGTATACAAAAGTCTATCAATTTCTTGGTAAAAAATATAGAAAAATCTGTCAATTATTTCATGGAGTCTTTAAAAGTAATTTTAAAAGTCTTTAAAAATCATTAAAATCCACAAACTTTACAAAAGTCTGTCACTTAAAAAAAGTATTTAAAAGTATTTATTGAATACACTCTCTTAAATGTTATTTGTTATAAGGTTGTTTTGTCAGAATTAATATCACAAAAAGAGTTTCAAGTTTGCCTATTAGAAAGCAAATAGAGTATTAATTACTGGGAAAAAAAAGAGGATCCGATTAGAATGAAGTTATTTTTTTGATAAGTTGGTCAATTGACCAATAGAATTGACACACATAAAATCTCGTCTGCATGTCAGTATTCTATTAGTCAATTGACCAACTTATTCCAAAATAAACTTTATACTAACCACTTCCAAAAAAAGATGTACCAAAATTTAGTAATCACTGTGTGCTCTTACCCCAAGTGCTGCATATTAACTTCGGGGTGTTTGTTATAGGTCATGATGAATACCCGCCTAAACATATATTACTGATAATAGAAAATGATCATATTGTATAAAAAATAAATATAAATTATGTGTCCAATAAGGATATTTATGTACCGGTTGTTAAATATAAAAAACTAGTATATGCCCGTGCCTAAAGGCACGACGTAAAAAAAAATTTAAAATTCAAAAAATATTACATTATCTAAAGACACATACCACCACAATTCACCATAATTGGTACTAATTTACAAAAAAATTGGTAGAATTTCCTATAAAAATAGATATCTAAAAAATTCTAAACATGTCTACAAAACTTACAATCATCAATATATATTCAAACCACCAAAAAAACTTTCATTCCATACCCAAAAATCATCATAACCATGTATAATTAGTTAACTTTACAAAAGACGTAACACTCAAAATACACACAATCATCAACACATATCTAACCACCAAAATATCAAGCTAGTCTCTACTAATTTTAAAAAATTTCGACAGAATTTCCTTTAAAATAAACATCTAGACAAATATAAACCTGTGTATAAAACTGAAAATCATTCATACATATCCAAACCACCAAAAAAATAATCATTTCATACCCAAAATCATCATAACTATGTATAATTAGTTAACTTTATAAAATACGGAATAAAAAAAACATACATGAAGAAATTAATACATACTTAATCATCAACACATTCAACCACCAAATTAAACATCAAGCTAGTCGCTACTAATTTCAAGAAATTTCGGCAAAGTTTCGTTTAAAAATAGATATCCAGAAAAATCTAAACCTGTTTACAAAACTTACAATCATCCATACATATCCAAACCACCAAAAAACCCATCATTCCATACCCAAAATCATCATAACCAAGTATAATTAACTAACTTTACAAAAGGCAGAACACAAAAAATACATACATGCAAAAAATAGAGAAACTAAGACCCTTTACTTTACAGCTTACACCAATTATATTCTTTACAGCTTACATCATGTATCCTTCAATATATACCTGAAAATATTTGAAATTTAAAAATTATCGAAATATGTGAGTTAAAATAAAACAATTATAAATCCGAAACATAAGACCCCTTACTTTACCCTGAACTTTACAGCACACATATTTGTATGTAGGGGGAATGATTTAGATTGATTGCAGTAAGAATTTAGAGAGATTGTAACAAATAATCAATTTTTTAAAGAAAAATATGGACTTACAATCAAATAAAGTTTTCTTAGTACTTTCTCAACGAACAATTCATTTGTTTAATGATTTAAATCATAAATTTGTATTGGTGGCAGTATAATGGTGTGTGAGTTTGATTTGCGAGTGTTTGATTGGTTACAGTTATGTGTGTGTGTTTGTGCATGCATTTTGTGTGTTGTGTGTTGTGTGTTGTGTGTTGTGTGTCTGCATGAGAAGTAGAGAAATATAGTTTTAGTAAGAGAGACTTTCACACCTAGACAATTGTTTGGTCAGTGGTAGGTTAGTAATCGTCAATCTCACCAAGCTCAACCCATGTGAAATGGGGCTTTTCTTCTTCATCTTCTTTCTTCTTTATCTGATTTAGGTATCTATCTATAATATCTATAATAATAAGATAAATCGTTTCAAATTTAATCTAATTTTGTGAGTAAATCATGGGAAGACATATCAACTCTTCTTAAAACAATAATACCTACTGGACCAAGGTCGTCACCTAATCAAAATATAAACTCTTGAAAAACTAAAGTAATTTAGGTGCTTCTTCCTACTTAAAATATACTCTTGAAAAATGTAACTTTTATGTAAAACATTCATCAAAAACAGGGGGGAATAAAACATGGTTTCCAACCACTACTTGCTCCAACACATATTAACAGACCCATCTTCCGTTTTAGGGATCAGAACTTCCCCTACATATGGGTATTTAAGGTATTTTAAATTTTCAAATTACCCTTTATAAGACCTCAACCCGAAGTTCCTTAATACTGTTCTTTTTCAGCTTTTCGTATTTCATTTTCTTTTAATAGGCCAGATTTTTCTATATTAACTTCTTCAAGATGTTATTGTCTGATGTTTCAAATACCCATATACTGTCAGCACCAAAATCAAGTCAATATAATGCAAATAGTTCAGTAGTGAGACACAACAGTAGTATATGAGTTCGGTTCAATTAAGAGGTAAGGAAAATATCAGTATTGACCATCATTTAACAGTAACAATGATACTTTTGCGTGTAAATCATTAAACAGTAATTATTTATTTTGCGCAAAAGCAATAATAATCTTGATACTTAAAGCAGTCATTATTATTGGAATCAAAACAATGAGCAAGGCTTACAGAAGCAGAGCAGCAAATACCTTCAAGAATGCCACTAACTTCTAAACACCATGTATTACTTCAAGAATGCCACTAACTTCTAAACCTTCATTTTCCTGTACAAAATAAATAAAAATAACAATCAATTTTGAGCTTAAATAAATGAAAAAATAACAAAGATATTATCATAGACTAAACAATATACTGAAATTAAAAAACATCAAGATTAAAAAAATATGAATACCAATTTGTCCTAACTCCTAATGAAAGATTTAAAAAATATATCCAAAAAGTTCCCATGAATATTGCTACTAATTTCAAGTAACATATTTGCGATTTCTTCAAAAAGAACAATCAAGAAGAAAAATTAAATCCATAATCACGCATTAAACCCCATAAAAGTCGAACAAAAAACCAAATCCATCCTTATTGAAACCTCGATCAACCGAAATATACAAAACCTGGAGTCACTCAACAATAATACCTACTGGACCAAGGTCGTCACCTAATCAAAATATAAACTCTTGAAAAACTAAAGTAATTTAGGTGCTTCTTCCTACTTAAAATATACTCTTGAAAAATGTAACTTTTATGTAAAACATTCATCAAAAACAGGGGGGAATAAAACATGGTTTCCAACCACTACTTGCTCCAACACATATTAACAGACCCATCTTCTGTTTTAGGGATCAGAACTTCCCCTACATATGGGTATTTAAGGTACTTTAAATTTTCAAATTACCCTTTATAAGACCTCAACCCGAAGTTCCTTAATACTGTTCTTTTTTAGCTTTTAGTATTTCATTTTCTTTTAATAGGCCAGATTTTTCTATATTAACTTCTTCAAGATGTTATTGTCTGATGTTTGAAATACCCATATACTGTCAGCACCAAAATCAAGTCAATATAATGCAAATAGTCCAGTAATGAGACACAACAGTAATATATGAGTTCAGTTCAATTCAGAGGTAAGGAAAATATCAGTATCGACCATCATTTAACAGTAACAATGATACTTTTGCGTGTAAATCATTCAACAATAATTATTTATTTTGCGCAAAAGCAATAATAATCTTGATACTTAAAGCAGTCATTATTACTGGAATCAAAACAATGAGCAAGGCTAGACTTATGCTAAGCCCTATACCATTCAATTCAGTTTGACCCTTAATAAAATGCCAAATCACAACAGCAAACAAAGCTTAAATTACAACAGAAAAGATTACAAATATCATTACAGTCTGTTAGATTTTCTACTTCAAGAGAGTCAATGTATTTATCAGCTTACAAGGTATAGTTTGAAGATGTATACTCTTAAGAAACATAACCCAATCAATGGTGTAAAAGAAAATAAGAAATAGTTCAACCTTCTTAGCAGTAAGATAAACAACTCTTTTCCGACAAAGGACACACCTGCAAGACAAATACTAATAGGCAGAGGAGATAAAGAAGGGCATAAGTCATTGCTAAGATGATTTAGATTGAAAAAAAAACACTGCACAAACATATGCAATTCTTTTAGGGTATAAAAAAGGGAGTTTAGAATGAAGTTTTAAGTCAAGGAAACACATGATTTTCCAGGAACCATGTATTTTGTCTTACCACAGCTAGTCTAACAATACTTGTCTAACATGACCACTTCCTAACAGTTTTGAACTACACTAAAATAAATCAATGAGCTGCAGAAAGTAAACCCAGTAAAGGGCAATTTAGCAAGGGCTAAAACCAGGCCGAAACTTTTACCCGTGCTCTAACCCAAACTGAGAGACCAATTTGACTTTCTATATTTCTTTAACACATTCTACCTCAAATGAGTCATACTTTTATTCTTAAAGTTTTCACTTGGTATACTTTAGAGTTTTTTACTCATCAAACTTTTGAAAATTATAATTTTACTCTTCTAAGTTCAATAATAATGAAAATCAAGAAAAGAAAATTATTCTAAACCTTAATAATTATCAAATGTGTTAGACTAATAAGCCAACTATAAGCTAAAAATTACAGTATCATATTAAGTGAAAAATGATACTATCAACAACAAAAACAAAAAGAACCCACCCAAAATGACATTATAATTTGTGCATTTTTTTGTGTGGAAAAAATTCATAAGAATTTGTACTGTCAACTCTATTTCTACTAATTTGGTATTTAGAGTGATTAGTCATTCAAAATATATGTTAAAAAAAATCAAATTCTGAAATTTGAAACTATGGGCATTTTTTAAAATTTGTTTTACTGAGAATTTGTTTTGGTACTACTTGATATTAAAATTCATATGCTTTTACTCACTGACCTGATATCAAAATTCGCATCCTTTTACTTGAAAATACACATAGCAGACCTGCTTCTTTCACTTTTCAGTTTTCATTCATTTTTCAGTTCTTTGAGCTCTCTCAGATTTGAAGACATAATCTCCCTTGGGAACAAAAAAAAAAGTAAACCCAAAAGTAACTAAATCAACACAAAATTTCAACTGAAAGTTTTACTGGGTGCTTACCAAAATTTCAACTGAATCAAAACAAAATAAAGACAGAGAGTGAACAGAGAGTAGTGTTGTACCAAAATTTCAACTGAATCAACACAAAATAAAGACAGAGGGTGCTTACCAAAATTTCAAAACAAAATCAACACAAAATATTGTCGCCGCTTAGCAAAATATGAACAGAGAGTAGTGTTGCACCGATCAAGACCAATTTGCGCACGGGCGGAAGTGAGCACTGATCCGAACATGAACAAAGAGTGGTGTTACCTCAATCCGAAATAAAGAGACTAAGAGGGGAAGGAATAGTTTTTGAAAGAGTTTGAAAGAGTAAAGGGAAGGAGACAGTAGAGGGCGACAGTAGAGGGAGGGAGGGAGGGAGGGAGGGAGGGTGGGTGGGTGGGTGGGTGGGTGGGGGGTTTTGATTTGGGCGGTTAAACCCTCTATGTTTTTTTGAGTGCAATGAAATCTGACCTTTAGATTAACTTAAAATCAATCACATCCGTTGTTGTGCTTTCTCAACTTTAAGATTCAAATATGGTCCTGATTTATTATATAGATATTTTGTCTAAATAAAAATTTTAAGATGACTATCATGACATAAAAATAATCAACCAGATTATGGGTTATTTAAAATGACCTTTTTAGATGATTTGGACAAAATCACCCTCTTTCCATTCCAACACGCCAGATGTATATTCCTTCGCACGGCCCCACTTTCTGAGATTCCCAAAAGAAAAAAGTTGAAGATCAGAATAGGAATTTAGCTGATCTATAATAATATTTTAATGCAAGGTTAAAGGACTAATCTATAATTTCAAAAGCTTCTTCGAAAATTAAAAGGACAAACTAAACTTGAATGAATCTTATTTGACATTCGACATAAACATATAAAACACAGTGGAATAAAATCTCATTAATTATAGGGAATTAATATTTCTACAATCTAATGTTAGTAAACTGAAAGGACATTATATATATATATATATATATATATATATATATATATTATAGTAATATTACATATTATTAATATTACAATATTACATATTATTATAGTAATATTAATAATAAATATTATTATAGTAATAGAATAATATTATAGTAATATTGTATTAATATAAATATTGTAAAACATGGCAATAGGTTTATGATATTAAAATTATTATTAATATTACTATAATAATTACCATACATGCATGCATGCATATATAAACACTTAAAAGTAAAATGAAGTGTGTAAAAAAAGTCTGCCCAGCCGGTTGAGCTTGTGCCGGCTGGGATGTTTTTTTTTATTAATTTTTTAACAGCCGGGAGAGTTTGTAGCGGTCGGGAGAAAAGAGGTTGTTAGAACAGTGTTATGGCAACCGGTTGCCACGGATGAAATCCCATATATATATATATATATATATATATATATATACTAACTTATCTCCAACTGCAGAAAATAATTTGTCAAAGTTAGTACTTGGTAATATGTCCTTAAGACAATTATGTCATCCGTACGGTGCTCAGAGTTAATAGCACTTGTTTTCCAGGATACAATGACAATGTATACTATAGTAACACTCCAAATAGTATACTCAACGAACCAATATAAATGCTTTGATTCTCTCTCAAAAATTAAACTCTAATTGAATTATGAAATGAAGAATAATAAAAGACTAGAATGCTTGGATGATTGTTAATTTGAACGAATGAAAAGGTTGCCCCCTCCTATCTATTTATAGGAGCTAGGGATTAGTAACCTATCAGAAGGGACACAATGTGACGCCCCCAAAATAGGTCCATTTCATCCAACCCATTCTAAGTCGCCAAATACATGGTACAGAAATAACTACAATTTTATTATTACAACATATAAACTATTGCCGTCTAGACAATATCCACATACAAATAAATCCCCATCATAATTATTGATACATTATTTTACAAAAATGGTGAGGACTACTAAACAACTCTCTCTAGAACCATCATTACATCCCCCGACTCGTACTCGTTACATTCTCGTCTCCTGAGAAGAAAAATAGAACAACAAGAAAAAGGGTGAGCTCAACTAGCCCAGTAAAGAATATTATGACTAAGATAATGTACAACAAATTATCCTTAGTCTTCAACAGGGAAAAATCTGATATAATACAATAGACAACAAGTTTTAGATCAACAACTGCAGCGGAAACAATAATTCATTAGAAGAGTTAAGTAGAGAATAAAATCTACTAACATCTATGAATTTAAAAGTCCATCATCAATATTTTATCTCTGTAACATCAATGATATATATCTCAAATCAAATCAAATATTCATCTTTGCACTACAGGCCAAAGATATTCATCAGTTGGTCATGTTCATCTAAACACCTGTTCATCTTTGCACTACGGGCCAAAGATATTCATCAATTGTTCATGTTCATCTCAACACCTGTACATCTTTACACTACGGGCCAAAGATATTCATAATAAAATCAACCATCTTTGCACTACAGGCCAAATATATTCAATTATATCATCATTTAGGACTGAGGATGATGAAAAATATTTTAAAGGAAACGAATCCAGTGAAACAAAATAACAAGTATTAAGGATTCGTACTTTAAACAATCTGAGTTCAAAAATACTTCATAAATAATCATACTGAAGTAAAATTCAAGAATGATCAAAACATAGATCCAATCAAAGCTAGTATCCAGAATAGATATTTTGGACAAAAAGAAGAAATTTCATTTTTTTCGGTGAATAGTGTCGTATTCGTGAATAGTGCCGTATACGTGAATAGTGCCGTATACGTGAATAGTAACTCCGACACCAAAAGATAGAAATTTCACAAAAAACATCATCACACTTCGTGAATAGTACTCGTGAATAGTAACTCATGAATAGTAACTCGTGAATAGTAACTCATGAATAATAACTCATGAATAGTAACTCCGGCATTAAAAAGTTCCAAATTTGATAAAAACTTCCAACCAATATTTTAGCATAATGATATTGAAGAAATAATATCATTTGAGAAGAAAATAACATCATTTACCTCCAAAGACAGTACTTCTAGTTGAAACACCGGATATAGGCTATGACTTGAACTTGCACCGTATAGCAATACTCAAAGTATACTCAAAATACTCACAAGAATACGCTCTATAATATAGAGAGAGAAAACTTCAGTTTCTGGTGTGATTTTCAATTCTAACCTAAGCACCACCTATTTATAGGAAATTGCTTAGAACACCAAAGCAGAAAATTTATTATAATAATAATATATATAAAAATTTTCTACGCATTCTTAGAATTTGAAAATCAGAATACAAACCACATGCTACCTTCTAGAAGAAGTAAAAAAAACGTTTTTTATAAAATAAATAATTAAAACTTCCAAAAATCAATTATTTCGGAGCTTCGGAACTTCAATAATTCATAATAAATAGCCCTTTTGTCAGAAAATTCAAATCTCGCGAATTTTTATAGGAAATTCAATTCTCTACAACTTTGCAGAAGAAAGTTTTCCCAAATTCCAAACAGAAATTGACCGAAATCCATAAACGGACGATTTTACAGACTATAATCATATTTCAGTCAATAATTGTGTCCACCAACACACAAAATATGTGTTAAACATTTAATGCCACTAAAATACTCTTCCTCCTCATATACTCATATATCCCACATTCATTATAAAAATATCACCGTTAATATATTATTAAAATAATATATTTAAATGAATTATTTTATCAGAAAAAGATAAAATATTAATTTTCAACAATTGTCACATTAAAAAATTTTCTCCATCTATATCCACATAAAATCAACATTTTTCTCATCATATAAATCAATAATTAATTATTCACAAATAATATTACAGAATCACAGTACTGGCAACCAGGCCGTTCCCAGGAAAGAGGGGGCTTTCCAATAAGAATTTCTCCTTACTGGCGCGCAATTAGGTGACCAAACCTCTCCTTAGACAGAACTTTCTAGACATTGCCAATAATGTTATCAAATAATATTATTCAGATAATATGAATTATTGCTTCGATAATGAAAAATACTGTGTAATGACAATTATTGAAACAACAGTAATATAAAATATCAATGCAGCAATTATTGAATCAATAACATAAAATACTGAACAGTAATTACTGTAACAATTATTGAGTAGTGCCTTCTTACGTAAGAATCAATAATTGGTGCAATACCGTGTGCTACTGTGCAATAACGCGTATTACTGTGTTTTAACTACCGGGTATTCCAACAGTGTTAACGGTAACAACTACGCCGTTATTTATAAACAACTTATATTTGTCGTTTTCTTCATCCAATCGCTTTTCGTTATGGGGCCCACAAAAGACTGCGCCGTCGTACAAATATTCCCCGACAGCAAGAATATTCCACGACCAAACGAATATTCCCTGACAACAATGAATATTTTATAACCACTTACTTATTCGAAATATTTGCGTATTTTACCCATAACTATTCACATTATTCAAATCAACCCTTACTATTTCAAAATAATAAATAAAGGAAATTCCTTTTTATTTAAAAATTTTCGGGGTCTTACACACAACCCTTTGAAAAGATAGTTTTAAGCCAAAAACGATGCAGTTTTAAGACGTAGCAAAATAGACGCGTCCATTTGGGCCACAAAACGACGTAATTTTAGTTTGATCAGAACAAAAACGACGTAGTTTAAGGTTTTAACAAAAAAAGGCGCGTCCGTTCAGGTAAAAACGACGTAGTTTTGCAGCGCTTGTTCAGACAGATAGCTTTTCCCAAAATGGCGTAGTTTAGACGCGTCTGTTCGGCAGGTAACGCTTCCCAAAACGATGTAGTATAATAATAAATATTATTTATCAAAACGACACAGTTTTCATAATAGAACTGAATAAAATAAATTTTAATTTAAAAAAAATTGTCCAAAAAATTCACATGTACTGTGTACAAACATGTATAAACAAAAAAAAGTGTAGACATAATACTATATACATATATACACAGACAAGAGAAAATTGAGAAGTTCATATGACTGAGGACGTACGATAAGCAACGGATGCAGATTGCTCACAACAAAACTTGGAATTAAAAAATAATAATAATAAATACCAGTCCTAAAATTTATACAAATTTAAGTGAGAGTGATGTTATTCATGTACTAATACTTTCATTGCTTCTTTTTTCTTCCATTGCTTAATCGACTTGTGCGATTCTAAGTATCACAAGAGAAAAAAGAAGGAAGGCGGAGGGTAATATTTGACAAGATCTTATTATATATATATATATATTATTTAGATATGATAAAAGAAAATTAAAAAGAAACAAGCTAATCAAATTCAAGATGGAGTTTAGTTGGTATAGAAGATTTTAGGATTTATAACTAACTAGTTTTATTCAAATACTAGTACTTAACTAGTTTTAGTAATATAATTTAGTAAATTATATTACTAAACAATCTAGACTTTTTAGTAATTTGGACATAAGAACTTAATCCTATAATTAGTTTACTGTACAAAGGATTGGTTTAGTTAAAAATAGAACCCACTTGTGAAAATATTAAATTAACTTGTGATTTGTGAAAATATCACATTAGCTTGTGAAAATAGCAAATTAGTTAATGTTTGTTTGAAATTTTATTACTACCGTGTACTAATTAATTACTCTTCCTCCTCTCTCTCAATAGCTATATTTTTTTAGGGACAAAGTAGAAAATGAATAATTTCTTCTCTTAGATATATGTAAAACATCTTAAATTATGAGGAAAAAAATCTTCTAAAACGACTTATATAATGAAAAGGAGGGAGTATATAATTATAATTATAATAATTATAACTAAAATTAAATAAATTTACATCAATTTTAAAGTTTAATTAATATGCCGTGATTTGATCTCAAAAGTAAAATTGTATCTATAATTTTAGAACGGATGAAGTATATAAAAAGTATTATTTCCTCTGTACCGAATTATAAAATAAATATTTATTTGAGTAATGTTAGGGGTCTAAAATTTTGTCTCAAAAAGTTTCTCAAATGATGTGTCATCATTATATTAGTTAAGTAAATCTCATGTGATTGGTCAAGCCATAAAATAATATTAAAATATTCAATATCATGTCAAGATCAAAAATCGCATACCCTTAGCATTACTCTATTTATTTTCTAAAAGTAAATTTGAAATATCTTCAAAATAAAAATCGACATAATTCATTAAAGTTTTAAAAATAATAAATCTTATAACTAATAATACATTTTAGGTAATTTATAATATTTTTAATTTTATAGACATAAATTAAACAAATTCATGTCAATTTTGAGTTTGAATATATTTAAAATTGACTATTAAAAAATCAATATTGATTTTCAATTTAAAATTAAGTATAGGATGCAACTTGTAATTTATTCTTATATTATTACTCACCTAATTTTTAATGAATCTTATAATTGGGAATAAAAGTATGTATTGTGCAGTTAAAATAATATTTTAAAAAGAAGAGAGAAAATACATATTTTTGGCATGTTTCTGATTCAACAGGGTTTTGAATAAACCAACAAGAATATGAGACGCACCTAAGAAGTAATAATCTGTTCCGGTCACATGAAAATCAGACAACTTGAGAAGAGTATTTTGTTCCGCCCAAGAAAGATAATTCCATTTACTACTCTTGCAGCTCATTGTTCTGTCCTCATCATCATCATCATCATCATCATCATCATCATCATCCCACCTCTGTAAACAACGCACACATTCAATCCTCGGATATTAGCAAGTGAAGGCACGGTAAAGGTTACAGAGTTTGAAATATGAGGCGGTGTTGAGACACAGTAGTATCCTGCAGGAGGCACACGCCCAGGAACACTTGTGCTGAATATGCCATATTCATACCTTACCTCACGCATATATGTATGTGCCCACAAGTACTATCATGTAAGTAAGTTACTAATTCTAAATAATAGCCTAAAACAGAAGGACAAAACAGAGAGTACTTACTTTGATGGCATTATAAAATTCCACGGTATACTTGGATAAAAACATTAAATCCACGTCGAACAAGCCCAATTTCTTCAAGATTCTTATGTCGCAATTTGTAACTGGTACCGACTTAAATAATCTTTCAACTTCAACAAGTTCTCTGCAGCGAAAACAACTTGTCTGAACTAAATTTGGTGTCATCCCCACCTTTTTCAAGGACCTATTGCCTGATGCCCAAAGACGTTTTACAGTACTAGGAAGACCTATGATAACTTGGAGCCATGGACAAGCATTTAAAGTGAGATCCTCAAGCCTACCAAGACTTCTAATGCAATCTGGAAGAGTTTCAATTGAATTTTCACTCAAATCCAAAAACATCAAGGAGGATAGGTTACTGAAATTACTGGCATTGGATAGATTGCAGCCTACAAGGCTCAATTCAGACAAAAATCGTGGTAAAGAAGCCCGTTGTTGGACGACTCTAGTCAGAGCCAATGTAGGCTTCATGTTAATTCCATCAGCCCGAAACACTTTCAGCGAGTCCAGATTCCTCAGCCACATTGGAAACTCGCAAAGACTTGAACAACCAGAAATTATCAGTCTTTCAAGCTTTCTTAGCATGTCAAGCTTTCTTGGAAGCTTCGTAAGTTTTTTGCAATTTTCTAGATCAAGCACAAGAAGTCTCTCAGCGAATTCAATGGACTCACAAATCTCAACCAAACGTACACAGCCTTTAAGGATCAATATCTCTAGATTTGGAACTTCTGAGAATTTGGGGGTCCCTTCAAGCCATTCAGAATGACTTAGATTGAGAGTCCTCAGACACGGAAGGAACTGTCAATGAGAAAAATTAAATTAAATCTGTAGTAAGAGTCTACTTGTTCTTTTATCTAGATTATTTTGTTTGTTAGTCACTGTTGTACCTTGCTTCTCTTCCAGACACACTTTAAGCTGCTATACAGTAAGTCCAGTCCAATCAAACAATATAAAGGAAAATCATTCGGCATAAAGTTCAAATCAAATCCATGCCAGCACAACCACCTTAACCCGTTAAGAAAATTTTTATAGCCTCCACTAAGTTTTACAAAATTGAGCTGCGGGAATTTAATTTGCTGCATCCTAGCAAATGCCTCTGTTTTGAAGTCCACATGGTTTGAACTACTGACATTATTGCCCACTGAAAACCATGCCAAGCAGTTGCAACAAAGTCCGTGTAGTGCACTGGTCCAGTAAGATGTATTGACACTTGAGATCGATCTCGCCAAATTATCTCCACTAGAAGTTTGCATATCATACATGAAAGCTTCAATTGAATTTGAGCCCTGTTAAAAGAAATAAAATAACAAGCTAAATAAATATGAGAACGCATGGAAAATAAAAAATAAAAAATAAAAAAGAACAAAAAACATCTAATAAAATGTTTCTCTTACAGTTTTGTCTCTCAATACACTTGAACAATCCTTGTGATGCCACAACCTACTACGCTCATCAGGATTAGAAGATTCTTGCCGAATAATTTCTCTTCCCATGTCTCTAACTAAATTATGCATCATCAATTTGTTATCATTGTTAATTGTTAACAGATGCCGATCGATAAGATTTGCAATGCCTACAGTTGGGTAGAAACCACACGCTTCTAGTATCATCACCGTCCAGTCCTTGTCTTTTCCAACAAAGAAACAAGCAATATGAAGGAACAACTTCTCATCGTGGTCGTCCGGTAAGGATTGCAAACATACTTTGAGTGTCTTAAGGATTTTACCATTAGGAATTGATTCTAATTTCTCCAATGCATTCCCCCATACGTCAACGTTTTGTGCTGATAGAGAACGACCCAAAACTTGAAGAGCTAGTGGAAGCCCTCCACAGTATTGTACTACCTCTTTGTGTACTCTGTGTAAATTTCAGTTGGATGGTCTTGTTTAAAGGCATGCAAACTGAATAGCTTAATCGATTCATTATGATCCATTTCTTGAACCTTATATACCTCATAAACATCAATAGGTGTTAACACCGACTCTTGCCTAGTTGTTATGATGATTTTACTTCCTGGAGAAAACCAATCTCGCATTCCAAGTATTCTATATAATTGGTCAAAGTCATACACGTCGTCGAAAACCAGGAGGACCTTTTTACAACACAAGGCATTTTGAATCTTAATGATTCCTTCATCAATATTGTTTATATCTTCTATTTTCCACTTGCAAATATCCGAAAGAAGTTGATTCCGTAAACCAATAATACCTTTAGTTGTTTTTGACTGTTTGTTTATATCCACGAGAAAGCTACTACCGTCAAAATTTTCTGAGTTTTTGTTAAAGACGGATTTGGCAATAGTTGTCTTTCCAATCCCGCCCATGCCACAAATCATCATTATGCAGGCACTAGTTGACCCATCCCGCAACCACAAATCAATTTTTCTGGTCCGATCATGTATACCAACCAAATATGAACCTTCATCTAATACTTTTCGATTGAGTTTATGTTGAACCTCAGTTACAACTTTCTGTATAAACTTTGACTTGTCCCTACAAATTGTAGTCAAAATAGGAAAGCAAGTAGAATAAGCCACCATTAATCTTGGAAATGTACAAAACAAATCTAATTTAGAACTCACTGTAATCCCACAGTTTAATAAAGAATGATCAAAGGCCACAAATGTCATCCTTGTTTTTCTCATTTCTATATTTCTATTGACTTCATTTAAGGAAGAATGTGAGATAGTTTCCAAAAAAGTAAGCTTAAGAAAGTGGAAGACACTCTTGTTTACTAGATTTTTTACAGCTTCACCAAAAGGAGTTATTAAAAAAATAATAAGAAAAATGCTCATTATATATGTACCTGGAAATATGTATGTTTATATGTAGTTTTTATATTTTTCCACAATATATGCATTGTTCTCATTCCAGTTGAATTAAAGCACATAACCAATTTGCGTATAGGATATTATAAGGATGTTACCCATTATGTTGGTCTTTCAGTTCCATTCCAGACAAATCTGCAGCTTCCCTAAGAGCTCCCTTCCACCTCCTGACCTTGTCTGTGAATTCCTTCTTCCTTTCATCATTAATTTCTGTCTTGAGTTTCTCTTCATATCTATCAAATGCTTCTCCAATGCTCCCTGACTGGTACCTAACTTGGGAGGGATCCACGTGATAGAAAACTGGGAGAACTACATGTTTAGAGGTTCGCTTGCGCTCAAGGATCATTAAAAGCTCATCAAGACACCATCTAGAAGAAGCAAAGTTCTTCGAGAAGACAATTATGGAGATCCTAGATTGTTGAATAGCTTTTTCCAATTCTGACTTAATATTGTTTCCCCTTTCTATCTCATCGTCATCTCTGAACGTGTGAAATCCTGCTTGCACCAATGTTGTATATAAGTGACTTGTAAAGGTTTCGCGAGTGTCTACACGTCTAAAACTCAAGAATACTTGATAAGTACATCTTGAACTGGAAAAGGAAGCTTCTTGGGTTCTCACAACAGCCATTATATAAAGCTCTGCAAGTTGAGTGACAGAGAAATCCAAACAATCTGTTAAGGCAGCAGAGATGCTTAGGAACAGAACAGTCAAAATTAAAATACATATAGAACAAATTGAATGATGAATAAAAAGAATGAAATATAATCCTTAACTAAATTAAGAGCAAGTTGTCACATGGTATGAATTGCTGTAAGATGCATGACTAGTTATATATATATATATATATATATATATATATGAGTCCGGATCAGGTCCGGACTCCCGGATTTTGTTAAAATCCGGACCTTTTTTTTTTTTTTTTTTGCTTTTTTTTTTTGAAACTAAAAAAAAAAAAAAATTTATGGAATTGGAATTTTTACATTATACAGTGTTTTTGGCGTGATTTGGATGCCTATAACAAAACATGTCTGTACAGTCTGGGCAGACTGTACATACATTGGTTGGTATAGGTATTAAAAACACACCCAAAACACTGTATTACGGAAAAAATTCAGTTCCATAATTTTTTTTTTTTTTAGTTGTTTCAAAAAAAAAAGCAAAAAAAAGAAAAAAAAATTTGGTCCGTATTTTGATCCAGTCCGGACTCCCGGACTGGATCCGTGTTTTATATATATATATATATAGGTCGGTTCTCCAACGGGCTGGTCCGTTAACGGACCAGCCTTTAGCGACGGACTGTCCATCGTTAAAGCTCATAACAGGCAATGTTATGGGCTTTAGCGACGGACAATCTGTCGCTAAAGACTGGTCCGTTAACGGACCAGTCCGTTGGAGAACGGCTGCATATATATATATAGGGAAATGATCCATAGAATACGTTAGCCAGAGGGACTGTTTCAACTAACGCTCATCCAGCCATCCAAAATTAGAGTGAATGGATGAGATGAGGGCCCAGCCGCTACTCTCTCTAGCGGTCACCCAAATTTTTTTTTTGGCCGCTACTCCCTCTAGCGGCCAGTCAAAACGAGAAATTTGGCTTAATTACCGATTATCCTTATTATCCTCATACATACTATTTATTAATCAGTAAATTAAAATAATAAAAAATTATAAGTATAATCAGAAATTCGGCTAAAGTTGCAAGTCAATGTTTCACATCCAAACAGTTGGGGTGGAACTAACTTAGATGACAATGTATAGCTAGCTATAGTAATTGGCTGCAAATCAATCATCATCATAAATTCCTAGTTCAAGTTATGGTAATCGAGTCAGCAGACGAGTAAAATTAAATTAATTAATGGAACATATGCACACATTTCTTCTAAATTCTAATCGATTAAATACTTAATTGAACGTTCAATAGATAGTGTCTTGTGTGTGAGAGAGACTGTAACGATCCAAAAATCCGGACTAATTTCACTCCCGATCTTGTGCGTTAAAATATAAATTCATTCTAATTCTCCGTCAATAATCAGTACTATAATTGATAAAATCCGTATAATTTAAAACCTTTACAACATTCAATATCAATAAAGATATTAAAATTTAGTTATTTAAAACTTTCCTCAATTCCAGAATCGCAATCTTTATACATTACCTTACAACTCATGATCTGTTTTATTACATTAATGATTTGTACCAACCTGTCACTCATATATATAAATGATCAGCACATTATAGTGGTACCTATTCGCTTTAAATGTTATCCTAACATTTCCTTACAGCCTATACCATTTGGTAACAGTTTACCCCCAAAAAGGGTTTATCAGGATATTTGTTAATACTGTGATATTCAACATGCATTCTCTTTTCATTGGTCTTTACCGAAAACTCATGTCCCGCACATAGTTGAAAATATTTATTTAAGCAAGAGTGAGCACGATGGCTTAACAAGTTTAACAGTTAGCACATAACACGTAGTTCATGTTTTTCATACATACTTTACATTATATCAATGGATCACAGTTATATGCATACTGGATATTTAGAACATGCATCATATACTTTGTGTGTAATACATGTTTCACATACCATACATGATTCACTTTATCATGCTTTTTCACTTCACAGTATAAAGCTCAAGAACAACAGTTCAACTGAACAACAACAGTTTATAACATTTATGGCGTAACAGCGCATTAGCACATAATAACATTTCACATAAGATCAAGTTCTGAAAAACTTTCGTGTACCGGGATTTTGCCAATACGCTAACCTTTCGCGTTCCTTGCACGACCTACACCGTATGTGAGATCAACAATACACATTATCAGTCAAAGATTTACTACGGTTAAACTTACTTTAAAACCGTAACTTAACTTATTATTTCTTGTATTGTCTTTATAGACATCCGACTGTGTTATTTAAATAACTCAGTTCTATATCCCGCTTCATCACCACCTATGCTATCACAGATTTGGTTCACTTTCACATAATTTTCCTTTAACAAGTATAATAATTTGGCAAAGGAATCTATATCTGGAATAGCAAGGACAGGGCCTACTAAAAGTATAAATGAAGATAGAAGGAACATATTGGTTTGGAGTTCCAGTTGGAATCAATAGCTTAAAAGATAGCAATGATACTAAGAAGAAGAGCAACTTGAAGTTTTGTATCACAGAAAATCTCCACCTGCCCCTAACACTAAGCAATCAAGCACGTCCTTCAATATGACTATAGTTTTATACCCTCCCCTTATCTACTCACCCGTGCGCCAGTGCGCCAACCCCTCTACCGTTTATCCCCTATCACCCAGTAATTGATATTTAATCATGCAAGTATGCATGTCTCAAAGTATTCTAGTCTTTGCTATAATTCCATTATTGTGTCTGTGCGGTACTAGTAAGGACATATACGGAGATATGATTTGTAGCTTTGAGCCTATGAATGATACTACCACGTGTCAACTTGTGTACGTAGCACAAAAGGTCATTATCAAGAAAATCATCAGGGCCATTTTTCTTATCCAAACAAATATCTAAAAGAGCTTCTTCTTTTTTTTTTTGTATTTCAAACATTTATTTTATTGTTATATATCTCTTTACTGGATTAAACAATCAAGCAATGACCTTATCAACCACTATAAATAAGGGGTGATGAAGAGTTCCCTACACAAGCTAGCTTCCCTTAAAGAGTCTTGTTTTCCCACATACCTCAGCTTTCTTGATTATCTGATATTAGCAACTTCCCGAAATACAAACAAACTATACAATCTTCACACCAAACACATTTGTTTCCAGAGATGTCATATTTCATGAAACAATTTTTCCTCTTAAAACTATGACTTCTATACCACCTACACCTACATTTTCTGATAATTCTTCTTTTCACATGTCATGGAATCATGATTACTTTTAGCAATCATTATATTCATACACTCATTCACATCATCCCACACAAAACACTGATATTTCTGTTCCTGAATCTGTTAATCTAGATCCTAACGTTTCCATACATGATTTTTTTTTACACAACTTCCTGGTTCACCAAGTAATATATTCAACACACAACCTGTTTCCTCTCTTAATCCTCCATTTAAACAGTCAACTAGAACCAGAACTACTCCTACATGGCTTAAGGACTATGATGTTCCTGTAAAAACACCTCTCTCCAAAGCACAAACAATAATTGTATCTCAGGTGGTCTCTGGTAATTAAGTATCTCATTTTTAAATATATATCCTATCAAATACCTTCATCCCACAATGATTGAATAAATTAGCCCAAAAACTGCACTTTCAACATGTTTCTCATCAAAACTTCAAAACATCAATCATCCACAAACTAAATCATCTTCTTTTAAAAGAAATTTCTTATATTGAAATAACCGTATATAAGACGTATACACAATTAACCAACCCACAGACACTACAAAAATTTCATCTTTAATATTTCCCCCACTTAAACACGAAAAATACCAATATCCGACAAAGAACAATAAATTTTCATATTTTAACAAAATAATCTATTTGAGTCATTTTATCAAACATATATTATGCATATTTTAAAACTCTCTTTTTCATGAATTCAAAGCATACACCTCAACTCCATAATCAATTCCATCCTTATATCATCCGAACCCATCATGGTTCCCCAAACAAATAATCTCCCACAACCAACCATGCAATTTACTAGAAACTAAGTTACATAACAAATTTCTTAACTAAAGGTTAGATTACTTTTAACCTTTATTTAAAGCTTTGAAGGAGAATTTCTTGCACAATCCTTGAAGAATGTTGATTTAAGCTTCCTTTTTTGATAATTTCTTGCTCCAATCTTCTTCAACTTCAGTTTGTAGCTCCACTTCTTAGCAGATTTGGTGAAACTTTGAACAAGAATTGATAATTTCTTGTTTTGGTAGATAGAGAGTAGAATACATTGATATGTGGAATTAATTAATTAATTAATGAAACCCTCTTCAATTTTAGGCTCAAATTCTAACACTAATATTATGATATTGACTAATAATAATCAAGTGTTAATTACTTTGGGTGGGTGGGTGAGAGCTACAATTTAGCAACTCAGTTAAGACTAATATCATGATATTGAATAATAAGTAATAAATAAGTATATGAATTATAAAATGACTTAATAATGTTGAGATTATAATTATAATATAGTTGCAAACAAACATAACGTAAGGAATTTGAATTTGAAAACGCTAGACAGAGTGAAACAAGGGATAAGATCCCAACAAAATCAACCCAATCAATTTTATGAAAAAGATGTTAATTTTGACAAGACTTTAGAAATCATGCTAAACAAATGCTCAATTGATTTAGTTTTCAAATTAACATAAATTCTTAATGGATTTGAATTTAAAGCTCAATACCATTTTTAAAATACTTTCCAACAAAATAGAATGGTCTTGCAATTAATAACTTTTACACGGTTTTCCTAGGTGATTTCCTAAAAACCTAATTCAGTTGTGTCTCTATGAACTTTTTCTCCACATCGAGCCTCTTAAAATCCGGACTTATGACCAACCCAACGTCCCAACCTGAAAATCACAAAGCATTTCCATACAAAATATGTTTTCATCATTAAAATAAAACTAATAAAGTCAGAAGGAGGGAATACTACTTTGGTATTTTTAAAACAAAGAGAGTATAGTATTAATTACTGGAAAAAAAAAAGATATACTAAAATTTGGTTATCACTGCAATCTGACCAAATGCTACATATTCACTTTGGGGGTATTTCTGATTATTGGTAATAGAAAATTGTCATAATGATAATAAATTAATATAAATTATATAACACCCATCATTTTTACAAACAAATATAGTCGTAATTTCATAACTTAACTTTGCAATAAGTATATCAGAATGAATATTTGCTACATATACGAAAAAATAAGAATAATAATAACAATATTATTAACCGGTAACAATATTGAGTAAAATAATGTATTCAAATATTGTTAATTGATAATAATATTATGCTCCACCTTGTATAACGGTCACGGCTAACGTATCTTTATCGAATAATATTTAAATAATATTTTTACATGTATTTTGATACTTTCACACGTGTTTTTTTTATATAAAAATGAAACTCGCCTCACTCTAATGTGAGAGAAAACTACGTAAAAATATCAAAGAAATATATGTAACAAAAATGTTGTATGCATTCCACCCATCCCAATTTAAGTGGTTTAGAAATTGCTATTCCCAAAACCACTTGAAACAATTTAGAAGGGGGTTAAATAAATTCATTAATTTTTTTTTAAAAAAATGATTATTAATTAAGTTGTTAAACAAATTGAGTTTTCTCTTTTTGCACATCCGAATATAAATTTGAAAGCACGTTCAAAGATTAAAGAGAAATCACACATTTAAATTTAGTGTTAAGTGGAGGAACTAATCACTTATGAAAAGGTAGTGACATAAATATAAGATGCAAAAATTAAAGAATATAATTTTTTTTAAGAGGTGCGGAGTACAAAAGTCTCATAATCCTCTCTTCTACCCCGCAAGTAGTGGTCATCCACTAAGGACAGATTGATTACGAAAACCAAGCTAGCTCACTAAGAGCTACTACAATTGGCATTCACAAAAAATCTATTAAGTCACTAAGACTGTCGGTTAGCAAGGACTTATTTTCAAATGACTTGAAATTAAAATTTAAGTTGACTTATAAGTCATTTAAGCTCTGACTTATAAGTAAAAGTGTTTGACACCAGTTTGACTTATAAGTCAAAAATTAAGTTAAAACAAGTTGTGAAGGTATTCGGCTGATAAAAACTTAAAATTTAAAATAAAATATAAAGATTACTAAAAAGAACATTAATAAAAAAAATACATATTCGTTCTTGTTAAAATAGTTTTCCAGCAAAATAGAATTGCCTTGCAATTAATAACTTAGACTAGAAATTCTTACACAGTTTTCCTAGGTGATCTCCTAGAGACCTAATTTAGTTCTCTCTATGAACTTTTTCTCCACGTCGAGCCTCTTGAAATCCCGACTCATGTATGATTAACCCAACGTCCAAACCTGAAAAATCACAAAGCATTTCCATAGAAAATATGTTGTCATCATTAAAATAAAACAAATAAAGTCGGAAGGAGGGAGTACTACTTTGGTATTTTTAGAATAAAGAGAGTATTAATTATTGAAAAAAGGATATACCAAAATGTGGTTATCATTGTATGCTCTAACCAAGTGCTACATATTCACTTTGAGGGTATTTGTTACGGATCATAATTGATATCCACCTAAACACAAATTATTTGGTAACTGATTATTGGTAATAGAAAATTGTCATATTGTGTCATTTCTGTTTGGTAGAAGATATGTGATTATCGGTTATATTTTTTAACATATAGATCTTTTTCTAAAATATTATTGTATTAATTTTAGTTGAATGATTCACCCGTATGGTTATTGTCAAATGTAATCAACAGTCATCAAAATACTATCAAACTAATTAATTCAGTATTATTTAGTAAATCTTGTTAATTTTTTTTAATATGCTTATAAAATAACAATTCATGATTTATTTAATTATTAAACACAATATTTTCAAGTATGTCGTTAATAATACATTAAATTTATAATAATAAATAACACCACATACTTTGTATGAGCTATTTTGGTAATACGTCTGACTTCCATTCCAACTCACCAATTGTCTATTCCTTTGCTCGGCCCCACTTTCTGATATTCCCAAAAGAAAAAAGTTCAAAATCAAAATAGGGATTTAGCTGATCTATAATAATATTTTAATGAAAGGTTAAAGGACCAATCCGTAATTTTCAAAAGCTTCTTTGAAAATAAAAAGGACAAAGTAAACTTCAGGATCTAAAATCGTGAAAAAATGAATCTTATTTGACCTTCTACTTTACTTGAACATATAAAATATAGTGGAATTTTTTTTTCTCTTTTTTCCTTGCGGATGCTCTATGTAGATGGTGAAAACAAATCTTTGCATGGGGAGATGAAATTATACTCTCACATTTTCAAAATATAAGTTTAGTATGAAGTTAGCTTTCCAAAATTAGAGAGATAATTTGATTTTTGAGGTCAAAATTGGTAATAAAAGTTTAGAAAATACATATTTTTGGTATGTTTTTGATTCACAAGAGTTTTAAATAAACTTATGAGACGATTACCACGAAGTTAACTTCATGGTAAGTTAGTCAATTGACCAATACAATGCTGACACACAGATAAAGAGATCACCTTCATTGTGTGTCGACACTGTATTGGTCAATTGACCAAAGTTAACTTCATGCTAATCACCCCAATAAAACACGCACCTGTAGAACGGTAATGTTACCATATCCTCGCAACCTAAGAAGTTGTAATCTTTTCCGGTCACATTTAAATATGACAACTTGGGAAGTGTATTTTGTTCAGTCCAAGAAAGATAACTACTACTACTACTATTGCACCTCATTCTTCTGTTCTCCTCATCTTCTACTTCTACATCTTCATCTTCATCTTCATCATCATCATCATACACAACCTTAATACCAATTTTTTCTACTACCAATTCATCTTCATTGTAATTGAAGACCGAAACAGTAACTCTATCGCCGCCTTCTAATGCATTCCCTGACTTCCAATGACTCAACATCATGAAATACTCCACATCCTCTTCATCTTCATTCAAAAAATGGGGCTTGTATCGCCAGATAAAATCCTTGGTTTCATTATGCATTTTAATCCCTGGGTTATCATAAACGCTGGACCACCCACCTCTGTAAACAACGCACACATTCAATCCTCGGATATTAGGAAGTGAAGGCACGGTGAAGGTTGAAATATGTGGCGGTGTTGAGACACAGTCGTATCCTGTAGGAGGCACATACCCTGGAACACTTGTGCTGAATATGTCATATTCATACCTTACCTGCATGCATGCATGCATATAAGTACTATCAGATAAATATATTGTTAATTCAAAATAATAGCCTAAAACAAAAGGACAAAACAGACAGTACCATGATGGCATTATAAAACTCCACGGTATACTTTGATGTTAACACTAAATCCACTTCGAACAAGCCCAGTTTCTTCAAGATTTTTATGTCACAATTTGTAATTGGTACCAACTTAAATAAATTTTCAACTTCAACAAGTTCTTTACACCCGTAAATATATGTCTCAACCAAATTTGGTGTCGTCTCCACCTTTTTCAAGGACCGGCTGTGTAATACCCAAATACTTGTTACCGTACTCGGAAGACCTACAATAGATTGGAGCCGCGGACAAGCATTTAAAATGAGATCCTCAAGCCTACCAAGACTTCTGACGCAATCCGGAAGAGTTTCAATTAAATTTTTACTCAAATCCAAACGCATCAACGAGGATAGGTTACTGAAATCACTGGGAAAAGAATCATTGGATAGATTGCAGCCTACAAGGCTCAATTCAGACAAAAACCGTGGTAAAGAATCCCGTTGTTGGACGACTCTAGTCAGAGCCAATGCAGGATTCATGTTAATTCCATCAGCCCCAAACTCTTTCAGCGAGTCTAGATTCCTCAGCCACATTGGAAACTCGCAAAGACTTGAACAACCAGAAATTATCAGTCTTTCAAGCTTTCTTAGCATGTCAAGCTTTCTTGGAAGCTTCGTAAGTTTTTGGCAATCTTCTAGATCAAGCACAAGAAGTCTCTCAGTGAATTCAATGGACTCACAAACCTCAACCAAACGTACACATCCTTTAAGGATCAATATCTCTAGATTTGGAACTTCTGAGAATTTGGGGGTCCCTTCAAGCCATTCAGAATGACTTAAATTGAGAGTCTTCAGACACGGAAGGAACTGTCAAGGACAAAAATTAAATCTGAAGTAGGATTCTACTTGTTCTTCTATTATTTAGAATTTTCTTTTGCTACAAAATGAACCATCAATTACAAACATATACTATATTAGTTACCATGATCATACCTTGCTTCTCTTCCAAACACGCTTTATGCTGCTATACTGCAAGTCTAGTCCAATCAAGCTATCCAAAGGAAAATCATTTGGCATAAAGTTCGAATTGAATCCATGCCAGCACAACCACCTTAATCTGTTGGGAAAATTTTTATAGCCTCCACTAAGTTTTACAAAATTGAGATGCAGGAATTTAATTTGCTGCATCCTAGCAAATGTCTCAGTTTTGAAGTCCACATTGTAGGAATTTAATTTGCTAGAAATTTGCATGTCATAGGCGAAAGCTTCAATTGAATATGACCCCTGTCAAATGAAATAAAATATCGAGAAACTAAATAAATATGAGAATGCGCGCAAAACCAAAAGAATAAGAAACAAAACACATAATGAAATGTACGTTTCTCTTACAGTTTTGTCTCTTAATACACTAAAACAATCATTGTGATGCCACAACCTACTACGCTCCCCAGGATTAGAAGATTCTTGTTGGACAATTTTTCTTCCCATGTCTCTAATTAAATTATGCATCATCAATCTGTTATAATAATCTAATGTTAACAGATGCCGATCGATGAGATTTGCAATGCCAACTGTTGGGTAGAAACCACACGCTTCTAGTATCATCATCGTCCAATCCTTACCTTTTCCAACAAAAAAACAAGCAATATGAAGGAACAACTTCACGTCGTGGTCGTCCGGTAAAGATTGTAAACTTAATTTGAGTTTATTGATGATTTGACCATTAGGAATTGCTTCTAATTTCTCCAATGCATTCCCCCATACATTAATGTTTTGTGTTGATAGAGAACGACCCAAAACTTGAAGAGCTAATGGAAGCCCTTCACAGTAGTGTACCACTCTCTTTGTGTGCTCAATGTAATTTTCAGTAGGATGGTATTGTTTAAAGGCATGTAAACTGAAAAGCTCAATTGACTCATCATGAGACAGAGTTTCAACCTTATATACCTCATATATCTCATCAGGTGTTAGCAACGACTCACGCCTACTTGTTATGATGATTTTACTTCCGGGAAAAAACCAATCCCGCATTCCAAGTATTCCATATAATTGGTCAAATTCATCCACGTTGTCAAGAACAAGGAGTACCCTTTTACAACGCAAGGTATTTTGAATCTTAATGATTCCTTCATCAATATTGTTTATATCTCCTTTTTTCCTCTTGCAAATATCCGAAAGAAGTTGATTCTGTAAACCAACAAAACCTTTAGTTGTTTTTGACTGTTCGTTTATATCCATGAGAAAGCTACTACCATCAAAATTTTCAAAGTTTTTGTTAAAGACGAATTTGGCAATAGTTGTCTTTCCAATTCCGCCCATGCCACAAATTAGCATTATACTAACACTAGTTGACCCATCCTGCAACCACAAATCAATTTCTCTGGTCCGATCATGTATACCAACTAAATATGGACCTTCATCTATTACTTTTCGATTGAGTTTGTGTTGAACCTTAGTTACAACTTTCTGTATAAACTCTGACTCATCCCTACAAATTGTAGTCAAAATAGGAAAGTAAATAGAGTAAGCAACTATTAATCTTAGATATGTACAACACAAATCTAATTTAGAACTCACTGTAATCCCACAGTTTAATAAAATATGATCAAAGGCCACAAATGTCATCCTTGTTTTTCTCATGTCTATATTTCTCTTGTTTACACGATTTTTTACAGCTTCACCAAAAGGAGTTATTTAAAAAAAATAAGAAATAATGTTCATTATATATGTACTTAGAAATATGTATGTTAATATGTATTTTTTATATTTTTCCACAATGTATGCATTGTTCTCATTCCAGCAGAACTAAAGCACACAACCAATTTGCGTATAGGATATGAATTATAAGGATGTTACCCAATATCTTGGTCTTTCAGTTCCATTCCAGACAAATCTGCAGCTTCCCTAAGTGCTCCCTTCCACCTTCTGACCTTGTCTGTGAATTCCTTCTTCCTTTCATCATTAGTTTCTGTCTTGAGTTTCTCTTCGTATCTATCAAATGCTTCTCTAATGCTCCCTGACTGCTGGTACCTAACTTGGGATGGATCCACGTGATAGAAAAGTGGGAGAACTACATGTTAAGAGGTTCGCTTGCGCTCAAGGATCATTAAAAGCTCGTCTAAACACCATGTAGAAGATGCATAGTTCTTCGAGAAGACAATTATGGAGATCCTAGATTGTTGAATAGCTTTTTCCAATTCTGACTTAATATTGTTTCCTTATTCTATCTCATCGTCATCTCTGAAAGTGTGAAATCCCGCTTGCACCAACGCTGTGTACAAGTGACTGGTAAAGGTTTTGCGAGTGTCTACGCCTCTAAAACTCAAGAATACTTGATAAGTACATCTTGAACTGGAAAAAGAAGCTTCTTGGGTTCTCACAAGAACCATTAAATAAAGCTCTGCAAGTTGAGTGACAGAGAAATCCAAACAATCTGTTAAGGCAACAGAGATGCTTAGGAACACATATAGAACAAATTGAAAGATGAATAAAAAGAATGAAATATAATCCTAAACTAAATTAAGAGCAAGTTGTCACATGGTATGAGCTTTGTATAATCCTTAATTAATAGTCAAACCATTAGTTAATTCCACGAGTTGCAGTAAGATGCATGACTAGTTATATATACATATATTCATTGTTTTATTAATTATTTACATTATTAAAAGTTAGTAATAAATAAGGATTAAGGAAGTGGCATGGCATGGAAGACAAGGTGGTTTATTTTAAAAGAAACGGCGATACTTTCAGCTAAAGTTGCGGGTCAATGTTTCACATCCAAACAGTTGGCCTGTGTGGAACTAATAACTTAGATGACAATGTATAGCTAGCTTAGCTAGCTACAGTAATTGGCTACCAAGCAATCATCCTCATAAATTCCTAGCTCAGCAGACAAGTAAAATTAAATTAAATTAATGTAACAAATGCACACATTTCTTCTAAATTCTAATCGATTAAATACTAAATTGAACGTTCAATAGATAGTGTCTTGTGTGTGAGAGAGAGAGAGAGAGAGATTTAAATTAGGGCAGAGATTGACAAAGATTACCGGAACAAATGAAGAAAATTAAATTCCTCCAGTCTACTCTTAATGGATAAGTAGATAAATTGATTAGTGCTATCTATATATAGCCATTCCTAATTTTTTCTATATATATTTATTGACATATATAATATTATAGGATAAAAAGGAACAAAGGAAGTATATATTGCTTCTATAAATTATTATTCATTTTAGTATCATATAAATATTACAACTAACTCTTGAATAATTAATTTAGATGGACGACTAGACTAATATCATGATATTGACTAATAATAATCAAATTTAGCAACTCAGTTAAGAGTTAAGACTAATATCATGATATTGACTAATAATAATCAAGTGTTAATTATTTTGGGTGGGTGAGAGGAATTAGATAATAAGTGTTATATTTGGTAAGAGAAGGAAGACTTTTGATCGAATGGAGTATTATAAGATGAAAACATGTGTGGCTGGCTGGCTAGCTCTTGAATAATTAATTAGATGGACGACTAGACTAATTGCTTAAATAAATAAAAACATATGTAACTTTGGAATGACTAGATGGACCATTATTTCAACTTTCTTTTATATTGGTCTTTATTTGTTATAGATTAACCTTCTGCAATTGTGCTTGATAATGAATCTGAAGTTTTCCAGTTTATTTCTTTTAAGTAAGATTTTGTGGTAGACGTTTTGCCTACAACTGTGCTTTGAATCATTTCAACGCCCAGTAAAAACTCATAATTATCTACGTACCTTATCATCCGCACTCCAAGACATAATTTGCATTTCCTTAGCTTCCCTCCAGTTATCATTGTACATCAGCTAGTTTTGATTTGTCACAAAACATGAACAGTCCTCATCCTCACTATACCCAGAAATTAGAACATTCATGGACCATTTATCTCTTCCAGGCATTTCCTCGAACACAAAGTAGGCATTATCCAGATTTTTTCGACAGTGTAGCATGTTCGGGACTCAGATGAGTTATCTCTGCATATAACAGCTTTCTCTCACAAAGCTTAGCTAAACTAATTGCATGATGTAAATTATAGCTTCAAGGAACACAGGTAAATATTTGTTTGGAGTGGCATTCTAATAAATACACTTACTGGTATGAAATTTTTTTGGGAACTCTTGATTAGAACCCTCCATTGATCTTTTATGTTGCCTATCTTTTTGGAGATGAATAACTGATGGCCTAGTATCTTGTAATTGTGTAGTATGCTGTATGCACTATTTTATATTCCCTGATGGTAGCAACTAGCAGCACATTCACTCTTTATTGTATACTGTACAGATTTCTGGCCTCTCAATAAAGATGCCAGACAACAGAATTAGGAAAAGACACTGAACATGCTGGAGTCGAGCGAGGGAAGACAACGAGGATGTAAGGCTGGTAACATCCAGTGAACCAAGGATAGTTGACTTTGATATCTTACAACCTCAACCAGAATTAGAAAGGAGAGTTAGGTCTTTACGCCATCGATTTTTCCTGTAAGTTCTTGTTCCGATCTTGCAATGGGAAGCCAGTTCTTGCACTCGTACGCGTTGCCTCTCTCTCACTGTTTCCTGTGTTGTTAATTCCTTCTGGTCCTTCCATGTGGTTGGCTGGGATGACTTTTGGATATGGTCTTGGCTTCGTCATTATCATGGTGGGTACAACTATTGGGATGATTCTGCCATACATGATCGGCTTACTATTTCGAGAACGAACGAATTCATGTAAGAAGCTTGTAAACTTGGTGTTATCTCTACTCATTGCTGTACGTAGTTCATTTGCTATTTTCTTTTCTGATTAAATGCAGTAATGGTTAAAAAGATGGCCACAGAAATCTGCTATGATAAGACTAGCTGGGGAAGGGAGCTGGTTACATCAATTTCGCGTTTCACCATTTCCATACACCATTTTCAACCATGCAATAGTAGTGACCATTATGCGGTTTTGGCCTTATTTATGGGGATCTATAGCAGGAATGGTTCCAGAAGCTTTCATTTACATCTTGTTTTTTCTTCATGATTTTTTATTCCTTCCCCGCTTTTAATATAGCCGGGTTGTGACGACCGAAAATTTATAAGACTAATAAAATCTTGAATTAATAAATAAAGGTTAAAGGATAAAACCTAGATTAGAAATAGATGATTAATTTTGAGAAGAACTTATATGATTTACTATTTGAAATAGATTATTTTATAATGAGGTATTTAAGATTGAAATAGATTATTGTTTTGGGTATTTAAGATTATGTGTATGTGCAGTATGTGATTAATATTAACGGTTAATCACATAAGGTATAACATTAGTAAACTCTAATGTTAGATTAGAAATCTTTATTAATGTTCATTTAAAAAACCCTAACGATCGGTTAGAAATCCTAATTCCAGATTGAGAAAACCTAAACCCTAATTTGCAAACTCTAATAATACTTTACAAATTCTAAGGGTTAAGAGTTATGGGAAATATGTGAAATGACTAAATTACCTTTAAATTGTTGGGAAATGATCAAAATACCCTTGTAGGTGTAAAATGACCAAAATACCCTTGTACTCATCTATTAACAAAAGGATAAGATCAAATCTTGGTGACTCACAACTTGGAGAAATGCCATATGCTTAAAATCCAAGGAAATCAACCATTTGTGGACACCTATATCAGCTATATACAATGAATCAAAAGGATAAGATTTTAAAGGAGGTTCAAAGACCAAAAAGCTTTTACTTTAGTTTCTACACTTAGCCAAGCCTCTCATTCTCTAAACCTACGAAATTTAGAGTAAAACTCAGTCAAAAGTTAAGCCAAGAACACCCCATAGCTATCCAAGATCAGATTCAAAAGGAGAAATCAAAAATTAGTTCAAAAAGGTATAAATCCTAAGCTAGATCTTGTATGCTTAGGTAGATTTTCTATTTTTGTGTTTAGATATGTTCTATGTTATGTTAGTTAGTGATCTATGTTGATAAATCATGGATACATAACATTTAAATGCATGAAAATAGATATTTAAGCAAGTTGGTAAAACCCTAAAAATATGGTCTAACAGTCTAATGTCAAAGCCTTTAGATCCTAACTTGTTAATTGTTAGATTTGTTAAGTGTATCCTTGTTATAGTATGCCATGATGAGAGTAAACTGGAAGTGGAATCATGTCCATGTCATGTTTAGATTGAAAGTTATCCATGGTCAAACATGGTTGACCAGTCACAAAAAACTAGTTCTGGAAAACCTAGAAACTGTCTGACAAGATTTTTGGAAGCTCTGATCTTCTTCATGTTATGTTGTTAGCTTTTCTAAGTGTATCACTTTTATACACTGACATATGGACTATAAAACCCTGACAATAGATTACGCATTACATCAACAGATTTCAAGTTATTAATAGTCAAATATAGGTGAAACAAGCTGAAAATCCAATTTTCTGGAAATTCCAGAAAATTGAAGAACAAGCTCTATGATAGGTAGTTTGACTAGCTAGATCTCTCTCATGTGATGTTTTTAGGCTAAGCCAGTATATCACTTTTGTAGCCTGACATGTCTACTACAAGAGTGAGATACTGGATCACTTAGATAACACATAGAATCAAAGTTATTAAAGCTCAAAGTAGGCTACTCAACATTTTTCAGAAACTCAAGAACAACCTTAGTTGACTAGTTTGACCATCAATATCTTCATGATATGATGTAGTTAGACCCCAAATTTGATATGTACTTGTAGTATTACATCAATACTATATCAATGATACACTCTCATGCCCAGAAATTTCATGAACTAAAAATTAAAGATAGTCAAAGTAGGCTCTAAAGAGTTGACTTGACTGTTCTTCAAGGCCGAAAAACACCTATAGCGACAGTTTTTGTCGCGATAGGCCTTTAACGACAGTTTTAATAAAAATTAATTATATTAATTAAAATAAATAAAAAATAGAAAATAATTATGAATAATTCACAATTAAGTTTTTAAAATTATTTAAGTTATAAAAATTAACTTTTAATATTTTGAAATAAAATTCATTAATATTTTAAATTATTTTAATATTAATGATAATAAAAAATTTGAAAATGATTTTTATGTTTTAAAAATCATTTAAAAATGATATAAAGTTTTTAAAAATATTTTAAGTTATAATATATGACTTTTAATATTTTGACATAAATTTCATTAATATCTTAATATTAATGATAATTATTTAAAAATAATTTTAAATGTTTTAAAAATCATTTAAAGGTAATATTAAGGTTTTAAAAATATTTTTAAGTTATAATATATGACTTTTAATATTTTGACAGGAATTTTATTAATATCTTAATAATAATGATAATTGTTTTAAAATGATTTTAAATTGTTTAAAAATCATTTAAAGGTAATATTAAGGTTTTAAAAATATTTTGAGTTATAATAAATAACTTTTAATATTTTGACATGGATTTTATTAATATTTTAAATTATTTAAATATTAATGATAATGAAATTATTAAACAATTAAATCATTCAAAAATGATATTAATGATTGAAAAATCATTATAAATGATAATAATTATTTGAAAATTATTATGAGTTTTTGAAAAATATTATAAATGATAATTAAATTATCTAAAATATTATTGAAGCTTTTAATTAGAGTTTTATTGAAAGTAAACTCGATAATTATTCGATAACGCAATCGAGACGTTGAAATAATATCGAAATCAAACCAGATTGAAATAGTTTGACTAATTGATACATGTTCTTATGTGTTCTAACGATTGTTAGGAATACATGGTAATGTGTTTAAGCTGTATGATGACTGTAAATAGCAGTAGAATACGTTATGATGTATTATTCTAATTGAGAGATCAATATTATTAATGATAGGTCTTTCAAACAAAGTTAAATTAAATTGTGTAGCAGTAGTCAACGACCAAGGCAAATTTCCTAACTCAAACTCGAGTTATTATCTTTCAAGCATGTTAGTGGATAATTATTATTGATTATTCCACATCTATGATTATTGATTTGCACATAGTGCATGTTGCATATGTTCATCATGTATGAAAGGCTGATCACCTTGATTACCATAAAAGTTCAGTTGAATTTGTTCATGGTCATTGTTGACCACTCCGCATTATTGGTTCAGTAATTCAATTATTAAAATTCTGATTCATATTCTTTCACAATCAATATATTGTTAAAAATTTGACAGCTTATTCTTTTTCAATCATGATATATCTTCATTGTACTTAAACTTGCTGGACAAAATAGTTACTCACCCTTGTTATATTATGATAACAAATTTCATATTAAGACGAGGACTCGAAGGAAGACAGAGGCAAAACAAATTCCAAGAGTAGACTATTATGCATTTAAAATCATTAAGTTATCTGATGCAAATGACATTGTAAACCTTTTAAATAATTGAAATTATGTATTAAGTTAAAGTTATAAACCTTGGGATTATGTTGTAAAAGTTTATTGTATAAACAATTTATATTTATATCTTACGCAGTAGTTATAGAAATGATGTATCGTGACGTACCAAGTTCGAGGTTCAAAGTACCCGAATTTGGGGGCGCTACAAGAGTCCTTCTACACGGACAGAAAAATATACTTATTCAATATAGAAACATATTATAGAGGGTTGTGTAGTTAATCTTTGTTTTAAAATAAATTATCAAATTCCTTTTTGATAATTATTATTTTTGTTACCTTTTATTTTCCAATATTGCTGTGCAGGGAAAACACTTCCAGACCAATGCAGTTAACTTATCAATCTGACCATGTCGTGGAGTTGACACGTTTACAATATTATGTATTTAGGAATTAATTAGTGCTATATGAGTGTGATTACATGTTTAGTAGGAATTATTTAAATCTGAATGAACTGAATCTGAATAAAAAAATTGTTTGATAATTGACATGTCTAAAACATTTGAATAACATATTTTTATTAATTTAACCTTCTAAAAAAATTCAAAATTATTGTAAATTTATTTAATATTACTTAATATAATAGTTAATATTGTAAAAAAAAAAAAACTTCATTCAGCCTATTCAGCAAAAAAATTGACACTAAACCATTTGGTCCAAATCGTCTGAATGGCTGAGCGATTCAAACACACTGAATTCAGTAAATAGCCCCCAAGTCTAGTTGAAATCATATACAACATTATCTCCTTCACAAATTAATGCCATCATCACTACAGTTGCATTTACCATTTACACAAAAACAACTCTCTAAATGAACTTAAAAGTGCAGAAAAAAGTGCAATGGAAAAGCTTCTGCTTCAAATTAAAGACCCAAGAACTTGGATTTTCCATGATCTCTGTCATAGCCTGAATGTGAGATAGATTGTTAGGGTGTATATAATTGGACCTCTTTGGTTTAGATCCCTTGATTGTACCTATTGAAAATAAAAATTACACAACACATTGTATTCCCAAAAGAAAAAGTTCAAGGTCAGAATAAGGATTTAACTGATCTATAATAATATTTTAATGAAAGATTAAAGGACCAATCTAAAATTTTCAAAAGCTTCTTTGAAAATAAAAAGGACAAAGTAAACTTTAGGATCTAAAAATCGTGCAGAATGAATCTTGTTTGACCTTCTACATTACTTAAAAACATATAAAACATAATGAATTTTATCTTTTCTTTTTCCTTGGCGGATGCTCTATGTAGATGGTGAAAACAAATCTTTTTATGGGGAGATGAAATTATTACATGTATTGTACATAATATTTTACTCTCATTTCCAAAATATAAGATTATTATGAATTTTATGAAGTCACCTTCCGAAATTAAGTACTCCATTCGTTCCAAAATTAGAGATACAATTTGACTTTTGAAGTCAAACGACGGCATATTAAACTTCAAAATTAGTATAACTCATAAAAGTTTAGAATAAAATAAATTTTGTGATTACTAGTTTTTGTTATATACTATTAAAAAATTGTATCACTAATTGTACCTCAAAAGTCAAATTTTATCTCTAATTTCAGAACGGATAGGCTATATAAAAAATAATACTACCTCTGTTCCGAATTATAAAATTAATATTTATTTGAGTAATGCTATGAGTCAAAAAAATTGTCTCAAAAAGCTTCATAAATGATTTGTCATCATTGCATTAGTTAGGTAGTACTAATAATTTTTTGTCTTAATTTTTGAGTATATAAAAAGTAGTACTCGTAATTTTGCCAAGTATTATTAAAATATTCAATGTATGTCATTTAAAACCCATTTGAGACTCTTAGCATACTCTATTTGTTTTCTAAAAATCAATTTAAAATATTTTCAAAATTAAAATTGACATGATTCATTTTAAGTTTTGAAAATAATAAATCTTATAACTGATAGTACATTTTAGATAGTTTATGATATTTTTAATTGTATTAACATAAACTAAACGAATGCCAATTTTGAGTTTGAATATATATTTAAAATTGACTATTAAAAAGTCAATATTGATCCATATTTTTGGCATGTTTCTGATTCACGAGTTTTGAATAAACCATCAAGAATATGAAATGAGACGCACCTTGTCTTGAGTTGTATCCGTCGAATAAGTATTAGTATCTGCATCTGGAGTATCTGTAGAACACTAATGTTTGCATAACTTCGGCATCACAGAAGTAATAATCTGTTCCGCTCACATGAAAATCTGACAACAGGAGTATTTTGTTCTGTCCAAGAAAGGTAACTACTACTACTAGTCTCTCAGCTCATTGTTGTGTTCTCCTCAGCTTCTTCTTCATCATCTTCATCATCATACACAACCAGAATACCAATTTTTTCTACTACCAAACAATCAAGCGTTTCGTAATAGATGAGTGAAACAGTAACTCTATAGCCACCTTCTAATGCATTCCCTGACTTCCAGTGACTCAACATCATGAAATACTCTCCCTCTTCATCAGGCTTCCAAAAAATCCGGGCAGTATAGCTGCATGCATATATGTGCCACAAGTACTATCATTCAGGCATGTTATTAATTCTAAGCTCCCTCTTTCCATTCCAAATCACCCAATGTCTATTCCTTTGCACGGCCCCACTTTCTGATTTTCCCAAAAGAAAAAAGTTAAAGATCAGAATAGATTTAGCTGATCTATAATAATATTTTAATGAAAGGTTAAAGGACCAATCTGTAATTTTCAAGTCTTTTTGAAAATAAAAAGAAAAGAGTAAACTTGAGGATCTAAAATCGTGAAGAATGAATCTTATTTGATCTTCTACTTTACTTGAACATATAAAACATAGTGGGATTTTTCTTTTCTTTTTTTTCCCTTGGCGGATGCTCTATGAAGATAGTGGAAACAAATATATGCACGGGGAGATGAAATTATTCCCTGTATTCTACATAATATTTTATACTCTCATTTTCAAAATATAAGACTATTATGGATTTTATGAAGTCAGCTTGTGAAATTAAGTACTCTATCCGTTCCAAAATTAGAGATACAATTTGACTTTTGAGGTCAAACGACGACATATTAAACTTCAAAGTTGGTATGACTCATAAAAGTTTAGAATAAAATATATTTTGTGATTAATAGTTTTTGTTATATACTATTGTAATACCCGGTAAAAAAATTATATATTTTTAAAATATATTGATTGGACTTTTATTTGGGTCAAACTAGTCATATAATTTATGTGGGCTAATAAGTATTAATAAGTGAGTCCAAATGTAAATTAAGGTTCACATATGACCTAAAAGAATTAAATGAAATGACGAAAAAGTCATAAATAAATAAACTAGACCTGAGGGAAGCCTCCACGAGTCCCAAGGCACAAGACTGATGGAGGCGCCTCATTTTGGGAATTGGTTGAAAGATTAGATTGACGGCTAGAATAACAAGATGATTTGGGCATTACTCGAGTAAATAAAGGTATTTCTAAAATTTTCCCGGAACATGACCCAGACATGTGCCAGACACATGATCACTTTTCAAGAAAACTCTATAAATGCTCCCTCCATTTCAATAGAAGGGGTTCCTTTCCTTTGGATTCTCTCTACACCCGAGACACCCAAGAAGGCTCTTTCACCCCAAGAGTAAATAATTTCGTAATCTTCGTGAATTTCTCTCATCATCAGTCAACATGAAACCCCACCCCCTAGCAAGTTACGATTTCCTTGCACACAATAAATGATAAATAAATTAATTTGATAAAATTGGGTCTTGAAATTTATTGGGCTTAACTTATATGTGGGTAATATTAAATCCTATTATAATTACGAAAATTAATAAGATTTCTTAATAAATAAATAAATACCTAAAACATAATTTACTTGACATTACGTATAACACGAATTGGTTTGAGGGAAAAAGAGAGAGCAGTCGCGGCTAACCAAAGAGGAATGAGGGATCGGATTATACTTGTGTGAGATAAAGGAACAAGAATTGACATCTAATTTTGATACAAGTTATATATGTATATGTATGTGTCTTCTTTACAATCAAAAGTTAATTAATACTGAGCATGGGTAATTCGGATTCAATCACCAAGTTTCATAACAGGGTGTTACTTTCTTTTGATACTTATATTAATAGTTTACTTGCTATGATTCAACAAATATATTATATGATTATATATAGTATCATGTATAAACGTATGTATATGTGTATGTTATATATTCATTAATAATTGGGGTGTACGAAGATTGGAAGTGATTTCATGAAAAGTTTAATTACACCGACTTATTGGTTCCACATGGGCGGACCTAGGCCAGGGCAGGGGGGGCACCTGCCCCCACTGGATTTTCACCTCTTCATATTATATATATACTACAATTATTAATATATTGACAAATTTTAGAGCATGGTGAAACAAAATAAGTAGAGTACTACAGTTATATTAGTACACTATTATAATGTTATTGAAAAAAATAATATACTACTATATATATTGTTAAAAATAAAATACTATTATAAGAACTTAAGTATTTTATTGTCTTGATCAATTTACTTCTCCTGAATACCAATAAGGTAAAAAACAGAAGAGTTATAGTTACTAAAAATTATGAAATACTTCGTTTATAGTTTCTATAATTTACCCGAATTTTTCAAAAAAAAAACAGTGCCTAGTAAATATTCCAATATTATGTGGACAGGTGTCATCTCATTAGTAGTAGTATAAAATTCGAGATCAACATCAATATATTTATCTTCTCCCAATAATGTTGTCGATTGTTGTTGAACAATCAACCAGTCACTTAATCAAATTTAAACATTTTAAAGTATATTAAAATGTTTATCTATCATATTAACAAGATAGTAGCATATTCTTTTTTTCAGTAACATAATAGTAGTGTATTAATATAACTGTAGTACTCTACTTATTTTGTTCCACTAAGCCTTAAAATTTGTGAATATATATATATGAAGAGGTAGAAGAATTGGAAGAAGGCACGTATATGTTATTGAAATATGATATTTTTGTAACTATTAAAAATGAGGCTATCATGCAACAATTTCAAGTAATAAAACCTTGAAAAATATTATTATGAACAATATTTGAGGATTATTTAGTTTTGTGATTCATTTTATTAAATTAATTTTTATCCTTAATAAATTTTATTTTTAAATTTGACCCCACTGAATTTTCAAGTTGGATCCGCCCCTGTGGTTCCATGCACTTTGGTTAGAAAAGATAAATTAATTTTTGTAAATATATATAGTTTGCAGAAGCAGTAATTGTTCTACACTAACATGTTAATGAGATTTATTTTGTAAATATGTTAATTTGTTGGTTCCATGCACTTTGGTTATAAAAGATAAATTAATTTTTGTAATTATGTATAGCTTGCAGTAGCAGTTCTTATTCTGCACTAATATGTTAATGAGACTTAATTTGGACATGTCCCACAGTAAGTGACCACATGAAAATTGGATAATAATAAAGTAATAAAGCAATTGAATTGGTTAGTTAAACTTAAGTCAGTAATAGCAATACGGTGTATATATTAGTTGTCATGCATGTTTAACAGAATTATAAAATTTAATGATTGTTCAATATAAAATTATAATGTTTATTAAACTAATAAATTATTTATTTTTTTAATTTGTTTGGACGGAGGGATTTTAACGAACTATATTTGAGATTATAATTTTGGGTATTACATTGCTTAATCCACATATAGATTCCGTACTCCTTCAATGATATTCTTTTTAAATTTAATTAGTTCGTTTTGTTTCTCGTTTCGAATTTCGTTATTATTTCACATAATTGTTCTTTGTGAAATTAATATGATAGTTTCATGTTGGTGTTGATACATATAACTTGTATTTGTACTTTTTGAATTAGGTTGGCATATCTAGTATTTATTTTAATCTTTTAGAGAAGTACATGTTAACGTATCTTTGGAGCTTTGTATTTATATTTGTTTCGGTGTTACATGTACACTTAGAACCCTTTTGTTGGTATGGTATCACATGTGTTGTGACATTATATATTTGTTAGAATATACCGTATGGTATACCTGAGCTATAACCACATGTGAGGATACCACATGCATGTTCTCGACACTGAGACATGACATCTTCCATGGCAGTGTGATTAGTGCACGACGTCTCTGTTTTGTGCTTTGATGGGAGTTAGTCATATGGTGATTTTGTTATGGGAGACGTATGGGTCGACCCTAATTTTTTGTTCTACGAATTGGTGATGTTTGTGTTAAACACGCCTTCCAATTTTGCATGCATCTGAATTGTGCAGTCCGAACTCCGATGTGTCACTGTCTGTGTGGTATTATTTTGATTGTCTGTGGCAAAGTATATTTTTGTTTTGTTCTAAGCTTGGTATGAAATAACACATGACCATTTGATTCAACCAATTATTTCGTTATGTTAGTCTTGTTCGTTTCAGTTCGATTCAATTAATTGAGTTAGTTATTTTAGTTAATTATTTATGTACTCTATCTGTACTAGGCATTTTACTCATGCTGCGTTTTTCCTTTCGAGAGGTAATCAAGGGATTAAGGGCAAGTGTGATAAGAGCTCCCTTCTATCCAATGGTTTAGATATTTTGTTTAGATTGTGATACATTGGTTTATTTGAAGTTATATTAAATATTTTAGATTGTGGTTTGAGCCGATTTGGCATTTGTTATGATTTGACTTGTAACATTTATTAATTATTAGAGTTATTCATTTTGTGGCATCATAGAGCTCTCGATTTATTTTGTAAGTTCTGCTATATTTTGTACATAACCTCTCTTTTTATTATCAGAGTTGGGTTCTTTCTTGTAGAAAACCTATTTAGATTTGATATGTGAGTTATGGGTAGACTTCTTTGTTAGATTTTTGTTCCATTGGATATTCTGTTCAACTATCATATCAGCTATATTCGAATCTATCTCTAATTTTTTTTACTTCTATCCGTTGATTTCTTTCTTAGATGGCTCGTAGATCAACTAGAGTTGCTGGGAGGCGAGATAACAATGAGGGAAGTGGTGAGAGCCAACCTAATGCACAACGTAATAATCAGATTAATGCTCAATTGGCTACTTTGGTGAATCAGGCGGTTAATCAAGCCTTACTGCAATTGCGGCACAAGTTGTTCAAGCAATGCAGCAGCCGCCATAAATTCCTGAATAGGAAACCTGGGAAATAGTGGTCCGCACACAAACAGAGAGGAAGATAATGTAGATGGTCTTGATCAGCCTGTGGTTATGATGTATGTATGGTTGGAAAGATTTCAAAAGTAGAAACCACATTTATTTAGTTCAGCTCCGACTCCAATTGATGCAGAGAATTGGATTGCCTATTTGGAGAAGATCTTTGATGCGTTGTGGTGCTCGGATAATCAGAAAGTGTTACTTGCAGCTTATAAGCTAGAAGAGGATGCACAAAGGTGATGGAAGGCTATGAAAATAACAAAGGTGATAGATATGCTAAGACACTTGGTTGGGCAGAGTTTTGTGATGTCTTTTATCAGCAGTACCTCCCAGCTGCTGATAAATACGTCTATGGTAGAGAGTATTTGTGTTTATTCGACAGAAAGATGATGAGTCCATAGATTTTAAGACGAGGTTCACCAGGTTGAAAATATCTGCAGGGACTGCAGCAGAACAGGCAGAAAAGTTCAAGTGAAGAATTTTATTATAAGTATTGCCAACATTTTATTAATAGTAAGTTTGTCGATGTGTTAACAGTGGCTAATGCGGTCAAAATATTGAGATGGAGCGGCAAGACTTCTAGGCTTCTAAACCGAATGGGAGTCGAAAGAGGAACAAATATGACCAATAGGGTCAAACTTTGGGCCAACATGGGAGGAATCAGGGTGATTAGTGGAACAGGAACCGTGGTAGCCAACAGGGGCAATGGTGTAGCCAGAGTCAAAAATATGAGTTATCAGCAGTTGCCTCAACAGGGGCAGAATCGTCAGCTTCAGCTACCTCTGCAATGTCAGAATTGCCAGCAGTGGCAGAATCGTTAGTTGGGACAGAAGCAAGGTCATTACCCATGACCTGGTGGTGGGGGCAATACTAATCTTATTCTGATAGCTCTTTGCGCTACTTGTTGGGGTAATCATCTGGGGAGACAGTGTCATAGAGTTATCAGTGCATGTTTCTCGTGTGGACAGATGGGTCATATTACTAGAGATTGTACCGGGCCACGTGGTAATAACGGAGGCAATGATAATGGTGGCAATGAAGGTCAGCGTCAAGGTGGTCAAGTGTTTGCCTTGGCAAATAACCAGGCGGCAGATGCGCCTGGTACTATTTCTGACACTTTTTTAGTTGGTAGTCGTGAGACTTCTGTTTTATTTGATACTGACTCTACTCCTTCAGTTGTTGCGTATTCTTATGTTCAACACCTTGGTGTGTCATCTCGGTATTTAGAGTCTGTTATGTCTATTGCTACCCCAATATGGACTTCTGTAGTTTTTTCTAATTTGTATCGAGAATGTCCGATTAGTTTTGGAGATAAGATTCGTAGGGATAATCTTCTTCCAATGTGTATGCACGATTTCGATATTATTCTCTATATATGTAAATGTCTTATATGTAAAGTAGGTAACGATTTCAATGTTTTTTAGGGGCAAAGTAGGTAATGATTAGTTTTTTCTCATACATATATAAAAACGTCTTATATTATGGGGAAAAAAATTCTTCTAAAACAACTTATATAATGAAAAGGAGATAGTATACAATTATAATAATTATATCAAATAAATTAAATAAATTTACAACAATTTTAAAGTTTAATATGTCGTCGTTTGACCTCAAAAGTCAAATTGTATATCTAATTTTGGAACAAATTGAGTATACAAAAAGTAGTACTCCCTCTTTTCCAAATTATAAAATCAATATTAATTTGAGTAATGCTAAGAGTCTAAAATTTTGTCTCAAAAAATTTCTTAAATGTTGTGTCATCATTACATTAGTTAGGTAAATCTCATGTGATTGATCATGCCATAAAATATTCAATGCCATATAATTTGAGACGAAAATTTTGAGATCCTTAGAATTACTTTATTTATTTTCTAAAAGTCAATTTGAAATATTTTCAAAATTAAAATTGACATAATTTATTTAAGTTTTGAAAATAATAAATCTAATAACCCTTACCACCTTTTCCGTAGTATTCGAATGACGATGAATGGCTCAATACTATCTCCGGCGAATCTAAGTAATAATCTGTTCCGGTCACATGAAAATCTGACAACTTGACAAGAGTGTTTTGTTCAGTCCAAGGAAGATAACTACTACTCTTGCAGCTCATTGTTGTGTTCTCCTCATCTTCATCTTCATCATCATACACAACCTTAATACCAATTTTTTCTACTACCAAACGATCAGCAAAAGTTTTGTTACTGATGACCGAAACAGTAACTCTATCGCCACCTTCTAATGCATTCCCCGACTTCCAATGACTCAACATCATGAAATACTCTTCCTCTTCATCTTCATTAGACTTCCAAAAGTTGGGGCTATATAGCCAGCTAAAATCCTTGGTTTCATTATGCATTTTAATCTCTGGCATATAAACAAAGGACCACCCACCTCTGTAAACAACGCACATTCAATCCTTGGATATTAGGAAGTGAAGGCACAGTGAAGGTAACAGAGTTTGAAATATGAAGCAGTGTTAACACTTGTGTAGTGGTTGAGACACAGTAGTATCCTGCAGGAGGCACACACCCTGGGACACTTGTGCTGAATATGCCATACTGATAAACTACCTGCACGCATATATGTGCCCACAAGTACTATCATGTAAGTATGTTATTAATTCTAAATAATAGCCTAAAACAAAAGGACAAAACAGAGATTACCCTCATAGCATTATAAAATTCCACGGTATACATTAAATCCACGTCAAACAAGCCCAGTTTCTTCAAGATTTTTATGTCACAATTTGTAACTGGTACACACTTAAATAATCTTTCAACTTCAAGTCCTCCAAAGCAGTAATAGTCCTCTAAATTTGGTGTTGTGGAGGTCTCCACAGTTTTCAAGCACTCGCAGCCTGTTGCCCAAAGACGTTTTGCAGTACTCGGAAAACCTACAATACATTGGAGCCGTGGACAATAATCTAAAGTTAAATCCTTAAGCCTACCAAGACTTCTGATGCAATCTGGAAGAGTTTCAATTAAATTTTTACTCAAATCCAAATGCATCAACGAGGACATGTTACTGAAATCACTGGGGAAAGAATCATTGGATAGATTGCAGCCTACAAGGCTCAATTCAGACAAAAACCGTGGAAAAGAAGCCCGTTGTTGGACAACTCTAGTCAGAGCCAATGTAGGATTCATGTTAACTCCATCAGCCCGAAACACTTTCAGCGAGTCCAGATTCCTCAGCCCCATTGGAAATTCGCAAAGACTAGAACAGCCAGAAATTATAAGTTTTTCAAGCTTTCTTAGCATGCCAAATTTTCTTGGAAGCTTCGCAAGTTTTTGGCAATCTTCTAGATCAAGCACAAGAAGTCTCTCAGCGAATTCAATGGACTCACAAACCTCAACTAAGCGTACACAGCCTTTAAGGATCAATATCTCTAGATTTGGAACTTCTGAGAATTTGGGGGTCCCTTCAAGCCATTCAGAATTACTTAAATTGAGAGTCTTCAGACACGGAAGGAACTGTCAAGGACAAAAATTAAATCTGAAGTAGGATTCTACTTGTTCTTCTTTTATTTAGAATTTTCTTTTGCTACAAAATGAACCATCAATTACAAACATATACTATATTAGTTACCATGATCATACCTTGCTTCTCTTCCAAACACGCTTTATGCTGCTATACTGCAAGTCTAGTCCAATCAAGCTATCCAAAGGAAAATCATTTGGCATAAAGTTCGAATTGAATCCATGCCAGCACAACCACCTTAACCCGTTTGGAAAATTTTTATAGCCTCCACTAAGTTTTACAAAATTGAGCTGCAGGAATTTAATTTGCTGCATCCTAGCAAATGGTTCAGTTTTGAAGCCCACATGGTTTGAACTACTCACATTATTGTCCGCTGAAAACCATGCCAAGCAGTTGCAACAAAGTCTGTTTAGTGCACTGGTCCAGTAAGATGTATTGACACTTGAGATCGATCTCGCCGAATTATCTCCGCCAGAAGTTTGCATATCATAGACGAAAGCTTCAATTGAATTTGAGCCCTGTTAAAAGAAATAAAATAACAAGAAGCTAAATAAATATGAGCACACATGGAAAATAAAAAAGAACAAAAGAACAAAAAACATCTAATAAAATGTTTCTCTTACAGTTTTGTCTCTCAATACACTAAAACAATCTTTGTGATGCCACAACCTACTACGCTCACCAGGATTAGAAGATTCTTGCCGAATAATTTCTCTTCCCATGGCTCTAACTAAATTATGCATCATCAATTTGTTATTATTGTTAATTGTTAACAGATGCCGATCGATGAGATTCGCAATGCCAACTATTGCGTAGAAATCACAGGCTTCTAGTATCATCACCGTCCAGTCCTTGTCTTCTCCAACAAAGAAACAAGTAATATGAAGGAACAACTTCCGATCGTGGTCGTCCGGTAAGGATTGCAAACTTACTTTGAGTTTATTGAGGATTTGACCATTAGGAATTGATTCTAATTTCTCCAATGTATTCCCCCATACGTCAACGTTTTGCGCTGATAGAGAACGACCCAAAACTTCAATAGCTAATGGAAGCCCTTCACAGTAGTGTACCACCCTATTCGTGTGCTGAATGTAATTTTCAGTCAGATGGGCATGGAAACTGAAAAGTTCAATCGATTCATCATAAGACAGAGTTTCTACTTTATATACCTCATAAACATCTTTAAGTGTTAGCAACGACTCACGCCTACTTGTTATGATGATTTTACTTCCAGGTAAAAACCAATTTCGCATTCCAAGTATTCCATGTAATTGGTCAACTTCGTCCACGTTGTCAAGAACAAGGAGGACCTTTTTACAACACAAGGCATCTTGAATCTTAATGATTCCTTCATCAATATTGTTTATTTTTTCTTTTTTCTGCTTGCAAATATCCGAAAGAAGTTGCTTCTGTAAACCAATGAAACCTTTAGTTGTTTTTGACTGTTCGTTTATATCCATGAGAAAGCAACTACCATCAAAATTTTCGAAGTTTTTGTTAAAGACAGATTTGGCAATAGTTGTCTTTCCAATCCCGCCCATGCCACAAATCATCATTATGCTAACACTAGTTGACCCATCCTGCAACCACAAATCAATTTTTCTGGTCCGATCATGTATACCAACCAAATATTGACCTTCATCTAATACTTTTCGATCCAGTTTATGTTGAACCTCATTTACAACTTTCTGGATACATTCTGACTCGTCCCTACAAATTGTTATCAAAATAGGAAAGCGAGTAGAATAAGCAACCATTAATCTTAGATATGTACAAAAGTACAAAACAAATCTAATTTAGAACTCACTGTATTCCCACAGTTTAATAAAATATGATCAAAGGTCACAAACATCCTTGTTTTTCTCATGTCTATATTTCTATCGACTTCATTTAAGGAAGAATGTGAGATAGTCTCCAAAAAAGTAATCTTAAGAAAGTGAAAGACACTCGTATTTACGAAATTTTTTACAGCTTCACCAATATTAAGGAGTTATTAAAATAAAAATAAAAAATAATGTTCATTATATATGTACTTAGAAATATGTACGTTTATATGTAGTTTTTATATTTTTTTCACAATGTATGCATTGTTCTCATTCCAACAGAATTAAAGCACATAACCAATTTTCATATAGGATATGAATTATAAGGATGTTACCTATTATCTTTTGGTTCCCATCCAGACAAATTTGCAGCATCCGTAAGTGCTTCCCTCCACCTTCTGACCTTGTCTGTGAATTCCTTCTACCTTTCATCATTAGTTTCTGTCTGGAGTTTCTTTTCGTATCTATCAAATGCTTCTCCAATGCTCCCTGACTGGTACCTAACTTGGGAGGGATCCACGTGATAGAAAACTGGGAGAACTATATGTTTAGAGGTTCGCTTGCGCTCAAGGATCATTAACAGCTCATCAAGACACCATCTAGAATATGCATAGTTCTTCGAGAAGACAATTATGGAGATCCTAGATTGTTGAATAGCTTTTTCCAATTCTGACTTAATATTGTTTCCTCTTTCTATCTCATTGTCATCTATGAACGTGTGAAATCCCGCTTTATCCAACGCTGTATATAAGTGACTTGTAAATGTTGTGCGAGTGTCTACGCCTCTAAAACTCAAGAATACTTGATAAGTACATCTTGAACTGGAAAAAGAAGCTTCTTGGGTTCTCACAAGAGTCATTATATAAAGCTCTGCAAGTTGACTGACAGAGAAATCCAAACAATCTGTTAAGGCAGCAAAGATGCTTAGGAGCAGAACAATCAGAGTCAAATTAAAATACATATAGAACAAATTGAATGATGAATAAAAAAGAATGAAATATAAAAAAAAAATCAAATCTGATCACAAAATATTATCATAGTGCAAGCGTATTTGACTAAAAAAATCAAATATTATCGTATATTTGACTTGGCTACAGAAGAAAACTGATGACAATTTTCCGAAAACATAAAAATTGATAGACATGATTTAGAAAGCATATCTATCAATCGTAGCTGTCACCATTGTCTGCAATCATGTTCTACAAATCTATGGTGACAAGTAAATTGGAACCTTAGGTCATATATAACATTCTGTGCAACATATTATTTACAATCTCTTGCTGGTTTTTGAATCATCTCTAGTTAAACTGAACATTGTAATGGACAGAACGAGGGGTCTACAAGAATCTCTTGCAAGAGGGGTTTCACACAAAGCAAAGAAAATAATAATAATAATAATAATAATAATAATATAAAAACATATGTATTCAATTTGTTATGGAATTGAAATATGTACGTGTATCTACTCAAAACCCACCACTTGGTTCCTATCGATATATTGTGTATGAAGAGAGAAATAATGATCTTATATTTGAAATGGAGGGAGTACTTATTATAAGATAACAATAGTCATAGTTTATAAAATTGTTATCTATAATAGCTTAAGATTATAGAAATTCATTAAAAGTTAAATATGACGTTTAAAAGTGAGAAAGTATACAAAATATATAATATTTATCTATGTTTTATATATTCGGTTTGATTGGGCTTACTTGGTTTGGTATAATGACTAACCCTAACTAAACCGACAATGATCGGTTTATAAAAGCATGTCACCATATCAAACCAATTAATTTGTAGAACCTGTTAAAAGTAAATTGTTTGGTTTGATTTGGACGAGTTGTTCGGTTTGATTTGGGTTATGAACACTCTTAATCGCAGTAGCCTAACATCCCGACTGAATCCCGAATTTACTTTCCAAAAATTAAGTTAATAAAAAAACACTCTTTCCGTTCTAAAATATAAGAACATTATTAACTTTTTAAAACCAACTTAAATATTTACAAACTCAAAATTGACATGAATTCATTTAATTTTAGTTAATACTCCCTCCGTCCCAAATTAACTGCTCAGTTTTGACTTTTTTAAGTCAAATTGACTATTTTTAGAATTAATAATTAAGCATATATAAATATATTTCTAAAATTATAAAAATTAGGATTAGTAATAAATTGTATATACTTTCCTTTGGTTATAATCTCTTCACCTATATTTTAGCAAAAATAATAAAAAGATTAGTTTTAAAAATGGTCAATTTGACTTTAAAAAGTTAAAACTGAGCAATTAATTTGGGACGGAGGGAGTACAATAATAAATATTATAATTTATATAAAAAGTATTATTCATTTAAGATTAATTATTTCATATTTTAATGAATAATCTGAATTTTATATTTGAAAATATCCAAGGGCGTATCCACCATGGTGCAAGGGTGCTCAGTACTTGACCACCCTTAAATTTCTAAAAACATTAATAAGGGTATTATGGTAAAGATTGACCATCCTTAAAAAATAAAATAGAAGAATAACAATTTCAATGTTATTGTTTCATTAAATTTTAATTTTCCCCCAATTATAAGATTTTCTCTTCTCCTAATTTGTCATGCATATTGTCTTAAATTGATTTTATTTACTGATTTGCATATAAAATATTCCCTGAATAATTAATATGGAATTGAGTATATTTATCCTAAAATATTTTAATGTATATATTATATATGGAGTATATTTTTTTGCTCTTTTGTTTTTGTAATTGTACGTGATTGTAATTTTTTGTGTATTTACATTTAATTTACTAGTCATTTTTAATAGTATCAAATATCTTTTTTTCAATACAAGTCACTAGTGATTGTAAGTGTTTTTAACTCATTTCTACTCAATAGTTAATAAATGGTGACTTATATTGAAAAATAGATATTTGATACTATTAAAAATGAAACGATTGAGAAATTTTATAAGAAATTGGACCTCGAAAATTAATTTTATAATGACTTTAATATATTTTTAGTAAACTCCATATTTGGTGAATAATATAAACAAGTGTTTTTATTAATTTATCTTTCAATTTTTTTTAATTATCTTTAGTTATAAAAGTGACCACCCTTGATAAAAATCATGAATATGCCGCTAAAAATATTACAAATTGACTTTCAAAAATCAATAATATTTTTATAAATGGAGATTCTGAAAATGATGAAGAGAGGAAAGTCAATTGTTCTTTTCTTTTTCCTTTACTTTTTATTTTATTTTCTTTTCTTTTTACTTTTTTGTTTTAGGTTTAAAACACTTCAATTAATGACAGTTGCCAGTTAGGGTGTTCATTAGTCGGTCGGGTTGGGCCGTTTAACTATAGTTATAATTTATCGATCGATCAATATCAATATCTATATCTATATATGGGATTACATACATATGGTGTTCATTATTATTATTATTATAGATTTTGATTGATTGTATACTAAGATGAAAAGGTAATATGATTGATACATTGTTTAAGAGAACTAATTATAATTATATTAATTGTAGTTGAATTTTAAAATTATAAGCTGATGGCGAACTAAATTAATTTATCTCCTCTTGCTTTGTTATATACTAGCATGCACACCCCTACAAATAAAATACAAAGAAATTGTGGTTTATTGTTAACTTTAAATATGTTTATCAATAAATGGTTGGAACTTGAAGACCCTTTTTTTTAAATCTCATTTTTTTTATAGATAAATGTTCATACTAAAGTGTAATAAATTCAGATAAATAAAACTCTTGTTGGAAGAGATATGACTTTTCAATTTGATAAGTATAGTATATCTTATAGAGTTAGAGTAGTAATAAGATTTTAATACTTAAATTTTTTGATATGGTTTTAAAACTTTTTTAAGAATAAATTATAATATAGTTATAAATTATAAACATTAATAAATTATGATAAACATGATTTTAGAATATTGTAATTTGTATGTTATGGTAAATTATTTTGGACTCTTTTATTGTTATTATTATTTGGATATGGACTCTTTATTTTAAATATGTATCAATGTATGTCTCTCTCTCTCTCTCTATATATATATATGAGGAAATGTAATCTAAGACTGCTTAATAAACGACGTAGTTTGTATCAAATTTATAATTAAAAATATTTTTTTTAATAAAACTCAAAAATAAAAAAATTAACCCTTAGGGTAAAACTATGTCATTTTATTAAGTAACTTTAGCCTAGCTTGGCCAAGGCATGCCTTATAGTATTTCTTTCCCATATATATTAATATATATATATGATAAATGATCCATAACACGTATGTGATATCGATCATTATATGACATATACCATCAATAGCGTCAAATACAATAATTAACGACTTAGATTAAAACTTTAAATTCATCGTCCGCTACAATAAATAGCGGGCGTAGTTCAAAATTTTAATCCATCCGCTACTGTTAGTAGCGGACGCTAATTAGAATTCATCATCTCTTCAACACATGTTAGAATTTGGCTTGATTAACTAGGGTACGCGAGTTAGAATTTGATTTTATTAGAATTTGACTTTATTAACTAGGGTTAAAGTTTTGTTAACCAGGTTTAGGGTTCTGGTCACCATCCAACAGACAATGGGTTTGGCTTTTTAAATCTCATCCGTTGATGTTTAAAATGGATGTTAGAGATGGTGTACGTCTTATAAGAATCTGTATCACGAACGTGATATGGATCATTCCCTATATATATTGTTAAGGCTAAATGACACTTTTGACCTTTCAAGTTGCCACCAAGTTGCCACCCACTTTTAAAGTCGCTCTTAAAGTTCATCTTTTGTCTATTAGGTCCTTAAAGTGATATTTTTGTTGATTCTGTTCTTTTGTACCCGATTTGACCCCAGCCAAACCCATTCTTAACTAAATTTTGACTCAACCCGACCAAGTTTGACCCGACCCAAATTTCACCAATTAAATTTAAAAAAAACTAAAAAGTTTTAAATTATTTAAAAAAAATATTTATTTTAATTATTTTTAAAAATAATTATTATTTTTAAAATAAAATATTATTATTAAAATAATAATTATTTTTAAAACTATTCAACATAATTATTATTTTAAATATTTTAAATTAAAAAATTATTTTATTATTAAATATTAAAAATAATTATTATTTTTATAAATAATAATTATTTTTCAAATAAAATGTTATTTTAAAAATAATTATTATTTTTAATATTTAAAATAAAATATTATTTTTAAAATACAAGAACTAACGACTAAGATTAAAACTTTAAATTCGTCGTCCGCACCAATAGCATGTATAGTCGTGTTTTCTTAAACAGTACATTTGACTATAAAGAAATATAATAAAACATACATAAATTTAACAAACTTTTTAATTTTCATTTTTATCTTTCCATCTTAATTCTATTTCAAAATTTAATGTACATTTCTAACCAACTCGTGTCTTGCATGAATTATATACTAGCAATATATAAGAGCATTATATATTCTTAGAAATAAAACAATCTTAGAAATTCCAATATTTTTAAACTTCCTATACCAATAAAAACTAAATCCAATTAATATATGTTCGTTTTTTAAATAAAAAAAATAAACAATAAAATAAACCTAAATCTACTAAATTTCATTATTCTCATTTTTTTGAGTCCATATATTTTAGTAGAATTAAAATCAGTCCATATCTATAATAACGTTATTTGGATTGTATATATTACGTTATGATCGTAATATATCGTTAATATCTATATTAATGGGTACACTTTCACGGGTTTTGTACTAGGATAAATTAATTAATATTAATAGTATAGTCATGTTTTCTTTAACATTTGAGTATAAAAAAATATAATAAAACATACATAAATTTAATAAAATTCTTATTTTTCAATTTTATCTTTCCATATTAATTGTATGTAGACTCTAAAGTTATTAAAAAAAATTATCGGCTATAAATTTATATAGCATACTATTATAATCATTAATATTATAAGTTTAGATCATAATAATAAAAAACAGATAACATGGGAATATTAAAATATTTCCAAATATCTTAATCTAATATAAAAATAAACCTAAATCTACCTATCTTTATATTATTTTATTATCACGAGTCCCGATCATAATTGTTAAAATATGGAATGACATGAGAACATTAATATCCTTCTAAATATTTTAAGGGAGAAGGTTCAAAAATGCCCCTGACTTTTAACGCAATGTCTACCGAGCACCCTATACTTTTTTTTGTCCAAAAATACCCTTAACGTTATATTTTTTGAGTCGTCCGTGCCCCTGCCGTTAACAGAAATGCCAAATAGACAAACGGGGTTAACATTTTGACATTATGCTGACGTGTCAAATAATTAAAACAAAAATTACTATCGTACCATCTGATGTGTATAAAAATAATATTTTATATATATTTGATAATTTATTTATTATGTGTATTTTATTAATAATTTTTATTAATTACTAATTTTATCATGTAAAATGACTCATTTATTTTTTTTAAGTAACTATATTTTATTTAGGTAATTATTTCTTTATTTTCTCTCTCCTCAACTATCCCCAATATTCTCCTCCACCACCATCCGCCACCCATCACCGCCGTCCGTCACCAAAAAAAAAATTCATGGAACCAATAATCCAAGCAGTTGTAACAAAGAGCAAGAAAATAGCTTCACCAACACTTCATACCCACATCAAAATCATTCCTTTTTAGAACAATCGTGCTCCTCAAATCAAACCCAGAAAACCCAAAAGGTTGAAGATAAAAGGAATAAAGAGGATAAGGTAGTTTTGAGGAACATGTGGTGGGCAGATTTGAAAGCAGTCATAGGGCAGAGAATTAACTTGGAGGGTATTTCATTATTTTCTTTCTCCTCAACTATCCCCAATATTCTCCTCCACCACCATCCGCCGCCCATCACCGCCGTCCGCCACCAAAAAAAAATCATGGAACCAATCACCGCCATCAAAACCGAGCCCGTACTCGAACCACCCCAAGCTCAAATCTCAACTCCATCGCCGTCACCGAGAGTGCCACCTTCGACCCGAGTCTCGCCCAGGTGTCCAAGCCGGAGCTCCTCAAGTCGACGAAGAATTTCTCCCAGGACCTTATCATCGGCGACGGAAGCTTTGACGAAATCGCCGGTCCAGAAGAAATCGTCTTCGTTGAGCTCATCGTTGGCACCAGTGATGATGTAAGATGAGCTCTTCGTGAGGCTCAGAGAGTGAGCGAGCGAGGCTCAGATCTGAGAAGAATGGTGCGTTTAGAGAGAGAAAATGGATATGAATTTTTGGAAGAATGGTGGGTTCAGATATGAAAAAAATAAAAGATTTTAGTTTTTTTTTTATTTTATTTTTAGTATTTTAGTATTTTTTTAATTACTATTTTAGTATTTTTTTTTTTAATTAGTATTTTTAGTATTTGAATTAAATATGTTATATTTTGAATGTAAATATGTTATACAACTTGTTTTATTTAATTAGTTGTTTTGATTAGTTATCAAAATAATTTGAATTTTAGTATTTTGATTAAATGATGTAAATATGTTATGCTTTTTTTATTTTGAATTTTAGTATTTTTTTTTTTGATTAAATGAACATATTTACATATGTCAGGGTCATTTTTGAACATTCTCCCTTTAAACCTCCATGTGTCAGCCACGTCAGTGAAATTTTAACCCCGTTTGTCTTCTGTTAGCGGCAGGGGCACGGGCGACCCAAAAAATGTAACGTTAAGGGTATTTTTGGACAAAAAAAAGTATAGGGTGCTCGATAGACATAGCGGTAAAAGTCAGGGGCATTTTTGAACATTCTCCCAATATCTTAATCCAACAAGTAGAGATTCATATTCAACTTAAAGTCAATAGTGATTAAGTTGAATTCAATTGAATATCTATAAGATTTATAAAACAATATATTTACTCAATTTTATACTAGTTTTACCATCTTTCTGTTTATATATACAAGCCCACAAACCCGTACGAAGAGATATAGATAATGATTTATGATGTTAATTATTAAGATGAATATATATACCAAGTCAACAACAAAATGGTCATCACAACAAATTAAAACAAGAAAAATCCATACCATGTATATAAATCCGTAGTTTATCTGCAAATCTACCAAGACAACAAGATGGGTCAACTCAACAACAACACAGTTTCAGGGTCAGGGTGTAATTAATTAAATACTAGGAGTAGTTTTCTAGCTTATATATGGACGGAAAATAATAATAATAATAATAATAATAATAATATGCATATCATGTATAAATTTGTTATGGAATTGAAATATGTACGTACCAGTATCTGCTCGATCTAAACCATGCCCTTGAGAGAATTATGTGTCTGTGAAGAAAATGAAAATGGGGATTCTGAAAATGATAAAGAAGAGAGTAAAGTCAAGTCAAGCATGTGGTGTGAGTAGTCTTTTCCTTTTAGCCGATTAATGTTGTCAACATGTCTGTGACTTGTGAGTAGTCTTTTCCTTTTCCTATCCTTTCTTTTTCCTTTTAGTCAACTAATATTATTAACATGTCGTCTACTCATTTCCTTTCCTTTTCCTTGTATTATTATTTATATTTATATTTATATTTTAATAATATTAAAAAAATTAAGTTAGATAAATTGTTTTTATGATAATTTTATTTTCAAGTTATATTATCTAAATGGTAATTACTTTACTTAAATTAGTATTATTATTATTTGAATAAAAGAAAAAAGCTAACATTAGATAAGATAATCAACATGTGGTGTGAGTAGTCTCTTCTTTTTCCTTTTAGTCAATTAATACTATGGACATGTTTGTGTATATAAATAGTGGGATAACTATATATGAATAAGAGGGTCAATATGGCCAGGTTTTGATGAATACGAGTCCTGTAAACAAATAATTACAAAACATTAAATTCTTCTTATATAAAGGTATAATAACTACCAAGACAGTGGCATCGAGAAGATGAGAATGAAAATCGTTGATAGTAGGTATAAATTATACAAGCTAGTTCCAACATCTGTAAACATACACACAAATACGTCAACTTGTATGTTGAGTTAGGTATCTTTACTTTCCAAAGCACCCAAATATTTACTAAACAAGATACTGGAGTAGGAAATTTATAAATCTGATGTGCATCAGAAAATTGGAACTCGACTTCTTGCTTTGTCTGAATCTGAGTCAAAGGAGACCAGACTGCATTTTGAACGTCTGACGACACCTTGCTTCGACCTAGCTATCCCCCTTGATCCTCGATCTGTCCCCAGACAGCCAACCCTCACTAGACTGCTGGCATTGCTAAATGCTCATTTTGTATGTTATTTTTTATTTTAGTAATTTTTTTTATGACCCTAGCAGTTAATTCTATAAGACATACTTATATAGTAGTAGTATATCACACAGTTATTGATTTTAATTACACAACTACTACTATTGTTACGCACGGTTGTTAGGCAAAAGGCAGAATAGCTGAAATAAAACTGTTTTAATTATAAAATTTTTGACAAAGTTGATTTCAAAATAAAATAAAAATAAAAATAAAAAATATTGATAGAGTTAAATTTTCTGTTTCGTCAAAACCATGCAAAATCTCTATTTCGTAAAATGTTTTTAATTCGGATGACCCACGTCGACGCCTGGCTACCCCCTGCCCCTGCCCCTGCCCCCACCCCCACCCTCACCCTCACCCTCGATCTACCGGGGGCAGATGCCCCCGCCCGCCCCCCCCCCCCCCCTAGTTCCGCCAGTGTATACGGAAGTGGGGATAGGGGTGTTAATCGAGCAGCTCGATACTCGATTCGAGATTGGTTCGAAAATATGATACAAAGCTCGAATTCGAAGTAGATTCGAGTCGAATATGATCCATACTCGTTTTCTGTTTAATGATACACGAGTCGAATTCGAGTATACCAGTATTCGCTCATATTAGGGTTCGAGTATTTCATTTTTTCTCGAACCATACTCGATACATGCTCGATGGATCATATTCGAATACTGGTTTGATACATACTAATAAGCTAAATATGTGATATTTGTATCAATCTTTATAATTTATAAAGTGTAGTATTAAATTGTGTAAGATTGTACTTAAATAAATCAGTGAATTGATTGTCAATTCGTATTACATTATTTGTAATTTCTTTACATAAATAAAAGTAAAAGACTTTTATTTATAAAACATTAGTTCAATAATCAATTTAGTATGTAGTGGTTCAGTATTAAGCGAAATAGTTCATATTAGAAAGTCGATTTGAAGGCTCGTGAGTAACTCGTTTTGTAAACGAGTCGAGTATTTACGAGCCGAGTAGCGATTAATGATCCGAGTCGAATCTGTCGCAAAATTAAAAATTCCTTATCGAATTCGAGTCGAATCCGAGCTCAATTTTTTCGAGTCGAGCCGAATCCGAGCATTAGAATGTTCGCTGAGATTCGACTCATTTTCACCCCTAAGTGGGGAAGCCGAAAGTTACTGAGGAAGAAAGTCGTTGGACAACTGTATACGCGAGGGTGCATTTGTATTCTAGGAATTGGCAACATTGACGAAAGCCCTCGTCACAACGTTAGCGGCCATTGACATTGATGATGTGATATATTGAAGATTAAGCGAGCCAACTTAGAACGGAACACATGATAACACCTTACCTTTCTTCATAGTCTGATCCGAACAGTCCAGACCTCGGCATCAGGGTTTAACTCATTTTTCAATCACTAGCTAATTCACACATTTCCATCAGTGTGAAAACTGGTAGAACGATTGAGCGAATGAAGTATGAAATGATTAACCCTAACCAGACCAATAATAACCGGTTTAAGAGCATGTAACCAAATCAAACCAATTAATTTGTATAACCTACTAAAAGTAAATTGTATGGCTTGATTTGATCAAGTTGTTCAATTTAATTTGAGTTACGAATACTCAGTAGATACCCTTTAGCTGTACTTCCTTCCCTTCAAACAGTTGGAATAAATTTTTTTAATGATGGTACTCCACATTCAAGCATACTTCCACCAAGATATTTGCCTTATATATTTTACCTACAATTTCATTTTCAAAATTACAAAAAAAGTAAGAAATTAATTAAAAATAATAATTCTTACATCTGTCACTTGTTGCAGCATGTGCTCAATTTGATCGTGCCATCCAATATTACATGTGAATAATTTTTGTAGATAACTTTTGAGCAAGACAACAATAATTGTACAATGGGCATGCAGCAGTAATGCAAGACCATACTCACCAATGGAGGCATTACTTTTACCAAAAATTGAGGAGACAGTGCCTTCTAAAGGGTCATAGGAGTAGCCTTCCTGCTTCTGCGTTAATTACCTAAAGCTATTAGCTAGCCTACCAAGACATTCACACTTTCCCTTTGTCCTCCCATTAATAATAATACATCACAAAACAAGATTTAACAAATTTTTTTAAGTGGGTGGAGCGCAATTCTTTCGACTGGAAATGGGAGAATCCAATAGTAACTAAATCATTTTAGAGTAGAAGGCCGGGGTTTTGGAGGTGTGTATAGAGAATCACCGCAGTCTATTGGGTTATGCATAAGCGGGTTCCATCTATCAAATACTATTCGTCCCCCTCGGCCAATCCTTCCACGAAGGTTAAACGAACGGGAAGATGAGCCATTCAATACTGAAGAATCCAGTGGTGGTACTATCCCTGCAGCTGCCATCTTCCCTGTATCTAGAGGTTTTGCAAAGAGCAAAACTGGCTCTAGTGGATCCTGCATTAATTGAATGTTCCTTTAGGTATTGACTTAATGAGAAACAATAGCACGAGTGGTGGTAACTTCCATATCGCCACTCTTCATGTAATAAAATATTTGAACGTCTAAGACGACTGTCAATATAGCACTGAAAAAGTGTACTAACCATTTTCAAAGAAATTTCTTTCTATGGCTTGCTGGAATCAGTGAAAGAGGAGGGGAGGTTTTTGGGTTTATTGGGTTTTTTTTTTTGGGAGTGGGGGGGGGGTGGGGGTGGGGGTGGTGAATAGTGAAAAAGAGCTAAACATAATTGAGAAATGTATATTTGCAAGTAGTACCAATTTATGAAGCCACCGGTACGGGACATGTCGCCGTCTGAACTCTCGCTTCAAATTTCCAGCAGAAGCCATCACCACCTTTGAGTCGGTGAAAGATGTATTCTGTAGCATAGAAGGTCGAGTTTGTGGACGGCTGTTTGAAAAGTCATCAGAGTCCACAAATTCATCCTCACTCGAAACAAACTTGCTAGGGAAGGATGGGAAACCAGGCAGAGCCAAGCTGTCTTCTAGGAATTCAGGTTCATGCTGAAAACCAAGGAAACTTGCATCATACACAGTTCAAAGTAAACTGAACTTGGATAACTAGGCCAAAGATTTAAAAGTTGTCACCAGAAACATGATCTTGGTTATGTGAAGACATGCATCTACATGCATACACCATTACGCGAAACTAAGGATAGTTTTTTCGGCTTTTTGCTAATAAATGCCCTAAAGTAGTAGTAGTTGAAAAGCAATGATGCTGATTGCACACACCAGAAAAGAATTTCATCCTTGGTTGACTTTTTCTATAAATTTTCTAGCCCTCACAACAATTGCTGGTCAGAAGAGTAAGGATTGGTGCGTGAATGACAGGAAAAGAGTGCCAGACACCAGTAATGAGTTAGCTAGCAATCGCAATCAACCACCATCATAAACAATGTTCTACTCAAAAACAGCATATGGGTCAAATCATGTACTTGCACATTTCAGACGCGTTTATGATACGAAAGATCAGGCATAATTGCACAGATCACCCCTCTATATGATATTTGAAACAAAATGCTAATTTAATCTATAAACATCAAATCACGAGGATCCCAATTATTAGTCAATCTTTTATTATAGAGAAACTAATATACTCTCCTTGCATTATATAATAAAGAGCAAAGTAATCACGCTTTTCACATGTTAGTAATACAAGATGCCACCCAAATTACCTTATACTTCATTTGAATTCTTTGAAGGCTAACTTCGCTCTCCATGACTTCTCTTTTTATCTCTTCTCTCTGCACAGAACCATTTTGTCAGGCCATGTATTACTAGTGATTAAACACTTTCCCATGCTAAATGAATAAATGAATTATGTGGAACATTCAAAATTTCATTTATATAAAGAAGTGACACCTTGATTAGTGCCTCAAGTAAGATCTTTGCTTGGTCAAGGTTGCGCCTGACCTGGAAATGGTAAAATTAAAGGATTAGATTAGAGTAAATAGCATATGTGAGCACAAATATGAAGCATCAGTTTCACCCCATAGAAAACAAAAAAAAATCTGTCGTAATAGAAATAAGTCTAATAACTTGTACTTTTTAAAAAATCTGATATCAAGTAGTGTTGCATAATTTAACAATACGATTACATGGAGGACATCATCACTTGCTCGTCTTAATTCAGTATATTATGTTTGGAAAAGATACTTTAATTAAGTTCCAATATTAATGCTTTACTGCTAGATATTAGACATCCTTGAAGGTTGCTTAGTAAAAATGAAGGTCCGTAAAGGACTTTATGCAATCTATGAATAAATATCTTTTTCTTGTCAACGACTGGGTATGCAAATAACAGTAGGCATGGGGAAGACCAAAATAGCAACAAACATCCCATCGTGCAGTTATCAAACTGTGAATATGTTAAAAGACGTGATAGTCACTTGCCATTATTAGTAAGTTAAATATACAATTAAGCATGTGATAATAAGAATATGAATTGATAAGATGGGGTAATTATGAAGCTAACCTGACGAAGCTTTTCAAATGACTGCACATTGTTTTCCCTCCTTTGCATCTAAACATAAGAACAGTAAGCATCAATCCAAAGTAAGACATTAGCTAACTAAATCAGGAAACTTACCCTTCTTGTGTGAAGTCTGTGCGTTTTCTCCCTTGGCCTAAATACATTATATGGATTGGTATCATTAACTGGTGGAGGAGGCTGTAAAAAGAAATGCATATAATACATCTTTTAGCTGATATCATATGTCCAGTGGAAGAAAAACTTTACAAGACCTAATGATAAATGAATTGGGAAGGAAGGTCAATACACAAATAAAAATGCAACACGTGAAAATTTAGATAACTAAATCAAAGAGAAAGAATAAAATTAATTCAGAGGTAAACACGGCTCACTTGTATGTGTGTGAAACATATTACTGCAATAATCATAGTTTGCAGCATTTCTTGACAAAGATAAAATGACTCAAAAATCTCTAAATTAGCAATACAATTTTTTTCCCTTTTCATTCTTCTTTTATCTGATAGGTAAATAACATTAAGAAAAGCGCATAAAGGATGCACATCATCATAACATAATCTGTACAAAACAAGAAATGAAGATGTAAAAACACAAAAAGAAATAATTGTCCATGTCTAGAACCAAACCAGTACCAGCAGGCATATATAACCCAATAAAATAACTGCCCCATTGACAGGTGGATCAGCTCATCGGCAACTTTGCAGCATATATAATATACATCTTAGGACGGGGAAAGCATTTAACAACAAATTTTCCCTCTTTTTTTTCAGGATACGTAGTCAACGTATCTAAAATTCTAGCAACAAAAAAATTACTTAATTTATACGTATAAAATCAGTGGGCAGAAGTGTAAAATTACAGCCAAATCTTCCACCAATATATCTTAATTATCTGATTATTACAGGTCTTACTATTATTTTGTACTAGTGATTATTTCTTGGGTTCACAGTTTGTAATAATGATTAGCAACAATGCATCAGGGCTATTTACCCGAAAACAATACTTAAAGAAAATTTTACATATACAAGTAATTGCCAACAACAGTGGATGGTTGAGAAACTAGAAATTCTACAAATATGATATATATATATAATACAAATATTGTAGGATTTATTTATAACTGAATCAAAATATAAGACAAATAATGTTTGGTACATATATTTCAGCCCCTTGTTCGACCAATTTAGTCAGGTTATATTTAAAAACAAGATGCATTCATGTAACCAATTTAGGATACTAACCTGCAAACGCCGTAAAACAGGCTTTTGCCATCGTTCCCTCTAGAAGGAAAATTAGAAAAGAGGCGTTAAGAAATAATCTTATGAAAGAATCTCAAGTACATGAATGCTTTGTGGATTGGCTAATAGTACAGTTAGCTTAAATAAACAAGAGAAAATCTCTCCAACTTATGTAGCAAGAAATTAACAATTTTTGCCCCTTTGTTAAGCCACACTTCATCTCATTTATGAAAGAGTACCAATGTTCAATCATTTAAATTCAGCATTAGTGTCTCTCAAGGTCATCATATTAGGACATTGCAACATTGCCAGCCACCAAATAATGAACGTGCCCTAACTTAATAGTACTTTAATGAAATCATAAAAGATCAATAAATAAAATACAACAGCACAACTTATCGTGGATCTGGCTTGCGCATCGAGTTCAGAACTTCAGATTCTAAAAAGTTTTTAAAAAATATTCAACAGAAGATTTAAACAGGGATGTCATAAATGTCTGAAAGACGGGAGTTCCTATTGAGACTTTTAAAGAAGTTTCTGTCTAGAATATTTATATGGATTGGCAGGCTATCCGTTATTAAGATACTGCACTTTTTCCACTTTTCGGAGGCATTTGTATCCTCCTTGCTTGTTTCTCTCTTCTTTCTAACTAAATCTTCTTCTTTTATAATTTATACAAAATAAAATAAATATCTTATATATTCAATCCACCGAACCTTGCACAATTATCTCGGATTCCATGTTACAGTTCATCCAACCTTATATCATATCTCAAGGGGGGACTAACTCATTACTTGTGGGGGAGCCATATTTACCTAATGTGGGATAACCATACTCACAAAACCTTACATCAAGAAACTTACTTGGATAAGATACAAAACAGATATATAATTTACTTTTCTTTAAAAGGGAAGACATATAAAGTAATGAACAGGAGGATGTATTCAAGGTTTAGTATATCAATAGTGGGATAACTATGAATAAGAGGGTCAAGATGGCTAGGTTTTGATGAATAAAAGTCCTGAAATGATGCGAGGGTGGAAACTGCCTTTATTCTCAAATAATTACTAAACATTGATAGACTAGAAATGGTCTTGCATCAAATAGAGAGGACAATGTAGCTAAAGAATGAATTATAACAATAGACGTTTCAATTGTCCTCCCATCTTTTACTCTTCTTTCTTTCCAATAAATTGTTCTTATATAAATAAAGGTATAATAACTAGGATATCTACTAAGACAATGGCATTGAGAAGATGAGAATGAAAGTATTTGATGGTAGGTGTAAATATACAAGTTCCAACAATGCAAAACAATCTGTAAAGATACACAGACAAATACGCCAACTAGAATATAAATACCTTCATGGAAGTGTATCAAGTTTGAGCATAAATTATGTTCACCTTTTCTTTCCAGTAATTATAAATTGACCGAAAAACTCCAAAATTGATGGAAAGGGCTTGAAGTGCCTAGTATGTTGAGAAAGTAGACAAATGATTAGATAAATTACAAATGAATATTACCAAATTATGAAAGTAGACAAATGATTAGATCAACTGCAAATGAATAGTCCCCTTAAACAATATTATCGCAAACCACTCAAATTCTATATCAATTTGTTTTCGTTCATTGCAGGCAAGCAGTTAGGCATCTTCACTTTCCAAAGCACCCAAATAATTGTTAAAGAAGATACTAGAGTAGGAAATTTACAAATCCAGTATCAGAAATTAATATCAATTGGAAAAAAGGTGGTGAAGCAATATTGCAAAATCTTTTTGCTATCAACATCAGTACGAGTATCGAACTATCAATACCAAAACCAATTGTGGGTAACTATGAATAAAAGTAAAGAAAGGATGTTCAATCAAGGAAGTAACTTTCACCTCCACAGCAGCATCAAATGTTAAAAGTACAGGAATAGGTGAGCCAAGTGTAGGAGTTATGACTCCTGCTCTTTCCCTAGCCTTGTGATCCAATGCCTCTAATTTAAACAGGATTGTCTCTAACCTGCAACAAAGAGCGGACCGACATTATCCCAAGCACACACCAAAGACGACTCCAAAATTAAAATCAACCAAACTAAATCATATAATAAAACTAAAAATAATTAAGAAAAAAACCTGCTCAAACTTTGGTAAATGCCAACGCCCCCATTGGTTTCTACGTGAAGTGATATACGTTAGAAAGTATTTTACATTTTAAAGTTGTTTTCAGGAAAGAAAATTCTCCTGGTCATTTTTCTGGTGCTTTGGAGGTTTGGAAAATGCGTTCAGGAAAAAAAATATTTCGGCAGAAATTATAGTTTCATGGAAATGGTTTCACAAAAATATTTTAAGTTTTTTCCTAGTAAAACTGATTTCCTAGACCAATAAGGCTAAATTTCTTTATTACTATGAAGATAAAATTAAAGGGTGAAGATAATCTTGCCAAGGATCTAATAAAAATGTGTATCAACACCATTTTTTAAATCAAAAGAATTGGTAAAAACGCTTATTTTAGAGGGCAACTGTACCACAGAACAACACCAAAGACAAAGTAAATCTCCTCTTTCGAAGTTTGAACAAATTTTCTGCAATGTAAATACATATATTTTTGGGTATAAAGGAAAAAAAATATTAGATAAAAACTATGTAAAGAAAGGAAAAGATGCACAAAGTAATTGGATTCCATCTTCTATTCTTCTCATTTATCAACAATGTAAGTAATTTTTTTGCCACATTTTATAAATGTCAAGAAGTTACAACCTATTTTCTAACAATATAACACAAAAAGAACAGATTCATGTAGAAAAATTTATATCCATTAATAACAGTTTCAAATATATGACAAGTCATACAAAGTTGTGAAGGCAGAAAACATAATGTACCCAAATCTTTACAAATATGAAACAAGTAAAACGATAAAGACAACAAGATGTGTACTCAAAGCTTAAAACATTTCTAGAGAACAACCGCCGGCATTGGAGAATTAACATATGTCAACAGAGCATTGAATTTCTCTGTGATCCCCCAGTCTTCTCTCTCCCCTTTATTTATCTTTCTCCCCCTAAGTCCCTATATACACTTATATATATACACACACACACACACATGTATATATATATATACGTGTATATATCATTTCTTATATTGTTTTGAATTTTTGTGAGAGAATGGTCAGCTAGAAGTTGGGCCTCATCTAATTTGAAAAAAATAAATTGCAATCACAAGGGGTGCAAGTTATTTTGGTTTCCCTAAGAAATTTTTTCAATAGTTTAGTTTAAATGAATTCTATAAAATGCGAAAACCATTTTCTGAAAATAAAAAAACATCAAATGAAGAAAGTTAGCAAGCATTCCATGATTACTGCCTTGAGGCTATCTGACCACAATGGCATGACTATGATTTCAAGTGGCCACTAGAGATGAATTCATTTAATTCTTAGTTACGAGAATTGGACCCCTGATTCCTTCAAAACCCTCAGATTTTGTGATAGCACATTACAACTCTACTCCCACAGCTTTTTAACTAGAAATAGTTATTCAATTCCAAAGCAAAATAATCATACATAACAAATATATCAGCATAAGTTGTAGCAGAGATTTTATATAACTTACTAATTTGTGTGTGTGGAGGGTTTGTTGTAAATTTGATTTATAGACTAAGGTGGGGATAAAGATGCTTTGATTCTTGCAGGTTAGTTTGCTTTTCTCTGGAATACCTTTTGAAGATTGTCAAAAGGGGTAGTGGACCCGTGTAACACAATGTATAGAGTGGGCATCAGGGAGAGTGGGTAAAGTTTGAAACATCTAATGGATAGAAAAAGGCACAGATTTTTCTGTCGTGTTTTCCTTCCTACGTTTACTTACTCACCAAACATGATGATCTCAGGTATTGACCTATATCTAGAGGTGTCCTGAACTCTCTCCCCACCATCACTGAACATCTCATACTTCAGTATAAGATTCGCATTCCCGCATGCCAAACATGGCCGTAGGAATTCAATTACTTTAGCAGTGAAAGTTCATATCGTGCTCCAACTTCTGTGCAGAAAAAGATCTCTAAATTGAGACAAATTGAACGTCTTACAGAAGCTCCCTATCATTTCTATCGAAAAATTATTTCCATGTCAAAGCTAACAGCAGCATTAAATTCCTAGCATACATTAAATTACAATCATTGAAAAAGTTATTCTTGCGTGTAAATGATTTCACAATTCACACAGAAAATGATGAGAAAAGGGGTAAAAAGCTCATGAAGAAAAGGGAAAGCAAAAACGTGCAAGACTTACTTTTCAGCTGCAAGTGTTTGTCTATCACTGTTGAACTCTTGAAGCCAATCTTCATCCTCATTGTCAAGATCATACTCAACAAACTCTCCAATTTCAGCCCGAACTAGAAATAATTGTACAAGTTTTCAGCATATTATACAATTAAGATCTCAAGAAACCTAATTGTAGAAAACTTCTAAAAACTTTTAAGTAGTTACTAACCTCCCCTTGCACGCAAATATGAAGTTGGTTGATTGAACGTGCGGGAATAGTCTCTTTCATACGTATCCACAACAACAAACTCTGGAGTTGGTATTTCAGAAGCCACTTTCTTGCTGGGAATTTGCGGTTGCACCTAAAGAAAATTTAAAATATCTCTTTACAATTACATTAACAGTTCTTCAACTCCTTTAAATGACATTTATAGGTTTTATAACATAACCTTGGGGAGCAAGAACATCATACTTTAGTAAAGAGCGCAAGAAAAAGAAAAAGCTAACACATTTTTTGGAGCAGTGGCATCAAAGCATGGAAATTTGGATAGCATCACTGAAGTACAGCACACATGATGTACAGAAGTTTTCTTGGAACTCCAGGATTCTTTTTTTTTTCTCTTTTAGTTTGATAAGTTTGGATCCCCAGATTTCTTGAAAGTTTTACAATAACTAACATAAAATAGGATACATGTTGATAAATTTGACATTTTTTTGTAAGAGACAAAGTATATGCTACGCATGGTTCGACATTCTAAGGCGGTTTACGTGGGCGGACCTAAGGCTAGGGCAGGGGGGCACCTGCCCCCACTGGATTTTCACCTCTTCATATTATATATATACTACAATTATTAATATATTCACAAATTTTAGAGCATGGTGAAACAAAATAAATAGAGTACTACAGTTATATTAGTACACTACTATAATGTTATTGAAAAAAAAAATAATATACTACTATATATATTGTTAAAATAAAATACTACTATAAGAACTTAAGTATTTTATTGTCTTGATCAATTTACTTCTCCTGAATACCAAGAAGGTAAAAAACAGAGGAGTTACAGTTATTAAAAATTATGAAATATTTCGTTTATAATTTCTATAATTTACCCGAATTTTTCAAAAAAAAACAATGACTAATAAATATTCCAATATTATGTAGACAGGTGTCATTTCATTAGTAGTAGTAGTATAAAATTCGAGATCAACATCATTATATTTATCTTCTCCCAATAATGTTGTCGGTTGTTGTTGAACAATCCACCAGTCACTTAATCAAATTTAAACATTTTAAAGTATATTAAAATGTTTATCTATCATATTAACAAGATAGTAGCATATTCTTTTTTTCAGTAACATAATAGTAGTGTATTAATATAACTGTAGTACTTTACTTGTTTTGTTCCACTAAGCCTTAAAATTTGTGAATATATATATATATATATATGAAGAGGTAGAAGAATTGGAAGAAGGCACGTATATGTTATTGAAATATGATATTTTTGTAACTATTAAAAATGAGGCTATCATGCAACAATTTCAAGTAATAAAACCTTGAAAAATATTATTGTGAACAATATTTCAGGATTATTTAGTTTTGTGATTCATTTTATTAAATTAATTTTTATTCTTAATAAATTTTATTTTTAAATTTGACCCCACTGAATTTTCAAGCTGGATCCGCCCCTGTGGTTCCATGCACTTTGGTTAGAAAAGATAAATTAATTTTTGTAAATATATATAGTTTGCAGAAGCAGTAATTGTTCTACACTAACATGTTAACGAGATTTATTTTGTAAATATGTTAATTTGTTGGTTCCATGCACTTTGGTTATAAAAGATAAATTAATTTATGTAAATATGTATAGCTTGCAGTAGCAGTTCTTGTTCTGCACTAATATGTTAATGAGACTTAATTTGGACATGTCCCACAGTAAGTGACCACATGAAAATTGGATAATAATAAAGTAATAAAGCAATTGAATTGGTTAGTTAAACTTAAGTCAGTAATAGCGATACAGTGTATATATTAGTTGTCATGCATGTTTAACAGAATTATAAAATTTAATGATTGTTCAATATGAAATTATAATGTTTATTAAACTAATAAATTATTTATTTTTTTAATTTGTTTGGACAGAGGGAGTTTAACGAACTATATTTGAGATTATAATTTTGGGTATTACATTGCTTAATCCACATATAGATTCCGTACTCCAATGATATTCTTTTTAAATTTAATTAGTTCGTTTTGTTTCTCGTTTCGAATTTCGTTATTATTTCACATAATTGTTCATTGTGAAATTAATATGATAGTTTCATGTTGGTGTTGATACATATAACTTGTATTTGAACTTTTTGAATTAGGTTGGCATATCTAGTATTTATTTTAATCTTTTAGAGAAGTACATGTTAACGTATCTTTGGAGCTTTGAATTTATATTTGTTTCAGTGTTACATGTACACTTAGAACCCTTTTGTTGGTATGGTGTCGCATGTGTTGTGACATTATATATTTGTTAGAATATATCGTAGGGTATACCTGAGCTATAACCACATGTGAGGGTACCACATGCATGTTCTCGACACTGAGACATGACATATTCCATGGCAGTGTGATTAGTGCACGATGTCTCTGGTTTGTGCTTTGATGGGAGTTAGCCATATGGTGATTTTGTTATGGGAGACGTATGGGTCGACCCTAGTTTTTTGTTCTACGAATTAGTGATGTTTGTGTTAAACACGTCTTCCAATTTTGCATGTATCTGAATTGTGCAGTCCGAACTCCGATGTGTCACTGTCTGTGTGGTATTATTTTGATTCTGTGGCAAGGTATATTTTTGTTTTGTTCTAAGCTTGGTATGAAATAACACATGACCATTTGATTCAGCCAATTATTTCGTTATGTTAGTCTTGTTCGTTTCAGTTCGATTCAATTAATTGAGTTAGTTATTTTAATTCATTATTTATGTACTCTATATCTGTACTAGGCATTTGACTCATGCTGTGTTTTTCCTTTCGACAGGTAATCAAGGGATTAAGGGCAAGTGTGATAAGAGCTCCCTTCTATCCAATTGTTTAGATATTCTGTTTAGATTGTGATACATTGGTAATCAAGGGATTAAGGGCAAGTGTGATAAGAGCTCCCTTCTATCCAATGGTTTAGATATTCTGTTTAGATTGTGATACATTGGTTTATTTAAAGTTATATTAAATATTTTAGATTGTGGTTTGAGCCGATTTGGCATTTATTATGATTTGACTTGTAACATTTATTAATTATTAGAGTTATTCATTTTGTGGCATCATAGAGCTCTCGATTTATTTTGTAAGTTCTGCTATATTTTGTACATAACCTCTCTTTATATTATCAGAGCTGGGTTCTTTCTTGTAGAAAACCTATTTAGATTTGATATGTGAGCTGAGTTATATTTTTGTTCCATTGGATATTCTGTTCAACTATCATATCAGCTATATTCGAATCTATCTCTAATTTTTTTTACTTCTATTCGTTGATTTCTTTCTTAGATGGCTCGTAGATCAGCTAGAGTTGCTGGGAGGCGAGGTAACAATGGGGGAAGTGGTGAGAGCCAACCTAATGCGCAACGTAATAATCATATATATATATGAAGAGGTAGGGGAATTGGAAGAAGGCACATACATGTTATTGAAATATGATATTTTTGTAACTATTAAAAATGAGGCTATCATGCAATAATTTCAAGCAATAAAACCTCAAAAAATATTATTGTGAACAATATTTGAGGATTATTTAGTTTTGTGATTCATTTTATTAAATTAATTTTTATTCTTAATAAATTTTATTTTTAAATTTGACCCCACTGAATTTTCAAGCTGGATCCGCCCCTGGCGGTTTATGAGACCGACATGAAGGACCTCAGAATAAATTTCTAGTCATAATGGTTTCGGTTGCAGCATGTATGGCTATAGAGGTTGACTTGGTGCCTTGCCTCCAGGCAAAAAATTTGGTCAATAAACAAACTGTCTTGACCATACTTGATTTACAAAAATAATAGAGATAGCCAGGCTTTTTACAATATTCAGATGTTTCAAATTTAAAATTGCTCTGATAAAGAAGACGAGCCAGTTTATTATTTTTGTGATAAGGTCAGAGGATAATGGATATAAATGGGAGAGAACCCCTAAGAATTTTTTTTCTCTCTTCTTTTTCTTATTTTTTTGCAAGTGCAAATAATCCATGACCATCACATAATTATTAAGCCACATTTCATATGATATAATATGTTCCGAGTAATGCAGATAATTTTTTCTGTTATCATTTTGACACTGCATTTTGCTGGAATCATGGCAAAAGGAGTATTAGCTAGTGCATCTCCAGATAGCTCAACACACAAAAGCACATACTAAATTCTTCAAAAAGTTGCAAGCTAATTAATGCTAAAAGATAATTATACTCAGGAGTCGTTCAGCCAGTGAAGATCCTGTCTACTCGCTTTGAGATAGTTACCTTATGTGCATCTTTGTGCGCCCCCACAACAATAACATTGCATGCAATATCTTTGTTTTATTTATGTATAGATTGGATGGTTGTTCTCCATTGATGGTTTTGCTGCTCTTTTCCACTTGTTTATTTTGTTGGTGTGGTCAACAAGATTGGATAGGATCAGAAATGATGATATTCAAAAGATGGTTAGGGTAGCACCAATTAAGGAGAAGATGAGGGGAAGTCATTGGGATGATTCGGCCATATTCAACATAGGCTTATAAACTCTCCCTGCTAAAAGCAGGAGTTCTGCATTAGGAAGAATAAATAAGAAGGGGGAAGGGTACAATAACTTGGGGAAAAGTAATACATTGAGACTTGAAGGAGCAAAAAAGATAATCGAGGATAGCACTTGTTCATGTGGAGTAATACAATCCGCATATTGGAAGCTAAGTATGGTATTACACCTTTTTGCTTTGTTTCTCGTTTTCTGCCTTTCTTTCTTTTATTGTCATTTTAACTTTTATACGTATGCATGTACGTATATTTACACGTGGATAAGCTTTTTATTATTTTTTCCATTTTCTCATTTTATTTAAATTATCTTTATATTTGCTTTTATTTTATTCTTTCTTAATTTCATACTTGTTTTATCTTCTTAGAATTCTGCTTCGCTTTCCTGTCTCTCAAAGTTTACTCTTTCATATGGGATTCATTTTCAGCCTATCCCAACTACTTTGGGGTAAAAGGTATCGTTGAGTTGGTGAGTATTTTTCTTCTTGGAGTGAATTTCTTGCCCACCTCTACTTTTTTTCTCTGCCAAAAAATGTTCTTTTATTTAAAGAAAATAATCTAAAGTGGTTAAATGGTGAAACTTTGGGGAATCAACAAAGTGATAGAACCTTAGTAGTATGAAACCTGTAAAGTATTACCAGATTATAACCAGTTGGAACCCATTCAGGAATCACAATTTGGCACCTATTAATCTATTATGTAGTGTAATACCCAGAAAAAAAAAAAGAGTAAATAAATAACATTTAAATCTATATTAAAAATATTTTAATTGAGTTTTCTTATGTTGGAGTCAAATTGTATTTAATTTATGTGGACTATAATAAGCAAGAGATTACATTAATTTGGGCCTTTAAACTAATTGGGTCTAATTTATTTGTGTAATATTAAAATCCTATTAAGATTAGGAGAAGCAATAAGATATATAAATAATAAGCAAAACCAAAATAATTTTATTGGGCATTAATTTTGATACGAACTGAGGGAAGGAGAGGAAGCTAGCGGCGGCTAAGAACAGTGTGAATAACAGGAAGCTTGTTTGCGGAAGGAATAGGAGGTGGTTGATAAGGTATTTACAATTATATAATATATGATTATGACTAGTAATTGGTTCGTCAGGTGGGTAATCTATTTAGCCGTAGCCATGTGAGAATTGGCTTTGTGCTTAATATGTTGTATATGTATATGTTTATTAGAGTATAACTTGGTGAATTCAATTCAGGATAGTAGAATACACACATGTAGGTATAATGATATAATAATTTTGTAGTCATAATGGATACTACATGTAGGTATAATGATTCTAAATTTTCTAGTCATAATGGATACTGCCTTATTAATTCACATACTGTGTAAAATCATACTTGTATTACCTATAGGTTTTGACCATGCTCTAAATTATAAAGCTAACTACATCAATTCAGTATACTACCACGGAAGTTAAATTGTTAATTTCAGTTTATATAATGTGTTTAGAATGGACAAAAGGTGGGTAACAGTTTTATATAATCAGTATTATTGATATTCACTGTGCTATTTTGATAATTTTGATAATAATAATAATAATAATAATAATAATAATAATAAAATGTGTTTCGAAAAGGGTTAAAAATAGAAATAATATTTTTACAAATGTACTTACATTTATTATTATTTCGTTTAATTAGTTCGGACGGAGAGAATTTAAGGAGTTACATTTGGAATATATTTTGGGTAAGGTACGGATTTCGTACTTTTTCAGCAATTCTTTTAATTTTAATTTGTTCGTTTTGCTACTCGTTTAGAAATTTGGTATTGTCTCTCATGATTATTCCTTGTCAAATTTAAATTTTATGGTAGTTTCATTTTGGCGTTAATATTTGGAACTCATATTTGTAATCTTTAGACTAGTGCATCATGTCTACAATTTATTTTGATGTTTGTAGTAATATACATGTTAATATATTTTTGGAGACTTTGTGTTGATTAGTTTTGGTTTAATATGTACATATTAGAACCCCTTGTGTTAATATTGTGTCGCGTGTGTTGTGACATTATATCATTGTTAGAATATACCGTAGGTTATACTTGAACTATAACCACTTGTGAGGTACCACAAACATGTCCTCTTGGCACCGAGGCATGACACCTTCCATGTCAATGTGATCAGTCCACGACATCTCCGTTTGGTGCTCCGGTAGGAGTTGGCTATATAGTGATTTTGTTGTGGGAGGCGTATGGGTCGACTGTGCCAAACACGCCTTCCAATTTTGCATGCATCTAGATCCTTGTGTGGCATTATTTTGACTTGTCTGTGTGACAAGGTATATTTTTATTTTGTTTGGAGCTCGATATGAAATAACACACATCCATTTGATTCAGTCTATTATTTTGTCGTGTTAGTTTTATTTATTTCAGTTCAATTCATTAAATTGAGTTAGTTATTTCAGTTCATTATTTTGTACTCTATATTTGTACTGGTCATTTGGCTCATGATATATTTTCCTTCCGACAGATAATCAAAAGGATCAAGGGCAAGTGTGATGAGTGCTCCATTCTTTCCAATGGTTTAGATATATTCTGTTTATGATGTGATACTTAGTTTGTTTGGAGTTGCAATAATTATCTTACATTGTGGTTTAAGCTGGTTTGGCATTTAGTATAGATTGTCTTTGATATTTATTGGTTATGAAGACTTAGAACCTTGTTATGATTTCATCAGTTTTGTTGTGTTTTTGTGTAACCTCTCTATTTCGGAAAGGGGATATTACATGTAGTCTTCATGATATTATTTTTATTTCATTTTTATTTTTGATAGAAATACTTCACGATTCTAAAGATTAGCCTAATTAGAGCCCAAAATTTACTTTTCTGTATAATCAAATTGTATATGTAGAAAAATTAAACAATATCTCAAGGGTGCATCTACTATAAGAAGTTTCAAATAAGTACGTAAATGATGGTAGGTTATAGCCACTTCCTTCTACAATCATTGAAGACAATTGGGTAAATTTTGAATACCTCCAATATAGTCCGAATCCTAGAGGTAAGTGCCAACTCATCCGTCACTCACTTCTCCTTTTGGAGTCAAATGACCGGTCTATAACTTAAATTCTGGATTCATTCTTGTACCAATAAATCCATGAAGGTATCAGTTTATGTAATAGTTTGCGAAATTGGACACAATCCAGTTTTATGCAACATTTTTTTTAAAAAGAACAATGTTCTAAAAATCCCCACATAGGTCCGCCTAGGAGCTAGGCCCACCCTTGGCGCCCCCTTGGCGCCTCGCCTAGACGCTAGGCCCCCCTGGTGCCTCACTTAAGCCCAAGGCGGCAAAAAAATCCCAATTAGGCGGTGCCTAGGTGGAGTCTAGCTGGAGTCTAGGCGGAGGATTTTTTTATTTTAATAACTACCCAAACTAAATCTTGATATATTTATTTTTTCTAATGATTTACAATATTCATAATACAGGTTGTAACATATCAAATAACAACAAAAAGTGAACAATATTAAGTCAAAATGAATAATTTTATTATAGTCAATGTTCGAAATAGCGCTCGAGGTGCACCTCGTAACGAGGCGGAAGAAGGCTGAGGCGAGGCGTACGCCTATTCTGGAATTCCAGCAACTTGTGCCTTTTTCGGTTGAGGCTAACGCCTCGTGGCGGTGCGTCTCAAGGCGTCATGAGGCCTGCGCCTCGATTTGGCTTTAAAAACCCTAAGTATCTGACTTCACTTACCGATTTGGCTTCATTGGGCTTCGACGACTTCTTCAGTTTTCCTCTGCGACTTCTTCGACTTATTCTGCGACTGCTCAGTCTTCTCCAAGTATCTTCTTCTTCTTTCTTTTCTTCCTCTGTCGACCGACTTGGCGACTTCTTCTTCCCTTCTTCGACGACTTCTTCTCTTCGACCAACTTCGACTTTCTTCTTCTGTCTTCTTTTTTTCTTCTTCTTCTTCTTCTTCTTCTTCTTCTTCTTCTTCTTTTTAAGCTTCGACTTCGACAGACTTCGACTCTCTGTTTTAAACTTCTTTTTTTCTGTTTGCTAAGTAACAGTGTAGTCCTCTGTTAATTTATGTTAAGGTTTTTTAATTTCTGTTGAAAAAATTTAATTTCTGTTAAGGTTTTTTTAACTTATTACCATATATTTGTTATATATTAACATACATGATATATTAACATATATTTTATATATGTTGTGATTAACATATAATGTATTCTTATATTTGATTTTTTTATTACAAACTTACAGTGAATTAAGATTATGGGTAAGAAAGATCCTGCATGAAAATATGGCACCGTAGCCCCTGGAGTTAATAAAGCTCATTTATATGTGGAATGCAATTTTTGTAAGAAATTTTGCAAAGGAGGGATTACAAGGTTGAAAAATCATCTTGTGGGAAATCATAGTAACGTCGAGGCTTGCAAAAAAGTACCAAGCGAAGTGAAGGAAGAACTTGCTTCATATATGAAGAAAAATATGGATTCTGAGGAAAGACAAAGAGATAAAGCTGAAAATATACAAAGTGGGTCTTATTATGGTAGTCATCCATCCTTGGGAATAGGAGGTTCAAGTGTGGGTAGTGCCTCCGAGAGGGGAGTTCGGGAACCCATGGACAGATTTGTTGTGGATGTTGATGCTGGTGATGATGATGCTACTACAAGGCGTACCATATTTTCAAAGGAGACTCGTAATGCAGTTTGTCTTGATATAGGTAGATTCTTCTTTGAAAACGGGATTCCCTTCAATGTTGCTGATAGTCCTTCATTTATAAATGTGTCGATCTATTGGGAACTATGGTCGTGCTTTGAAACCCCCTACCCCATACGAGCTTAGCTCTTGGATATTGAAGGAGGAAGAGAAGACTACAAAGGCCTTTGTTGAGGAGGTAAAAAAGACTTGGGCACATACGGGGGTGTCAATCTTGTCAGATGGTTGGAAAGATATTAGGGGAAGACGGCTAATAAACTTTCTTGTAAACAACCCCCATGGAACTGTATTTTTGAAATCTATTGATGCATCTGATGCAATTAAAGATGCTACTTTGATGTTTAAACTACTTGATGAGGTAGTTGAGGAAGTGGAAGACCTTGTCATTCAAGTAGTCACTGACAATGCATCTAATTATAAGGCAGCGGGGAGGATGTTAATGGAGAAGAGGCCACGTATGTGGTGGACACCGTGTGCTGCGCATTGCATTGATTTGATGCTTGAGAAGCTTGGAGAGTTGCCTCAACATAAAAATGCTTTGACAAAGGCAAAGAAGGTAATAACTATTATTATTATTTGGTTATAATTTTTTTATTCAATGAATACTTGAATTATTATTATTTTTTGATGAATGTCATTATGTAGGTAAGCAACTTCATATATAATCATGGATGGGTCTTGGCATTGATGAGGGCAAACACTAATAAAGACCTTGTTCGGCCAGCCGCCACTAAATTTGTCATTGCTTATTTAACTTTGCAGAGTATGCATAGTTTGAGACAACCTTTGGAGGCTATGTTTACATCTAGGAAGTGGGCAAATTGTGCTTGGGCAAAAAAACCTGAAGGTAAGGAGGCGAGAAAAATCATACTGAGTGATAGAAATTTTTGGGGTAGCGTGGGATATGCAATTAAGACCACAAAACCTCTAGCAGGTGTATTGAGGATGGCAGATTCAGAGAAGGTACCGGGAATGGGATTTTTATATGGTGCCATCGACAATGCAAAAGTAGAAATTGCAAAAAAATTGGATAATGAGGAGGGGGCCTATAAAGAGATATGAAGCATAATAGATGCTAAGTAGGATAATCAGCTGCATCGTCATTTGCACGCTGCCGCATATTATTTGAATCCTCATTTTCAATATGAAGACAATTTCTATGCAAATGCGGAAGTTAAGGTGGGATTGTACTCTTGTACGGACAAGCTTATTCCTAACGCTGTGGAAAGAGAGTTGATTTGCAAATGGATGCATTCCGATTGAGGCAAGGGTTATTTGGCTACACAAATGCCAAAAACACGTGTAAGAAACGTGCTCCCGATAAGTACCGTTGATTAATGTCTCGTTATGCTTTCATTTTGATTAAACGTGTACCGGTAAGATTGATATATATTTTAATATTGATTCAGCTGATTGGTGGATCGCATATGGAGATGAAGCTCTGGAATTAAGAAACTTTGCAGTGAAGATTCTGAGTTTAACTTGCTCATCTTCGGGGTGTGAGCCTAATTGGAGTACTTTCAGTCAGGTATTTATTAGATATAAATCATTTATTAAGATTTTATGAGATCTGACGTTGTCATTAATGCTAAATTACTTGAAATATAAATACATACAAAGAGAAGGAATCGACTGTCCGCATCCAGGCTTAACTCATTGGCTAACATTATGCAAAATAAAAAATTGAAAGATCGGCATATCAAGAAAAAGGCACTAACGAAAGAAGATCCATTGGTTGTTGAAAATGTGTCATCTGATAATGAGTGGATTGCGGGGGGGAAATGATGAAAATATCTCGGGAATGATTTCTGGGAATGATGATATGGAGGAGGGTGAAAGGACTCATGGGAATGAGAAGACAGTTGGGAGAGAAGAGACTAATGTGAGAGAGATTACACTTGGAAGGCAAGGGACTCGGGGAACAAGTAGTAAACAAGGAAGTCAAAAGAGAAAGAGAAGCACTTTGCCGTCAAAAGGTTAGTGTCATTACTTAAGTTGTCTTTAAGGTGTTCTTTAAAAAACATATTCATTTGGATTAAATATATATTCACTTGTTTATTTATAGATAAAGGGAAGGGATTGCAATTGGTTGATGAAGAACCTGAGTTTGAGGATCTTAGCACTGACAATGAGGAGGATGACAGAGCTATTAGATACGATGATGATTCCATGGAGGATCCTCTTAGTGATGATAGTGATGATGATGATGGTGATGGAGATGATGATCTAGGATTTGATCCATTAATCAAGCCACTAGATACAAAATGATACATTACTTACATAGTGATGGATGATCACTATATAAATACTTGATGATATTATGTTGTTTTGATGTTTTGTAATGATACATTACTGTGAAATTGGTTATTTATGTCTTCTATGACCTTAATTGTAATGATGAGTTATTTTATGGTATTATTAGTATTTTTCATAATTTTTTGAGGACTTTTAGGTCTTTAAATCAAGGCTTACGCCTCGCTCCGCCTCGAGGCTTACGCCTCGCATAGCCCAGAGAAAAACGCCTCGTACCGATTTTAGCTTTTTCGAACATTGATTATAGTTGTAATTTTTTGAACTTATACCAACTTCAAATTATATAAATGATGATACATTTGTAATATTTAGTTTAATTCAATATTATTCTTAAATTTATGTTTAGTTTCTTAAGTTTTAATATTGAATTAAATATTTGAAATTTGAAATTTTATTATTTAATAGTAATCTTGTTTATGAATAAAACTAATACGTTAAAAATATGTTTGAACTTTGAACAATTGCATGTTTGTGTTTGAACTTTAACAATAGCAATATGAATGTGTTTGAACTTTAAGCAAAGACCTTTATTATCTTTATTATAGATTGTTTTGTTTTATATTATTGTTTTGTTTGGCTAAATGTAAGATAAAATATTAAAATTGACTTAAAATAAAATATCCCGCCTAGGCCCCCTAGGCACTAGGCCCCCTGGCCGCCCGCCTCCTGCCTAGCGCCTTTTAGAACATTGAAAAAGAATAATAGCAATTCTATATGATGATGGGGCAAAAGGAGAAAGGAAAGGAAAAATAAACGACAATTAAAGGTACCCAAAGGGTACCTATTTGCCAAAATCTATCCTGGTACTGCTAAGATTGAAAAGATGTAATGGGAAAGGAGAAACACTTTACATGGTTTGCTAGTGCATTGTGGGAGAAGAATACAATTCAATATTTAGTAGTTAAATTACTTCAATGTTAGAGGATGATATGTTGCATTTCAACACTTCTTGTTGGGGTGCTTCTTGTTATATAGACTTTTGACGCCAAAGCATAGATCTTGTGATAACATTCTCTCGCCTAGGCTATATCTTCTTAAAAAGGAATATCTTTTCACCTTCACCTTTTAGTTCGACCCGACCCTAACCTAGTTCACTTTGTCCCTCAACCAAAAACAACTTTACATGTCTGAGATGGAACCTTCAACCCACTCTCTTCAAAGTATCGTTTAAATAATTCCTGCACGGGTGATCCAAGTTATAAAGGTATTCGATGCCAAAGCATTCAATGATAATATCTAATATGGCCTAAACTGGCTAAACAAATAAAAAATTGTTGTAGCACCAACCTTGCTATCAAAATGGGTCGTAAAAATCCTCAAGTAACCTTTACTTGCCAGAAAGCCATCATTATTATTAGTGCAGTGGGTTAATCATAGTAAAGAAGACTAGTACAAGAAGATAGCTCGGCAGTTTATCAAAATACTCTGAACCATATAAATTACATCTTAGAACTCCACTGAAATGCAAGGCTCGGCCAAGAACGCTTCATATGATAAACAAGCCAAGCATGAACTTACATAAGGCTCATATTTTAAACAAGCGAGAGCTGGAGCAACTCCAAAGCCTGGCCCGGCTCATTTACAATTATTATCTAGTACTCCCTCTGTTACAATATTAGAGATACATTTTTTTTGACATTTTGTAGTCAACTTACAAAATCCTAAAATTCAAACTTCAAAATTCAAAATTGATATCAATTCATTTATATTTTGAAAAAAAAAATATGGATGGTTAGTTTACTTTCTCGGGGTCGGTAGAAACCCCCTCTTTAGAGATCACAAGCCCGACAAAAATGGTCGACTCCTGAACAAAAGAACACTTCTTCAAATTAACATAGAGTTTCTCAAGTACAAGAACTGCTAGAATCTCTCGCAAGTGAAGTGCTCATCTCGGGTTTTACTATAAATGAGTATGTCATCAAAATCAAAATTTGCAAAAGGGTTACACCAAAATTTGCAAAAGGGTTATAGAAAAGTTTAAGAAATTGGACGCAATCCAGTTTTATGCAACACTTGTTCAAAAAAAAAGAATAATAGCAATTCTATATGATGAGGGGGCAAAAGGAAAAATTAAAGAAAAAATATACCACAATTAAAGTTACCCAAAGGGTACTTATTTGCCAAAATCTATCCTGGTGGTACTGCTAAGATTGAAAAGATGTCATGGGAAAGGAGAAACACTTTACATTGTTTGCTAGTGCATTGTGAGAGAAGAATACAATTCAATATTTAGTAGTTAAATTACTTCAATGTTAGAGGATGATATGTTGCATTTCAACACTTCTTGCTGGGGTGCTTCAAGTTATATAGACCTTTGACGCCAAAGCATATATCTTGTGATAACATTCTCTCGCCTAGGCCCTATCTTCTTAAAAAGGAATATCTTTTAACCTTCACCTTTTAGTTCAACCCGACACAAACCTAGTTCATTTTGTCTCTCAACCAAACACAATTTTACAAGTGTGAGATGACACCTTCATCCCACTCTCTTCAAAGTATCGTTTAAATAATTCTTGCAAGGGTGATCCAAGTTATAAAGGTATTTGAGGCCAAAACATTCAATGATAATATCTAATATGGCCTAAACTGGCTAAACAAATAAAAAATTGTTGTAGCACCAACCTTGTTATTAAAATGGGTCGTAAAAATCCTCAAGTAACCTTTACTTGCCAGAAAGCCACCAATATTATTAGTGCAGTGGGTTAATCATAGTAAAGAAGACTAGTACAAGAAGATAGCTCGGCAGTTTATCAAATACTCTGAACCATATAAATTACATCTTCGAACTCCACTGAAATGCAAGGCTCGGTCAAGAACGCTTCATATGATAAACAAGCCAATCATGAACTTACATAAGGCTCATATTTTAAACAAGCGAGTGCTGGAGCAAGCCAAAGCCTGGCCCAGCTCATTTACAATTATTACTAGTACTCCCTCCGATACAATATTAGAGATATATTTTGACATTTTGTAGTCAACTTGCAAAATCCTATAATTCAAACTTCAAAATTCAAAATTGATATCAATTTATTTATATTTTGAAAAAAAAAATTAGTAAGGATGGTTAGTTTATAATAGTTATACTTGTTTATACTAAAATCAAACAGATTTTATCATATTTTAGGATTTCAAAAACTGAAGTAAAAAATTCAACATGTATAGTCTAATTTCGTAACAGAGGTATTAAATTACTTATTAGCAAGAAAATTTCATTTTTAGCTAGTAACAATGTTACCATTCTACCACCAAGCGCAACTAACAAAAATATTTAATAGATAATCAATCAAGATACACAAAACCCACCTCGTTATCAGCTTGACGGAGCATGTGTGTTGTACGGGTGGACGTGGGGGTCTCTTCATCCTCAAAATCTTTGAAATTTTTAACAATTGGAAGCTTTTTGTGAATGTCCAATGGACGTGGCCTAAATGACAACCTACTCATGTCATCAGCTCATCTCCAGTACAAAACCCAAAACCCAAATCTGAACCCTAACCCTAATTTTCTCAAATTCAACTACAGATGGTCAATGCTGTGCGTTCGTCTTCTTCCAATATCTCGCAATTCAATTTCTGGGTTAAATTACTACTTCAAAATCTTAAATTGGACCATAAAATTGGAATATTACACAAACATGCAAAATTTGAAATAGACTTGGCTGAAATATCGGGGTTTTGGGGATTTTACGTGGGCTGAACAACGAAGAGAAGAGAAAAAATATGTCAAAAATGGTTGAGAGGGAGAGAATTTCTTCACGATGTCTGAGTCTCTGTGTGCATCAATTGGTAGCCCTAAAACGAAGATGAAGGAGAACCCCAAATTATATTTTATATTTTATATTATTTATTATTTGTTTAGTGAATAAGGATTAGGTAAAATGGAATTAATGAAGTTTTTTAGTTACTATCCTCTTATATTTTGGTTGTAATAAATAGTTGTTTAATTTTTTATCTTCTACAATATATTAAGGAGTTTTTGTTTTGTTCTAAAATTATTTCCACATGTTCCTTTCTCCATTTTAAAATATTAATATTTATGGTAAAAAAAATCTTTAATAAAATCAACAACGCCTTCCAAAAACTTAATTACTGCAGTGATTGTTGAATACAAGATCAACATCAACTTCGATACAAACACTAAGGTATTTGAGTTTAAAATTTATAAGCATATAGTTGCATATTGTTACTACGAATTACTATATTGGTTACCTTTCTTAAGTTTTTCGCATTTAAAATTGTCACAAAGTAAGAATACTGAATGTTTTGATGACAAAATGTATTTCAAAACATGTTTTATATTATGATTACTAAGGTTAAATAAATTGGTTACTGTATACTGCTGTATTGGTTACTAACTATTCTGTCTTGGTTATTGTGTAATATTATATTGTCTAATGTTGTATTAGTTACTAACTAATACTGTCTTGGTTATTGCATACTATTACTAATTAATGTTGAATTGGTTACTGATTAATGCTGACTTGGTTACTGTGTAACATTCTTTTGGTTACTGACTAATGCTGACTTGCTTACTGTGTAAAACTATAATGATTACTGACTAATGCTAACTTGGTTACTGTGTAAAATTATAGTGCTGATTTGGTTACTATGTAAAATTATTTAGTGACTAATGCTGACTTGGTTACTAACTAATGATGACTTGGATACTGACTAATGCAAACTTAATTATTGCAATGACTAATTGGTTACTGTAATATTGATTGCTGAAGCATATTAATGTACACTTCTACTTATCTTTTTTATATTAATGGTTACTTGTTAGCTACATTGGTTACATTCTTATAAAAGTTTGTCTTTGGTTGGTAACAAACAAATTATACTGATTATTTTTTACTATAAAAATGCAATACAGAATGTATTTATCTTGTGGATACTAAGTAAATATATGTTGGTTACTATCTAATTTGGATTTGGTTAGTATATAATGCTGACTTGGTTACTGTGTAATATTACCATGGTTACTGCATTATATTACTGTGTTTTATAGTGATTATTTTATATTCATGATTACTAATTAACTACATTGGTTACCTTTATACATCTGTTAATCTTTAATTTATAACAAAGTCATTACTGATTGTTTTGGTTGTAAAATGAATATAAAAATATTTTTTATAATCTTGGCTACTAATTACATATATATTGGTTATTGTATAATATGTATTTAGATATTGTAAGGTGTTTATTTGGTTACTCTATAATGTTATTGAGTTTTATAATTGTTTCTTTTATATTGGTGGTTACTTATTGACTACATTGGTTACCTTCATACAACTGTTAATCTGATTATATATATTGGTTGTTGTATACTATTTAATTGGTTACAATAAAATATTTATTTGGTTGCAGTGAAAATTTGACAATTTTTGTCAAGTTTAAAGTGTCAGATTTTGACGTTTTCGGAGCCTAATTTCATTAGAAACGGGTCAACGATCAAAAAACATCAGCTTTGCTGGTGAATTGCAGGGTTTTTTTTTTGTCAAATTCCAACATTTAAGCCATCAAAATTTCATGTAAAATTGTGGTTTATATTCTGGTTACTAATATTATGTAATTGGTTACTGTCTAATATTGATTTGGTTACTTTACAATGTTTATTCAGTTGTTAGACAATGGAGATTGACAGTAACCAATACAACAAATTTAATTGTTTATAGGAATATATAATTGTTTACTGCTAGTAACTATTAACCACATGGTTAGTAACATTTTTGATGGTGTACAGTAACCAAAATTGATGTTGATTAATATTTTAATTTTTGATTCCATCACGAGTTATCAAAATAAAGTAAACATATACATTGAACAATTGATAATTGTTCTGAAACATTTTTATGTAAATTTGGTTACCCACAGAGGCGGATCCAGCCCATTGATTCAGTGGGGTCAAATTTGAAAAAAAAATTCAATAACAAATAAAAATATAATACAATAAATCACAAAATTAAATAATGTTTGTATATTATTTACAATAATATTTTTCGAGATTTCATAACTTGAAATTGTTGCATGATAGACTCATTTTCAATAGCTACAAAAATATTATTTTTAATAATATAAGTTACTAAACAATCATTCATCTATTCATCTTTTAATTTTTTTTTTATGAATCAACGTTATAAAAATATCATGATAACCTAAATTTAAATAATTATAAAAATGCCGAATGAGAGTGCGAATGTACCAAACATCTCATAAAAATTAACTAAATGAACCAAATTCATGCTTAGAGTTTACAAATGAACTAAATTCATATTGTATTTAGAGAAAGAGAAATAGATATATATTAAACAATATTATTATATTACCTTCATTTGCCAAGCGAATATATAGTACACTGCCAAAACAGCCATTTACGTAATACCAAGACTAGACATGACAGTCGCGACGAGATAAGTGAACTATTTTGATTTCTTTCTCTCCCTTCTCTCCTCTGCACGAACGGATAAGATCTGTCAATTTGGGGCTCCGATTTTCCACCCTCCACCATAAAACAGACTGTCAAGCTGGGCTTTCTTCGTAATCTAAGAATTATTGTGTCCAATTTGCAAATTGATGAATTCCGACCCAAACGGAAAGACACTCAACTGGAGGCAACGACAAATCCGGCCGCCATGGACAGAGGGAGAAGGGAGGAAAAATTGGCGTTTGAAAATTCAGTGGGGGCAATTGCCCCCTCTGCCCTAAGGTGGATCCGCCCCTGGTTACTCATCTAAAATAAAATAGTTACTTTTATATTCATATTTAGTTATCAACTGGCATGGACCATTTTCCAAATAACTTTTATAACTACGTAATTTAAAAGTATCCATCAGCTAGATAAATGGGAACCCTCACATGTACATTAAGCACTTGATAATTGTTCTGATATAAGTTTTTAATTATTTGGTTACTAATAAAAACTAAAATGGTTACCCTTATATGCAGGTTTTGTTACCAACTGCACCTCTTAAACTATTTTTATTTTAATATGAGATCTATAAGTGACCATCATATATATAAATGAGAACTCTTAATTGGAGTTTCTTATTCTATCATGATGACATGGTATAAATAAAACATATACTTTTAACACTTTATAACAGTCTTGATACAAATTTATAATTATCTGGTTACTAACAAGCTTGTAACAATCTATGATAATTATCTATGATAATTATCTAGTTACTAACAAGCTTGTAGATAAATAGGACATTCACACATGTACATTTAACAATTGATGTTTGTCCTGATACAAGCTTGTAACTATCTGGTTAATTTCTAATAACAGTAACCATAATATAACATAATAAAACAGTAACCACATAATTATATGATAGTAACCAGAACAGGTTTTAATGGTAACCAAAATAGAAACATCATGTAATGAAACCCAGTTTAATCAATCCATGTATACTAAACAATTACATATTAATCAGAATAAAAAATAAAAGTATCTGAAATCCCACATTGAGGACATAATAATAGTAGCCAAACCATAAGGTAATAGTAACCAAAATATAATAAAGAAGTAACCAAATAGTTATATAAAAGTAACCAGAACATCTTTTAATGGTAACCAAAACAGAAACAACCTGTATATCCAACTAAGTTTAGGCAACCCATGTATACTCTCACATATACATTTAACCATAACTTTTCCAATGAATTTTCTAGAAGAGCATAACCCTTGTAGAATATATTTGAAGAAATTTACAAAAATAATACTTCAATGTATACTAAGCAAATATATGGTTTATTATGACTTGGGTTTATTATTTACAAAAATAATACATCCACAAACTAATAATGCCTTAAACTTCTCCAACTGACTTGGGTTCAATTTCTTGGTAATAATGCTGGGGACTTTCATGTCACACAAATATATAACTTTTCTAATGAATTTTCTGTTGCAGTCCTCATAGTAAAGATCCCATAACTGCAAATAAATAAAATCAGATTTACACAATCATTAGTAACCAGATATAAACAATATTTATAGCATAAACAGTTACGTAGTGACTAACAAATAAAAGTATACTAACCAAAACATAATATAACAATTACACAGTAGCCAAAACAGACTATAACAAATAACCAATATCCCACATTGACTGCACAATAATAGTTATCATATCATAATATAACATTAACCATACCATAATAAAGTAGTAACCAAAAAATTATATTATATAATCTAATGGTGACAAAAATATAAACATGTAGTACAGACCATTTTATGTAGTAAACAAACAGTTATATATAATATTAACCAAAACATAATTTAAATGTCTCCAAAACAAAAACATGTATACCAAAAAATATACTAAAGAAGTAACCAAACAGTTATATACTAGTAACCAACCCATGTTTTAATGGTAACCAACACATAAAACAACATGTATACCAAACCCAGTTTAGTCAACCAATGTATACTAAACAAATACATTGGAACCAAAACAACATATAAAAGTAACCAAAATCCCAATTAAGGGGAAAAAATGGTATCCAAATCATAAGCCAACAAAAAAATATACTAATGAAGTAACCAAACAGTTATGTGTTAGTAACCAAAACATATATTAATGGTAACCAATACATAAACAACATATAGACCAAACACAATTTAGTCAGCCCATATATACTAAGCAAATACATGGTAACCAGAACAACAAAAAATAGTAACCAAAATCCCAACTCAAGGAAACAAAAATAGAATCCAAATCAGAAACTAACAATAACCAAAAACATACTAAAGAAGTAACCAGATATTTATATGATAGTAACCAAAATATGTTTTAATCATAACCAATACATAAACAACATGTACACCAAAATCAGTTTAGTCAACCATGTATACTAAGCAAATATATGGTAACCATAACAACATAAAAAAGTAACCAAAATATCAAATCAAGGTAATAAAAATGGTATCCGAATCACAAGTTAACAGTAATCAAAACATAATGCAGAAGTAACCAAACAGTTATATGATAGTAACAATAACAAAATTTAAATTAGCACACCTTTAAAAAATTTTGGGTTGGAAATATCTTCTGGCTATGAACTTGAGCTTCTGTCTTAACTACAGGAACATCAAAATCAGAATCCAACTGCACAAACCCAAACAAATTTCTTCAAGTCCTTAATAGAATCACCCTCTGTGATTTTTTTTCTCTTTCTATCCTTCTTCCTTGTATCAACTATTCTATACAAAACATAAAAACAACACAAACCCAAACAATCAATACCCCATTCTGTTAGAAACATAGCGTATATATATGATCATATTGACAATTAATTAGTAGAATGAGAATTAACAGAAAATAGAACCAGACCTTAGAGAGAGAAACCAGAATCCTCTCAGTTGTGAGAGAGTTGGAGAGAGAAATCACGTATTCGACTGTTAGAGTTAGAGAGAGAAAGTCGTGTATTAGCCTGAATACATAGCCTGAAAGTCACATATTCAATTTTCTGTCAAAGTTGAGAGACTATGGTGTTGCGGCGGCGACGCAAGACGACGACGAGTGGCTTCGAGAGGAGAGAGAGAGAAATAGTAAGGGAGAAGAAAGAGAAATAGTAAGGGCGGATAGAGAGAGACCGAAGGAAGATAGAAACTAATTTGCCATGTCAGCCCATTAATATTAATCCCTTAATTTAAGGAATTTTAATTGTATTAGGATTGAAAATAAAAATGATTAAGTGTAGTATTTTTGTAATTATTTTATGAATGTATGATTTTTGTAATTATTTTCAAAAATGTACTACTATATGTAATTAATCCATAATTATATTGTTAAACAAAACAAGCTTGCGACCCGTGCAAGGCCTTAATTCTTTTTGTGACGTTTCGTTTTACACATACTATGACACTAAGCACCACCCCAAGCCACCTTGCAATACCAAATCAGTTGTACAAAAAGAAAGAAATTAAAGACCGTGAATGATTACATATATCTTTTGTTAATTATAAAATATTTTTGTGTATAAATACGTTGTTGAGTAATATTAAATATATATGTAAATAATTGTTTGGTGGTTAATATGTATACGAGCGTGCAACCGATAAATACCGGCCCGAACCGATACTGAAATTAGCCAAATTTCGGTACCGATACCGGTACCGGTTTGGTATCGCTGTTTACTAAATAAATATCAAAAATTAATATAATTAATATAATTATTATTAATTATTTATTAATAAAAAAAATTAGAAAACCGGTATTTACCGGTACGGTTCGGTAATATCAAACCATAAAAACTCGGTACCAAAATCGGCATATACCGATTTTTTTATATCGAAACCGAATCGGTTATTTTTTGTACCAAACCGGCCGGTTCGGTTCGTTCTGAAAAATTGAAAAAATCAAAAAATTATGCCCACCCCTAAATATGTATAATTTTGTAGAGAAAAATATGGACTTATATGAATTTGAAAATATGAATGCTTATATTTCTTTTATTCAACGTATACTATTAAATTTGTGAAGATAGATAATGATGATGTTGAAAGGTGTTGTAAAACTTTTGGGTTTTACTACCTATAAGGGAAAATGAAGAGAAATAATTAAATAATAATTTATTAACTTAATTCGAGTCAAGTCGATCAACCAAATTTACATAATTTAATTGAAATTTAGATTGTGACGCCTCTAAAATAGGTATACATCACATATCTTGAGTCGCCAAATATATGGTACAAAATTCAAATACAACTTAATTATACAACAGTCGTGTAAAATACGACAAAACATATGCTGTGAGTTTTAATACAAATATTGTCATCTAGACAATATCCACACTCAAATGAGTCCTCATTACATTTATTATCACACTATTTAACAGAATAGTGAGGACTACTAATGCTATTATCTGGGCCATCACTCCATTTCCCGACTAGTCTCTGTTACGTTCTCATTTCCTGAAGAGAACAATGAAAGTAAAAGAGTGAGCTCAACTAGCCCAGTAAGAAATATTATGACTAAGATAATACAAAATAAATTATCCTTAGCCTTCAACAGTGTTAAATTGATACAATATAACAAACATCAAATTTAACTGCAACAGAACAAGCAATCCATTAAAAAAGTCAAGTAGAGAATAAAATCTACTATCTTTTATGATTTAAAAGGTTTTTCATCACTTTTATCGTTGGGACTCAGCTTAAAAAATAATCCGCATCATCCATGCACTACGGTCAAGGATATTCATTAGTATCACAATCACAAATTATCCATGCACTACGGGCCAAGGATATTCGTGTATTCATCAATGGTCATGATCATTCGAACAACTGTCCATCAATGCTCTACGGGCCAATGAGGACTTTTACTACATCATTTGTAACATTACGGTCATGATTATACCGATTAATCCCTTGTCATAATCATACCAAGTCCATCTATGCACTATAGGCAAAAGATGACTTTCAACATAATATAAATATGAGGATGATGACAATGATATAAGAATTCAATAAAACAAGTTCAAGAATTAATTTATCTAGGAACTAATAACGTCTAAATTGTCAACATGATACTTCTTTGTAGAATAAAATTCAAGAATGCTCAGAAGAATATTTCCATGAAAAGATACTGGATGAAGCGCAAATATCAAGGATATTTCACTAATTTCATGGAGTATAGAAGTCAAAACTTTAACTAACTGAGTATAATAAAGAATGAAATAACAAAAGAAATCACCAGGCATGCGATAGACCGCACAGACAGGTTATTCTAACAAAATAAAAAATAACGAAACTAGGTCATGCGTAAACGCACAGATAGGATATTCCAACAGAATAATAAATAACGGAACCAGGTTAGGCGAAATTCGCACCGACAGAATGTTCCAACAGAATAATAAATAACGAAATCAGGTCATGCATAAACGCAAAGACAGGATGTTCCAACAGAACAATAAATAAGGGAATAACAGAAGAATTTCACCATGTATGCGGTACTTCGCATAGACAGGTTATTCCAACATAATGATAAAGAATGGAATAACAGAAGAATTTCACCAAGTATAGGGTAGACCGCGTATACAGGTTATTCCAACAGAATAAAAAAATGGAATAACAGAAGTTCTCTTCATGAATACGAAAAAAATAATACCCCTTACCTTAGAACAAACTGGATATAGGAGTAGTGAAGTAGCATAATACTTTTCTTCTTTCTCTCTATAGTTTCTCTCCCTAGAGTTTCAGTGAATTCGTAAGAAATAATGAAGGAATGAACTTCTATTTATAGGAGAATGGACTGAATAGTAACTAATTCCTGAACGGTCCAGATTGATTTACTTTTAAACGGACGGTCCAGATTGGTTTACTATAAAATATTCGAATAAAACAAAATATTTTAAATAAAATATAATATATTCTATTTATAATCTAATAAAACGAATAACTTTATAAAAGTATTCTATTTTATATAAAAAGATTTTACTATGCAGGCACTATGCATAATAAAATATAATATATTCTATTTATAGTCTAATAAAACGAATAACTTTATAAAAGTATTCTGTTTTATATAAAAAAAATTTACTATGCAAAATACTATGCATAATAGAATATAATATATTCTATTTATAGTCTAATAAAACGAATAACTTTATAAAAGTATTATGTTTTATATAAAAAGTTTTTCTGTTTTATTACATTAATAATACTAATAAAACAAAACTTCATTATCATTATTATAATTCACACTATTAATCGACTAGGACGTTCCCAGGAAAGAGGGGGCTTTCCAATAAGGATTTCTCCCTATTGGCGCGCAATTAGGTGACCAAACCTCTCCTTGGCAGAACTTATAGACATCGTTAATATTACAAATAATAATATTAATAACTTCGTCGTCTCAATTATTGATTTAATAATATATAAAATATCGACAATAATTGAATCAAAACGTGAGATACTATGCAATAATTACTGAAGCAATAATTGAACAAAACTGAGTGACTTCTCACGTAAGCATCAATAATCAATACCGTGTGCTACTACAAAACCACGCATATTTCTGTACTTTTAACACCGGGTGTTTCAACAGTTAACGATAAAACTTCCGCCGTTATTTTCATAAAATATTTTTATCATTTTCTCAATTCGACAATAATTCCGTTGTGGGGTCCATCAATAATTGTACCATCGTATGAATATTCCCTGTTAAAACCAATATTCCACGACCAATTGAATATTATATAACAACTTGCGTACTTTGCAAAATTTATAACTATTACCCACAACTATAACATTATATCAAATTCATTCCATAATATTCAAAAAATGATAATTATAGAAAATTCATCTTTATTTATAAAAGTTGAGGTCTTACATAGATACTCTTGGCTTATTATATATAGTTATTAATTTTAATTTGTAAGAACTCAAATTGACTTCAAAACGTAAATATTAACTCTTCAACTCTTTTTTTTGAAAGTCTTATTTTTTGAAAAATACAATATAATTTCATAACTATGTAGATCATCATTATTACAAGAAAACTTGAATTAATCGTAATAATGTTTACAAATTGTAATAAATATTCATAATTCGAATTAAAAATAAATAATTTATAATAAAAAACATTTATGTATAATTTAGAAACTTATTTTGGTTACTTGTCATAGTTCAATTTGAATAATTCTCCAAATGCTCAAATCAAATTTGTTTTTTATATTCAAACAAAATCATGAATTAATTTCAAAGTATAAACTAGTTTTGGTATCTTTTTATAGATTTTAAATAAGTTTTATTTGAAATAAGAGAAACAAACCAACCAAAATTTATACTCAGAACACCAACAATTATACATGGTCCATTAGTTAGATGCAAGAAAATAAAGTAATTATAACAACTAGAAATGAGAGTATAGTCATTTTCCATTATAAAATAACACAAAATCATTGTAAACTATCAAAATAAAAGACATAAACTACTCAACCAAAATAATCTCATTTTCAATTGAAGAAGAAACAACCAAAACAAAAACTCAATCATACCAAACAAACAGTAACCACTATCAACTAAATCAATATAAAAAACAAACTTGAATCAAACAATTTTTCACAGTTCACACGCTGATGAACATTCAAAACTAAAAATTATACAAAAAATACTTCTAAAATTTCACTAAGCTTTCAAACTAAGAATATTTTTGTACTTGTATTTAGAATTATTTTATGAATTTTTTTTGCACTCTCCAAATTTAACTTTTTCATTAATCTACTCCTTAAATTTATTAATTTATATATTTGCCCTAATCATATACTTATATAAAAAAATTCCAGCAGGGGCATCTGCCTATGCTGCTCCTTAATAGATCCGTCACTTATTACAAGAACGAATCAAATCTCAGTAAAAAGGTAAAAAAATAAACTCAACAAACAAAAAAGAGATAACAAACTTTCCATTACACTTGGAAAACGGGCGGGCTCGGCCCAAACGGGTCGAGCGAGTGACGGACAGGCTAAAAAATGGGCGGACTAAAAAGGCCCGAGTTTTACTAGGCCAAAATTCTGCAGCCTAAAGCCCGGCTCGTAGTGGGCGGGCCAGGCCGAGACCACTTTTGTGCCTATTTTATACTATTTTTTTGAGTTTGGCCTAAACGGACCGGGCCAAAAACGGGTGGGCCAAAAAGACCCAGATTTTATTGTGCTAAAAAACTGCAGCCCAAAGCCCGGCCCGCGGGCTTGGGTTGCAATTTGCCAAGTCTACAAAGAAATAAATCCACCTAAGTGATAATCAAACCTGAGATCTAAATGTCGCAATACCTCACTCTTAACCACTAGGGTAAGAGTTCGTAGGCCGTGTCTTTGCAACTAAGCAAAATGGTGCACTTTTGTATTATGAATAGTATCGGGTGTCTCAATTTTTTTGTACATAGTTAATTATAAAATATATAATGTTACATTATTTGTGACAAAATAATATAATATCTAACATTAGAGCATTCACAATAGTTTCTTTATTTATATCTTTACTCTGTAGTGTCATTAGGTCATTCCGCATGATAGAGATTCAATTTTTTCACTATGTACCCAACATGTTCCTTATATTGATTTCTTAAATAATGAAATTTAAAAGTTCTAATAGTCAAAGCATGTTTTGACCATTGTAACTATTTAACAATTGTATTAGCTTCATGCGTTAGAGCGCATGATAGATGTAATATATTACAACATCTTACTTTTAATTATAAAATTGCTATGAATTTATTAATATTTTTTGAAGTATGTGATATTTTTAAATTTAAAATTAATATATATTTAATCAATACATATTGTAACTTATTTAGAAAAAAAATACTATTACTTATAAAATTTATTATTTTTACAATTCTTAGCAAAATTATTAAGTTTAAGAATGCATCTAATTTACTTATAAAAAATAATAATAATTTTGTAATTTATAAAAGAGAGTATAATTTATCAATTGTATTCCACTTTAAGATCAATTTTTATTTTATTTTAAAATTTAAGTAATTTATAGAGTGAGTATTAAATGGATTGTAGCTGCAAATGTATATAAGATCAATATTAACTTTTCAAAAGTTAATTTGTGATATTTTAAAATTTATATATGATTCATTTAAATTTTGAAAATAATAATTTTTATAATTAATAGTACTTTTATAATAATTATATGGACATAAATTAAATAAATTTATATCAATTTTATAATTTAAAAATGAAGTAGTAAAAAAGTCATGTGAAATAATGTCAAGATGTGTATGATTGATGAGTTGTCCACTTAAATGAGGGTGTGAAATGTCATTTTGCATATATAGAGAGCGTTATTTTGACTCCCTCACCCTAGGGAATAAAATTCTATATAGATATTAAAATAGAGAGTTAAATAAGGATAAGGAAACTGTTGAATAATGATTTGTTGATGTGTTCTTCAAAATTGGAGATAAAAAGTTTATTGGGAAAATTGTTGTGAATGTTCTTTGTCTTGTAAAGCTGGATTATTTTTTTTCCCGGTACTTCTCACTTGCTTTATTCTTTTAAACCTCAATTGTGTTGCGCACCCTTCGTGTGACGCCCCCAAAATAGGTATACAACACCCATTCTGAGTCGCCAAATACATGGTACAAAAAGTAACTACAACTTCAATAATACAAATGTCGTGTGAAATACGACAATACATACTGTGAGTTTAAATACAATATTGTCTTCTAGACAATATCTACATTCAAATAAATCCTCATTATAATTATTCAAACACAATTTTACATAAATAGTGAGGATTGTTTAAACATCTTTCTAGAAACATCACTCCATACCCCGACTCGATCCTGCTATGTTCTCACCTTCTTAGAAGAAAAATGAAACAAAAAGGAAAAGGATGAGCTCAACTAGCCCAGTAAAGAATATTATGACTAAGATAATATACAACAAATTATCGTTAGTCTTCAACAGGGAAAAATCTGATAAAATATAATCGACAACAAGTTTTAGATCAACAAATACAGCGGAAACAGCAATCCATTAGAAGAGTCACGTAGAAAATGAATTCTACTATTTTCTAATATTTAAGAGTCCATCATTAATATTTTATCCATATAACAACAATCAATATACATCTTTAATCATCTTTGCACTACAAGCCAAAAATATTCATTTATTTCACCGGTTGGTCATGTTCATCTCAACACATGTTCATCTTTGCACTACGGGCCAAAGATATTCATCAATAATAATTTATCTTTGCACTACAGGGCAAAGATATTCAATAATACCATCATTAAGGACTGAGGATGATGAAAAATATTTTTAAGAACGAATCCAGTGAGATAGAAGGATAAATATTAGGGATTCGTATAACAGTTTTATCCAAGATTAATAATACTCCATAATAACCAATTTTGAAGCAAAATTCAAAAATAACGATCAAAACATGGATACAATCAAAGATAGTGGCCAAAATAGACATCTTGGATAAAAAGAAAAATTTTTATTTTTTGGTGAATAGTGTCGTATTCGTGAATAGTGTCGTATACGTGAATAGTAACCCCGACACAACAAGTTCTAAATTTGATAAAAAGTTCAACCAATATTTTGGCATAATGATATTGAAGAAAATAATATCATTTGCGAAAGAAATAACATCCCTTACCTCAAAATAACCGCACTTCTGACTGAATTTCAGTATAGTGCTGATAGAAACTCGCACCGTATAGCAACACTCAAAGTATACTCACAAGAATACGCTTTATAATATAGAGAGAGAAAGAGAGAAAGCTTATGTTTCTGGTGTGATTTTCAATTCTAACTTAGCCCTCTATTTATAGGAAAATGTTAGCCCGCCGAAGCAGAATTGACCTGCTACCTGATGGCTTTACCTGCTACTATTACCACCCACCACATTTGAAATAAAATTCAGCACATTTTTTTCACCAACCACAAGTGGGGCCCACTCAATTCTAGAATTTTCTACCAAAATCAATTATAACCCTAATTTCTGAATCAGACACCTCTTAAAATTTATAACAAATCATTCGTTCATTTTTAACGGTTCAGAATTTTTGAACATATACTCAACTTATATATGTATAACATATCCAAAAATCACAACGATCCAACAGTCAGATTAAAAATTATAACTCACGCAATATATCTCAAGAACAGTGATTTAGTTTTTAATACCTCTATTCTGACAAAAACACCTCAACGTTAATTCCTTCAATTATAACCGCATAAAATAAATATATCTATCATTTATATCAAATAAATATTTCATTATCATATAAATCAATAATTAATTATTTACAAATAATATTACAGAATCACAATTATGACAAACAGGCCGTTCCCAAGAAAGAGGGGGCTTTCCAATAAGGATTTCTCCTTACTGGCGCGCAATTAGATGACCAAACCTCTCCTTGACAGAACTTTCTAGACATTGCCAATAATGCTATCTAATAATATTATTCAAATAATATGAATTATTGATCTGATAATGAGAAATACTGTGCAGTGACAATTATTGAAACAATAATAATATAAACTAACAATGCAGCAATTATTGAATCAATATAATAAAATAATGAATAGTAACTACTGTAACAATTATTGAGTAGTGCCTTCTTACGTACGAATAAATAATTCAACAATACTGTGCAATACCGTGTGCTACTGTGCAACCACGCGTATTACTGTACTTTAACCACCAGGTAACCCAACAGTGTTAACGGTAATAATTTATGCCGTTATTTATAAAACTCAATCTTTGTCATTTTTTTCATCCAACCATTTTCTGGTATGGGCACCCACAAATGGTTGCGCCGCCGTACGAATATTCCCCGACAGCAAGAATATTCCCCGACAAAAATGAATATTTTAGTAACCACTTGTTTATTTTGCAAAATTTTCATATTTCACCCATAACCAAAGCATTATATCAAATTAACCCTTATTAATTTAGAATAATGAATAAAGGAAAATTCGATTTTATTTATAATAAGTTGGGGTCTTACAACCTCCCCTCCTTATGAAATTTCGTCCTCGAAATTGACGTACGTACCTGGTGTATCGAAAAGGTGAGGGTATCTCGCTTTCATTTCCGATTCCAACTCCCATGTCATTTCCTCAATTGCATGGTTTCTCCACAAAACTTTAACTTGTGGTATAATCTTGGTGCGTAGGACATGTTCTTTCCTATCCAAGATCTTAACAGGTACCTCTTCGTACGTTAAATATTCAGCTATCTCGTCTGGTTCTAACGCAATAATGTGGTTCGGGTCTTTCACATATTTACGAAGCATAGATATGTGGAATACATTGTGAACACGAGACATACTTGGAGGTAACGCGAGTCTATAGGCCACGTTTGCTATTCGGTCAAGAATCTCAAATGGACCAACAAACCTTGGATTGAGCTTTCCTCTTTTTCCAAATCTTGTAACTCCTTTCCATGGAGCAACACGTAACAATACATGATCTCCAATATTAAACTCCACGTCCTTTCTATGAAGATTAGCATAACTCTTTTGTCGATCTTGTGAAGTTTGAATACGTTGTCGAATAATTTGGATCTTTTCTGTAGTCATGCGTACTAATTCTGGTCCCAACAACGTTGCTTCTCCCACCTCATTCCAGCATACTGGAGATCGACACTTTCGTCCATACAATGCCTCAAATGGAGCCATGACTATACTTGCTTGATAACTGTTGTTGTAGGAGAATTCCACCAGTGGCAAGTACTTATCCCAACTTCCTTTAAAATCTAGGACACAAAGTCTTAATAGATCTTCGAGGGTTTGAATAGTCCTCTCTGATTGTCCGTCCGTTTGAGGATGGTATGCCGAACTGAATCGTAAATCCGTGCCAATAGCTTTCTGCAAGCTAACCCAAAATTGTGAAGTGAATCTTGGGTCACGATCCGAAACTATGGATACTGGTATGCCAGGCAATCTCACAATCTCATTCACGTACATACGAGCAAGACGTTCAAGGGAATAAGTCTCACGTATCGGCAAGAAATGGGCAGACTTGGTTAATCTATCAACAATAACCCAAATAGCATTTATTCCTTGAGAAACCTTGGGAAGACCAGTAACGAAATCCATTATAATGTGTTCTCACTTCCATTCCGGAATCTCAAGTGGTTGCAATGGACCTTTTGGTATTTGATGCTCCGCCTTTACACGTTGACAAGTTAAACACCTCGAGATAAACTCTGCAATCTCTCTCTTCATATTGTTCCACCAAAATGTGTGTCGAATATCATGATACATTTTGGTACTCCCAGGATGGATTGCAAACGGGGTGTTGTGTGCCTCCATCATGATTCTATGCTTCAAGTCAGAATCGTTCGGAACGCAAAGTCTAGAGTTGACTCGAAGTATTCCTTCTTCATCGATTCTTGCTTCTGGAATAGCACCTTCTTGCACTTTCTTCTTCATTTGTATCAGCCCCAGGTCCGTAGCTTGAGCAGCTTTAACTTTATCAATTAAAGTCGGTTCTACTCGTATATTCTCCATCATCATGTGGGTCCTTGGAGTCTTTAATTCTACCTCCATCCTTTGCAAGTCATACAAAATGGGCCTTTGCGTTGACAATATTGCACTCGTATTCGCATATTATCTTCTACTCAATGCGTCAGCTACTACGTTCGCTTTTTCAGGATGATATTGAATAGTATGATCATAATCTTTCAACAACTCAAGCCAACGTCGTTGCTGCATGTTGAGTTCTTTTTGGGTGAAGAAATATTTGAGGCTTTTATAGTCCGTATAAATCTCCACTTTCTTCCCATACAAGTAGTGTCTCCATATCTTCAACGCGAATACGACTGCTGCCAACTCCAGATCATGAGTAAGATAATTCCTCTCATATTCTTTGAGTTGTTGTGAGGCATAGGCTATGACTTTCCCATGTTGCATGAGAACACATCCTAACCCCTTGCCAGACGCATCACTGTAGATAACAAATCCATCCGAACCAGATGGTATTGTCAGAACAGGTGCCGAAATGAGTCTCCTCTTTAGCTCTTGGAAGCTCTTCTCGCATTCCTAGCTCCATACTAATTTTGCATCCTTCCGAGTCAGCTGAGTTAACGGAGTAACGATTCGAGAAAATCCTTCCACAAATCTCCGAAAAATAAACAGCTAAGCCCAGAAATCTACGCACTTCGGTCACCGACTTTGGCTACTCCCAACTTTGTATTGCTTCAATCTTCGCCGGATCCACAGATACTCCATGTTTTGACACCACGTGCCCAATGAATGCTACTTCCTCAAGCCAAAACTCGCATTTCTTCAGCTTGGCATAAAGTTTGTGTTCACGAAGTCTTTGAAGTACTAGCTTCAAATGGTGCTCATGATCTTCACGGCTTTTGGAATAGATGAGGATGTCATCAATAAAGACAACAACGAATTGATCCAAATATTCCTTGAATACACGGTTCATCATATCCATGAAAGCAGCTGGAGCATTAGTCAATCTAAAAGACATGACTAAGAATTCATAATGCCCGTACCGAGTTCTGAAGGCAGTCTTTGGAATATCCTCAGTTTTAATCTTCAGCTGATGATATTTAGAACGAATATCGATCTTTGAAAAGAATTGTGCTCCTTGCAACGGGTCAAACAGGTCATCAATGCGAGGTAGTGGATACCTATTCTTGATGGTGACATGGTTTAATTCTCGGTAGTCAATACAAAGTCGCATACTCCCGTTTTTCTTCTTTACGAATAAAATAGGAGCACCCCAAGGAGATGTACTAGGACGAATGAAACCGATGTCTAACAATTCATGTAGTTGAACTTTTAACTCCTGAAGTTCAATAGGAGCCATTCGATATGGGGTTTTAGAAATGAGTTTTGTACCCGGTTCAAGATCAATAAAGAATTCAACTTCACGTTCCTGGGGTAGACCGGGAAGTTCTTTGGGAAATACATCAGGAAATTCTTTAACAACAGAAATATTATCCAAATCTGACTTGTCTCTGTTCAAATCCATAACATGGGCTAAGAAAGCTTGACATCCTTTTTTCAATAAACGAATAGCTTTGTGGTTTGATATGACAGTGACTGATTTTAGTGGTTTAGTGGTTTGAATTCGTATGACAGGTTGGTTAGGAATATGAAAACTAACAACCTTATAAAACAATCAATTTTGGCATGATGAGTGGTTAACCAATCAATTCCTAAAATCACATCAAAAGCAAGTATCTTTAAAGAGATAAGATCCACAGCTAATGTGTTAGTGCCAACTTGGATCATGCAAGATTTATAAACTTTAGATGTAACGAAGGTTTCATCCAACGGAGTTTCAACAGATAAATTAAAATCTAATTTCTCCGGAGTCAAGTTTAAACGTTGAGCACAAGCAGGAGAGATAAAAGAATGGGTAGAACCGGTATCTAGTAAGGTATAAACTTCGCAAGAATTCAAGATTAGCTTACCCGTGATCACTTTGTTTGGGTTCCTCACGTTTTGGCCAGTCACGACAAACGCTCTTCCAGGAACCGCTGATTTCGACTTATCCGGGACAGCCCTTGGAATACCACTCCCGCTGAACTTGGTTTCGCTATAGTACAATCTCGAGCGATGTGGCCTTCCTTTCCACAGTTGTAACATACCTTGGATTGTTGTGGATAGTTTGGGCTGATATGTCCCTCCTTCCCGCATTTGTAACATCTAACTGGCGGTCGTTCTACTCCCATAGAATTTGTTGTTAGTGCTGCTGCTGATGTCTTTCCGTCGTTGTTGAATCTTCTCTTTCTGAAATTTCCAATTGTGTCACCTCTTCTATTATCATGGCCACGATTACCACCTGAGTGGTTATCGCCTTTGTCCGTATTCTTCCTTCCTCGCTGGTTATCATCGTTCTGATGACTGCTGTCATCGATATGACCCTGGTTGTGGTCCCTCAGTTGAGTATACTCACTATCTCGCTCTAACAATTGAGCCCTGTTTTCAACATCTGAATACAGAGAAAATTTATGAGATATAAGGTATTGACGAATCTCGGGTTTTAGACCTCTCAGCAACATCCGCGTCATACGTTCCTCATTCTCCACCAAATGAGGTGCAAACCTGGATAACTCTGCGAACTTTGCCTCGTACTGAGACACGGTCATGTTATTCTGTTCGAGTCTAATAAACTCTACCTCTTTCATATGACGAATACTTTCAGGAAAGTACTTGTCATTGAAAAGTTTCTGAAATCTTTTCCAAGACATGTTGAGTGCATCTGGTTGGGTACGCTTCACAGATTCCCACCAGTAATCTGCTTCACCACGAAACATAAAGGTAGCGAATGGAACCTTCTGTTCCTCCGTGCATCCCAAGACATCGAATATCTTGGTAATTTGCTTGACCCATGTTTCTGCCATGATCGGATCCGGTTTTCCCTTAAATTCTGGTGGTCCCAACTCCTTAAACTGCTTGGCTGTGACAGACCGTGCGTTGCCATCATTTCCACCCGTATTTTGTAAACGAGTCTCCCTCGTCTGATTTTGCATGAACTGTAAAAAGCTCCTAAACATTCCATCGTTCATCGTTTGCTCGGTAGTGTTGTTTACAGGCGGAATATTGCCTTTCTGTTGCACGTTCTCCTGGTTTGTGACTAAAGGTTGCTCCACAGTCTCGTACACTCCATTGTTAACGTTCTCAGCAGCCATTCTTAAATACTGCCATAAAACAAGGGTTAATTAAACATATCACATAATATCTCTATATTATGACCAACCAACAAATAAGCTTAGTAGGACACACTAGCAAATGATTTACTCATCTCTCCCCTCCTAGTTCTATTCCCCGATCTCCGCCAGAGACCATATCCCTAAGCTTTGATACCAACTGTGACGCCCCCAAAATAGGTATACAACACCCATTCTGAGTCGCCAAATACATGGTACAAAAAGCAACTACAACTTCAATAATACAAATGTCGTGTGAAATACGACAATACATACTGTGAGTTTAAATACAATATTGTCTTCTAGACAATATCTACACCCAAATAAATCCTCATTACAATTATTCAAACACTATTTTACATAAATAGTGAGAACTGCTTAAACATCTTTCTAAAAACATCACTCCATACCCCGACTCAATCCTGCTATGTTCTCACCTCCTGAGAAGAAAAATGAAACAAAAAGGAAAAGGATGAGTTCAACTAGCCCAGTAAAGAATATTATGACTAAGATAATATACAACAACTTATCGTTAGTCTTCAACAGGAAAAAATCTGATAAAATATAATCGACAACAAGTTTTAGATCAACAAATACAGTGGAAACAACAATCCATTAGAAGAGTCACGTAGAAAATAAATTCTACTATCTTCTAATATTTAAGAGTCCATTATTAATATTTTATCCCTGTAACAACAATTAATATACATCTTTAATCAGCTTTGCACTACAGGCCAAAGATATTCATTTATATCACCGGTTGGTCATGTTCATCTCAATGTCTGTTCATCTTTGCACTACGGGCCAAAGATATTCATCAGTAATCATTTATCTTTGCACTACAGGCCAAAGATATTCAATAATACCATCATTAAGGACTGAGGATGATGAAAAATATTTTTAAGAACGAATCCAGTGAGATAGAAGGACAAATATTAGGGATTCGTATAACAGTTTTATCCAAGATTAATAATACTCCATAATAACCAATTTTGAAGCAAAATTCAAAAATAACGATCAAAACATGGATACAATCAAAGATAGTAGCCAAAATAGACATCTTGGACAAAAAGAAAAAATTTTATTTTTTGGTGAATAGTGTCGTATTCGTGAATAGTGTCGTATAAGTGAATAGTAACCCCGACACAACAAGTTCCAAATTTGATAAAAAGTTCAACCAATATTTTGGCATAATGATATTGAAGAAAATAATATCATTTGCGAAAGAAATAACATCCCTTACCTCAAAATAACCGAACTTATGACTGAATTTTGGTATAGTGCTGACAGAAACTCGCACCATATAGCAACACTCAAAGTATACTCAAAAGAATACGCTTTATAATATAGAGAGAGAAAGAGAGAAAGCTTATGTTTCTGGTGTGATTTTCAATTCTAACTTAGCCCTCTATTTATAGGAAAATGTTAGCCCGCCGAAGCAGACTTGACCTGCTACCTGATGGCTTTACCTGCTACTATTACCACCCACCACATTTGAAATAAAATTCAGCACATTTTTTTCACCAACCACAAGTGGGGCCCACTCAATTCTAGAATTTTTTACCAAAATCAATTATAACCCTAATTTCCGAATCAGACACCTCTTAAAATTTATAACAAATCATTCGTTCATTTTTAACGGTTCAAAATTTGTGAACATATACTCAACTTATATATGTATAACATATCCAAAAATTACAACGATCCAACAGTCAGATTAAAAATTATAACTCACGCAATATATCTCAAGAACAGTGATTTAATTTTTAATACCTCCATTCTGACAAAAACACCTCAACATTAATTCCTTCAATTATAACCGCATAAAATAAATATATCCATCATTTATATCAAATAAATATTTTATTATCATATAAATCAATAATTAATTATTTACAAATAATATTACAGAATCACAATTATGACAACCAGGCCGTTCCCAAGAAATAGGGGGCTTTCCAATAAGGATTTCTCCTTACTGGCGCGCAATTAGATGACCAAACCTCTCCTTGACAGAACTTTCTAGACATTGCCAATAATGCTATCTAATAATATTATTCAAATAATATGAATTATTGATCTGATAATGAGAAATATTGTGCAGTGACAATTATTGAAACAATAATAATATAAACTAACAATGCAGCAATTATTGAATCAATATAATAAAATAATGAACAGTAACTACTGTAACAATTATTGAATAGTGTCTTCTTACGTACGAATCAATAATTTAACAATACTGTGCAATACCGTGTGCTACTGTGCAACCACGCGTATTACTGTACTTTAACCACTAGGTAACCAAACAGTGTTAACGGTAATAATTTACGCCGTTATTTATAAAACTCAATATTTGTCATTTTATTTCATCCAACCATTTTCCGGTATGGGGCCCACAAATGGCTGCGGCGTCGTACGAATATTCCCCGACAGCAAGAATATTCCACGACCAAACGAATATTCCCCGATAAAAATGAATATTTTAGTAACCACTTGTTTATTTTGCAAAATTTTCACATTTCACCCATAACCAAAGCATTATATCAAATCAACCCTTATTAATTTAGAATAATGAATAAAGAAAAATTCGATTTTATTTATAATAAGTTGGGGTCTTACACTTAGATCAGGTTTGTTTGCAAAAATAACGTTTGAGATAAGACTATTTATACTAATTTATTATCAATTCAAACTATTATATCTCATGATTAGTCCGTTATTTAATTCATGAACCATTTTTTTCTATATTATTTCTAAAGTCATTTGATACCTCAAGAAATGGATTACATAATCCACATTTCCACTTGTAATTCCATCATCAAATGACATTAAAAATGATAAAATATAGCCCATGAGATTAAATACCATACTACTAATGTGATTAAATATTTCAAAGTGATAATAAACTAGCACAAATGATTCTATTCCAAAATTATTTTCATAAACATAGTCTTTGGATTTTGTTGGCTTTAACACAAAAGAAAGGGTAATACTGATAGGAGTAATAAATGTAAGAATTGAATGACTTATTCCTATAGAATGAAAAAAATTGTGTTTAATTGCGATTGGAATGGATCGAATCATTCTTATTACTCCAAAATTTGTGAATTCTATTCATTAATGGATAGAGAGTACGGAATAACTCATTCCGACTACAATAGAATGAATCATTTCATTCTTCGTTCGTTTTATTATTCAATCCAATCGTAGCATAAGTCTTAATTTTTAACATTAAATATGTCTTGAAAAATGTGATATTAAATAAAATATTACGAAAATCGAATTCAACCAACGACGTCACATCATTGGAAACTAAAATTTGAAATTTCTAACATGATCCGTGAAGTTTAATAAGTTTATGTTGTTTATATTCAAATAGTTATGTGGGCTTTCTGAGCCCAATTAATCCAAGTAATAGGCTGGGCACGTAGAAGGCCGAAGAGAACTCTGGACTCATATTCTACATAACCTTTAATATCCAATCATTGTATTATATAGGATCAATTTTATTTTATTTTTTTTATAAAAAAAATCAAATCCTTCATTAACTTTCCAACTTAAAACTTTCCATTTTTTTTTCACCTTTTCAACTTAAGAAACCTTAAAATATGGGCTTAATTTCCAAGGAAAGTTCAGAGTTTCCTTATCAATCCTTAGTAAGGTGCAAAGGAGTTGGAAATCCAACAAAAAATTTGGAAAGATACAAAGCAAGCATTAGCCAAAACCTAGTTGAATTCGAATTCTTGACAAATCAAATTAAAAAAAACCCTAATTAACAATATATATACATACACGCTATATATACATGCATGCATGAATCAATCAACTACTACTACTACTCCCACTCCCCATTAACTCAAACTTGCATCATTCTGGTTAATTAATTCTCACAATGGTTGATTACGAATGCACCATGGAACGTGATGCACAAGTATCCGGCAAGACGCTCAACGCAAGTGAACCTCATAGCGTTGTCAAAATAAGAGTCACAAAGATATTCAAAGTGAAATATCAAACTTCGGATGGGTATGTAGTTACTACAAAAACTGAGGAAAACAGGGGTTCAGAAGTAGACAAGTATAATTATTTGGCTCAGAGAAAAACCCTTTGCAAGAAGTCGAGTCGCAAACAGTACGTGCTAGACTTGCTCTATGGCTTGGAAATTGACAATGCCGCACGCACTAGAGTGGCATCAACAATCACAAGGTGCGTGGAAGGTTTGGTTGATAATGATAGTGACCAGGCGATCAAAATTAAGGCCAACTTGGAAGTTACATGTTTCAGAGTTGTTCGAGTTCATGCAGCCGGACATCTATTGGGTTGGAAAACTAATTATTAGCTCGGCAGATGATTGATCTGAATATTCTAGACATTAATTATTTAAGTTTTTCTTTTTTAAATTAGTAGCTAGTATATATTTATTTGCATGCAGTTGATTTAGTTCAGGCAAGTAAAGTTAATTTCTAGGTTTTTTGGTAACTTTTTTTTTATTAGTCGTGGAACATCTAAGTGTTGATAAAATATTTTAATTGATAAAAAACAATTTGATATATTATGATCTTGATTTAATTACAAAATAAAATGTAGAATTACAAGTAAACATTATATCTAAGAGAGATAGACGTCTAAACCCAATTATGAAAATAAAAAAATTGAAAAATGAAGAGAGTAACATAAACAATTTCTTTGAGAAAAAGTTGTAATTTTTTCAATTTTTCGATTTACAATTCTAAATGTTTAAATAACCTGAATAAGCTGAATAAAACTAAATATTGAATGATAATTGTTATATCTAAAATAACAATCTTTAACTATTTTACCCCTCCTAAATTATTTTAGTTACCTCATATGCCTATAATCATAAAGAAATTTATGTTAATTTTAAATTTAAAAATATATTAAATTAAACATGTTTCATAATTATCTGTATAAAACATGTGATTGAATGTATTTTTCCATTTTAACTATTTGAGCTATTTTGAATGGACTTTAAAACATGTAATGATAAATTTTATTTTATAAACTAAAATATATTATTATTTAAATATAATAATATAAAAAGTACATCAAAAGACCAAAGTGAAATGATATTATTTTTTGAAACAAAGGGAATACATACTGAATAAAACTCTAAAGTAAAATTAACATATTTTATAATTAAAATATTAGAAACAGTATACCCGTTGTGGCGATTTTGAGAACAGAACAAAAATGGCCATGAAGATTAAAGAAAGTAGCAGATATTTAAGTAATTTATTCTATTATGCGAGGGTATTTAAGTAAATATTCCATTCAGCCTATTAACTGAGCGAGCCAGCCACAATTTTTGATCGAATAGGTCAATTCTATTCAGTCCCATTCAAATTTCAGAATTTATAAACAAACAGACTTATTCGCTCGGATGTTGACTCATGTTGACTCATTCAGACCCAATAAGCTCTAAACAAACACCCCTTGACTCATTCAGACCACTAAGCTCTAAACAAACACCCCGTTAGTATGGTGAATGATTGTGTAATATGTCTCTATTCAGGGATTTCCTAACTTAAGCAAGCAGCGGCACAGGCATAAAGAAATTGTATGGTGAATGATTATGTAATATGTCTATTGGCATAAAGGTTTATGAATCTGATCCTTCATTAATAATTTTGACATACTTCATCCTAAATTTAGGCTACTGAGAAACTGCAACATTTCTGGACAAATCTCTACATACATCTGGCAACTGGAAGTTATAGACACATTGCAAGTAATGCATGACAAATCTCAGAGTGACCGGGAATATTTGATTTTCATATTATACCAATATGATGTCCAAAGTTGCTTTGTTGGATATACGTACATTGATAGGGCTGTAAATAAGATACTTATCTGCCTATATGCAATGCCTTGTCGATTTAATTGTCTACAAAAGCTAGGTTGGTATTATCTGAGAGGAAATGCTGCCGACTGAAAACGGACCCTTACTGAGTTCCTAATGCGAGATCATGCCAAGCATCCCCTTCAACTTGTGGAGTCTCCTGATCTGATGAGCATAATAAATACACATTAGCTAATACAAGAGCAGTAAAAGTCTTGACGAACAAAGGTGAAGTCAATAAGAAAGCAGTTTATAGTGATGCAGCCATAAACAAGATTGAGTGTAGCACAGCCAACTGTTTCATTGAAATCAATAACAGCAACAGAAGGTCAAAAGCAAAACACAAGTATAAATTATTTGTACTTCTAAAATTATTTTGGCACCTCCACTGTCCACCACAGTTGGATACGAATGTCTATCACATTGGCTTTTATCTTTAACCAGGGACGGAGTAAAATTTTTAACAGCATAAAATATATTCATCACTAAAAAGTAAAATTTCACTATTACAAAACATATTTTTACTAAAACAAAAACAATAAAGTAATAGAATTTGCTTTGACAAAGATAATAAAACATAGCAAAAAAAGTCTTTTAAAACATATCAAAGCTTCGTCAGAACTTGAGGGGGCCGTAGCCTTACAAAATTTTCAAACCAAACCAAATGTACAAGTGAGTTTTATAAAATTTTCAAACTTTGGGGGTGAGTCTTACAAAAATTTCAAACCTGGGGGTGGTGGCCCCCTCCAATATACATGTGGCTCCGTCCCTGTCTTTAACATAGAAATCTTACTAATTCAAGAAAAGTAGGGAGAAAGGTGTGGAGTTTACTCGAATTGAGTGTAAAGATGCGGAAATAACGGTATATAAATACGAGTGTTCATGAATTTATTTCACATGTTCCCTCAAAAAGAACAAAAAAAAGGACCGTTAAATAAAACCTTAATAAAATGTAGCAGGACTATTCTGCCGAAACACACAGAGTATGATGTCACACGAGTGTGTGAATTTCTTTCACTTTTTCTCTCGAAAAAACGACAAAAGAAAGGGTCTATTAAATAACATTAATAAAATGTAGCTGGCCTAATCTGCCCAAACAGAGTATGATGTCATCATGCAGATGGCAATAAATAATATGCCTACTAAACTCAAGAGCAATCATATGTTGTATAGACCATGACTTAAAAAATCTTGTATATGGCTTCAGTATTTCTGCAGTTGAATGCATTGATCTAGACAGAGTCAACTCAATATGATTAACCAAAGGTCAAACACACTTTTTGTTACTAAATAATTATCAGAATCTACCCTAACAATCCTATACCTTTCACACTCATATCAAAACATCGATGAACCTTCAATTTATTAATTTGACTAGTAACAACATACACAGTTTAATAATAAAGCAACATAGCATAGGAATTGAAACAGAAAAACCGTAAACATTCTAAAATGGTATGTTTAAAAGGAAGTTTTTTAATGGTGAAGCAATGGAAGACATACTTGAATCTTCATTGTCCTCAGTTCGAGGAACAAGTACAGGCGGCAGCGGAAGATCTGCAAAGGAAAATAAAAATAACATGGAAAGTGTGCCAAAAGTGACGACGAATGTTACTATGTGAATGCAAGTGCGATGTAAACATGAGAATAAGTAAGAAACATTAGTACCATCATCAGGCAGAGTGTCTCTCATCCATTCCTCATCCACAATATCTATAAGAACACCAAGGCTTACTTCTGCCATTCCAAGTCTATGAATTCCCTCTGTAATCACTGATGTAGGACATAAATTGATGAGCAAATAATTAATTGGAAGTGGTAAATCAATGAACTAGGGTGATCCAACCACAAGAGAACCACTACTCCTAGGGTTTTCCAACCGCAATAAGGAAAAAAAAAATTGATTGCAACCAATAATTAGGATAATTTCAATATCAAAGTGTCCAATAATATGTCATGACTTACATATTTATAATATAAGAAAAACTATAATAATCCTAAACCCATTAATAATTGGGTCTCTAAATAAATAACTTATAAATAAATAGACAGTGTCACACTGATAAATAAATAACTAAATAGCGAATCATCCACGACGACAATGTCTCATGGATCGATTCCTATCCTCTGCTACAAAAATGAAGTCTCTGACGAAGTGAAAGTCTCGTATCTCTCAAAAAGGTATGGATCAAGACGACAGAACTCCTCAGTACTAAGCCATGTACTATCATTCGGAGGCCTATTACGCCACTTCACCAAAAACTTAACCACCATGCCTGGTCGTTGAACTTTAGCTACTAAATAGGTGATATATCCACCCTTTATAATTCAAGTGTGTTGATTGAGCGCCCAAGGGAGGCCCCAGCCCTTGCCAAGCATCACCACTGCTGCTGCCATAGGCAGCAGCCCTGCTCCAACATGCCTAATTTGAGGCCTTATAACTTTTAACTCATCTACTAAATTAAAACAAACTTTAAGTATTTTATACATACCATATGAGAATGCATTTTAGAGGTTATAACCTTTTCATTTCAGATTTGATACACAGCTCAAAACAGTGTTCATATATGGCTAGCCACACTAAGTTTTTTTTCTCTTTTACTTTCGTTTTAACTTGAAATTGCTTTTCACTCTAATCTGGTACCTTCAAACCTCCTAATAAACATCACGTATGATGAACAAATCAAGCCCAAGCTTTACTTTGTTCTAATATTCAGTTTTTTAACCAAAAAGTTTTTTTAGAACTTTTATCGAACAGTTGGTAGGCACAGTGCTAAGTTACTAATTTCGCAGCTATTGGTTTACAACATAAACCCATATTAACATCCTTATTACTCCACAGCCCAACCTATCTCTTTATGCCTAAATTTAGTCCAAACACAGACAAAGCATGAATAGTTAAGCAATTAGTGAACTAACAGTTTCTCTTCTTTTTTTTAAACTTTTACTTCATAGATTTCAACATCACTGATATATCACATAAAGATTTCCTTTTCCAAACTTTGCCATCACACTTATTTACAGTTAAATCAATCACTCAATTCGCATAATTAACTGAGTTCACTTTAGCAAACAAATGTTTGTATATATACATAAAACACATATACATTACCTTTGCTTGATAACACTGGAACTGAAATAAGAGTCTTAGGCTTGGCAACCCAAACTGGGCAGGATGAGCCTCGGCAAGCTTGATTGTGCAGGGGAAGGATGACAGTGAGGAGAAGATAAAGAGAGTGATTATTGGATGGAAGAAGAGAAGAGAAGTTGGTTTAGTCTTTTTTTTCCTTCTTACAGCCTCTAAACTGTGATTCTCACTAAAACTTCCTTGCTTTGTTGTCCCATAGCATAGTTGAGTGTAAGTCTAATTTTTTTCCAGGTGAGGACAGCTCCTGCTTCACTTATCGTGTCTATCACTCACTTTTCCTTTTCCCAGCTCCTGCTTAACTCCCTAGCACTCCAACTGATAGCCTAGCTTACTAAGTACTACCTTATTAAATATACAACTTTCTATTGTGCCACCTCCTGTGTTTGTTTTTTTTTTTTAAAACTCCACTTAAGCTAAGCATTCTTAGCCCAATATATATATAATTTATCATAATTTACAAATCTAATTTACACTAAAAAAATATGTATCATGACCTATGCTCCATGATATTTTTCTCATACATAAAATAATCCACTATTATCAAATTTATTTGATATTCTTCATTTAATGCATACTATAAATTTTACATACTCAACTTTTTATTTGCTTCCGATATTCAAATTATTTTTGATTAATTTACTCATACACAGTACTTATATATATTTAATCAATCACAGGTATTCACACCACAGTGCGCATATACACCCATGTACCATAAATATTATTAAAATAATAATTCTACTTGCTAAAATTTTACTTTAATATTAATTTGAAAATTCAAGTTATTACAATATAAGTGTGTGTATCTATACAATCCAAATCAGTATCTCATATTGCACAAGAAGATCATTCCTAAATCGTAGTGTTATACGTATATACAAAAAGTGTGGGGATGCAAGGGGACTGACATTGCTTCACACCAAACTATGAGTTTTACTGTACATGCAAATATATGCAATTTATCTGCACTAGTGTTCAATTTCAGTTTTAATCTGTCCTTGATGGTATGCAAACTCCAGAACTTTCTTCACGCTTGAGAAAGTAAATAGAATACGAGTGAGTGTGCAAGAAGGGAAGAGAGAAGCGTGAACCATAATTTTTGTTTGGATCTGTTCCTTTTTTGGTTTGTACTCCTCAATTTTAGGTGGTCATGAGAAATGCCATTTACATGGTTACTGTGAGGATGGATTTTGGGGTTCAAATCCCTTTTAATATTCTCGTGAAATTATAAATATACTTCTCTTTTACTTCCAAACATTTTATTAAAAAAAATTAAAGAATATTTTCAGATACTACTAATTTACGACACCCTCTACAAATATCCTATTCAAAGGCAATTGAAAAAGAACCACCTGAATTATAGGCTGAATTGAAAAATCCAATTTTTACTTTTTTAACCTAACAATTTAATGTTTAATTAGGAAGACAACAGGGTCTCAAACCAAAATAATAGTCTTATAAATTCAGCTGGAAGTAAAAATAATATCCTAATTGCTAAGAATATATTACAAACATTTCTTTAAAATAGCATATTACTAATATCAGATAAAATTGATTCAAGCTTTCTAGTGGCTATATTTGATAGTCTTTGGCTTAAGTCTTGATCCAATTCAAAATTGTCCTAGACAATTCTATCTTAAAAGGAAAAAAATAAAAATAAAATAGACTGATCCATTCATGATTTCAGGACAATAAAAGTTAAAAAATTGAAATAGTAGAATAATGAGATTACTCTTAATCAAAAAAACCCAATTGCTATTGAGCCACAGATAGTCAAAAACACCAATTTTTTTCAATGGCAAGCAAACATGTAGATTGTATTTTTGAGACTTCGTTAAGGTCTATATGTAACACGTGAAAACCTTTACTATCAGGAGGAGCATAGTGAAGAAGATGTATACTAGCCGTACCTTTGAGTTCGGCTTTCTCTGCAGCGGAACCAATTCACAAGAGAGGGAAGGAGTCGAGTCGAGTCGAGTCGAGAAGGGACTGTCAGTGAGAAGATTAGAAAGATACTCCTTTTATAAAGCCATCAAATTTGGGCTTGCTAGATATTTTTGATGGGCTATAAATTCTTACTTTTTTTAATTTTTTACCTTGTTTACCCCCACAAAAAGAGTAACAATATGTATATATTTATTGTTACTTGTTAAATGGAAATATATTATAATTTTTTCTTGTAAAAGGTAGGAAATGGATAAAATTTTAATTATTTTTTTTGAGTTTAGAATGAGGGAAATGAAGAAAAAAAATTAAACTATAATATTACTATAATATTCTTACATATTAATGTAATAAATAAATGATTTATTTTAAAAAATTACTTTAAGTAATAGTATAAAATATTTAATTTTTTCGTCATTTTCCATCCTTTTAAATCCTCTCATTTTTGGATAAAAATTTTGAGTTAAAAATAAAATTAACTTTACCTTCAAATTTCTCTCGTATTTAGAGGGATTCTAAGAATTTAATTTGATTTTTTTCTTCACAGTCAATTTATAAAAAGAATTTAACACTTAAAATGGGCTGAACTTTCAATATTTTCCGCGGTCCGTCCAATTTCTCAACTTCTAGACCATTCTCTTTCTTATGCTACCAAGGCCAAGGGTGACAATTTTTCAGCTCTAACAGTGAAGCATATTCATTACCGCCGATGGCCGCCGCAGCCAAAATCGCAGCTCGCTCCTCCTCCTCCATCTTCTCCAATCTCTCTTCCTCTTTCTCTCTCCTCAAACACCTCTTCTCAACCTCACCCTCTCACCTCAACACCTCTCCTCCACCCACCGTACAACTATCAACAAACCCATTAACCAAAACACCCATTTTACTAAAACCCCATAAACCCTTCTTCCCTAAACTATTATGCACCAAAATCAACTCTTCCCAATCTTCATCAGACTCTGAAAACTCGGACTCCGAAGAAGAAAACCCAAGAACAGCATTATCAACAACAAAAGGAATCGACAAATCCAAGCTCCCTCCACCTTACGACCCGTTTAACAAGAAACCCCTAATCGAAGAACCCCAAGACCCCAAAAATTTGCAGGAGATTTTCCACAAAATTCGCAACGGGGATGGCCTTCTCAACTTTGCAGCCAAGATGTTCGAAGGATTGTCTAAAGACGGACTCACCCACGAAGCGCTCCAACTTTTCTCGCAAATGAAAGATGGCGGCAATATGCCGGATGTTGTAGCTCACACTGCTGTCATTGAGGTTTATGCCAATGCGGGTCAGGCAAAGGAGGCGTCGAAGACGTTTATGCGCATGCTTGCGTGTGGAGTTTCGCCCAATGTCTACACTTATTCCGTGTTGATAAAGGGGCTGGCGGCGTCTGGTGATAGGAAGTTATTGAAGGAAGCCAGGAAGTATGTAGTGGAGATGTTAGGGAAGGGAATGAGAGTGAATGTGGGTACTTATGTTTCAGTTTTCGAGGCAATTGCGAAGATGGGGATAGCAGAAGAAGGGAAGGAGTTCTTGGAGGTAATGAAGGGGAAGGGATTTGCTCCGGATGAAAACGAGGTGAGAGAGATTTTGAAGGGTAAAAGGGGGCCGGAGTTTAGGAGTGTAATGGATATTTTATTTGGAAAGTGAAATCTAGTGTTTGCACATTGTGGCTGCGTGATTATTATACCAAGTAAAAGATGAATTCCCAAGTAGTTGTCTTCTTTTCCATATTGCTTTTAGTGATAAAATGTGAATTTGAGTTGTAGAAGTTGAGGAAACTTGGAAGACTAAAGGTTTCAAGTTTTGTGGTTTAGTTTTTTGATCATGAGTTCATGCAACTGCTATGAGTACATAATATGTTCTCTCTTTTCTGTTAAATTTATGGTTCTGCATTTTATTTTTTAAGTATTTGTTTTTGTACATTGCGAATCTATAATCATACTATGTCAGGAGATCCCAAGTGTTTGTTAACAACATCCACCGGTAGGATGATGGTGAAACTAGGATAAGAAATGAAGAGAACTTGGTAGATTTTGTATGTTGCAAGTTGATATAGCTTGGGTAGAATCTCCTTTTTTTTTTAGTTGTATTGCGACTTCCCCAAATCCGAGTTAGCTTTAGCTCAGACTTGGTGCTCACGATACCATAAATATTCATTCATTCCTGTATATACCAACTTGTATATACCAACTTAAACGGTTAAACCTGTTTTAGATTACATAATAATCTTACTTACATCCAAGTTTTATAAACCTTCACGTAAACTGAATCCCAAATAATATTACAAAACATAATACTAAAGGAGTTTATTACATAGCTTGGGTAGAATCTCCTTAATTGTATTGTTGGTTTTCATTTGATTCAAGCTTACAGTTACAAGATTCTGGTAGTTAGAAATAAGTCGATTTGCACAAGGACTAATCATCGTTATAGAAGTAAGTTTGATATTTTTGATTTTCACATCTAATATTTCATCCACTGCACTACAATTTCGGCACTAAAAGATAACAATTTGATAGAAAAAGATCAAAAGAATAATAAGGTAAAAAATTATCATACTTCCATTCAGTCAGAAGATATCATCAGTGCTATCTAATCGGTTGAATAATTCATCCTATCATCTGAATTTTGATAGCAAAAGGAGTCGCAACTCGCAAGATGAGGACAAATTAGATTTGCTAATTTAGCACCAACTAAATATTCTTTTTCACAAAGATTAATCATAATGTTGCCAAAAGCATCAAAGCAACTGGCATACGAAAAACATACATGTAATTGAGTGGTGTGTGTTGGAATTGGGGACTCAGGCAGAGAATTTGAAGCAGCTTGTCCCTAATTTTCTCCAGGTTCATTTTCCTGAGCTTCATACACCTCTTGATCATCTTTGGGTCAATAACAAAAATATAATGCAATGCCCAGTAGAAGCACTCGTAGCAGTAGCCTTTCACCGTCAACCGCAACACAATGAAGCTGATTTAGCAAGAAATAACTAAAAACCTAGCTTCTTGGGGCATTCTGATGCCCTGTGCCCAGACTGCCCACAGCTGAAACATGCACTCCCGAAGCTTCTGATATTAGGCAAGAAAATGCAAGATCAGACAACATGAATTTTAAACCATAGATTGTGCATCATATGGCAGATATGAACTATGAAGTAATTGTCCATGTTGTTTAAAAAAAACAAAAAAAAAACCGCCAAGTACAGTAGTTATACATGCTTCCCTAGACTTTTAATGAATGACTACAATACTGTGTTTAACCCTCAAATTATCTTACACAACGAAAATACCTGTCATTATTTCCATAAGATGGTGAGCGTGAAGATCGTCTATCACTGATTAGCCAATCACTCCCACTGCTTCTTGAGGTCTGTGACCAACTGTTACCACCACCACGCCCGCCACCCCAACCACCACCTCGCCTCTCGTCATCACCATCAGAGTACCGACCCCCACCTCGGCCACGGGAGGTACTGTAACTTCTGCGGTCCCTTGGACCTCCTCCTCGCATACCCCTGTCTCTGTTTGAGAATCTGCCGTAGTTATCATTTGCTGGCCCATCATCTTGCAATGCGGGCAACTGTACAAAATGTAAACCTTCAATGAGTACTTAACATTGCGAATGAGATAATGGTTAAAATGGAGTGCATGAACCAATAGATAAAATCAGATGAATAATATTAGCCGCTAAAGCCATGATTGTTGCAATAAAGGGGTCATATATATGTAGACAGTGACCACAATTGAAAATTAACCTTGGTGATTTTAGAAATGGTGTTTCCAGGTGGTATCTGCTTATTCAGCAGCTCTTTTGCAATCTCCTCAGGAAGATCAAAAACAGCACCTTGAACCTGTGAAAATATAACGTCACACACAAATTCATGTCAATAGAGGAACTTTGAAACAGGATTAGCCAAATATCTGTTCAATATACACACCCTTGGATCTGCAATTATGTGTTTTTCCAATTTCATCAGCAGCAGTTGTATATACAGAAGATAAAAATCCAATTACAGATCCAGCGGACAAGAACCCTCTAGCATAAACAGGATCACGAGTCAGCTGCAATGTAACTTTTCCCTATGACAGAAGTGTAAAATCAACATTGATAATTAGTTAAACTGTAGCAAATCATACAATGGCAATGTAAGAAACATATGATAAATAACTTAATAACTCACAGAGACTTTACTAAAAGACCCTGTAAAATTTAAGGGGTCCTATTGTGTAGTACCTTTGAGCACCTAATCAATACATTCAATTAAGATACAAGCATATTTCAATGACATAAACAGTAGCTATTTTAAAAATTGTTAATCCATAACTAACCTGCTCATATGAAATAAGAGATCGGGATGAGGGAGGTCGCGAAAAACCACTCAATTGTGCTATTGCAGCTGCAAGAGCAGTCGTTCCTCGATCAATTTTTGTGCAGTTGGGGTAAAGAACTCCACAGACTCGGGATGAACTCCATTAAGGGTGGCAACAACTTGCTCAGCTGATGACTCCAAAACCTCTTCGACAGTTGGTGGACTAATAAAATCAAACTTGCACCCCACATCACGCTCAAGTGAGCTGATCGTTCTCCTCTGGTTATTAGTGAACATCAGAATGGCTGAACCTTCTTTTCCTGCACGTCCAGTGCGACCAGAACGATGAACAAATGTCTCTGCGTCATTGGGTAGTTCATAGTGGATTATCTGGAGGAAATAGAGCAGATGAGCAAAAACATTATTAAAAAAGAAAGTTTGTAGCAAATTGTGCACAGAAACCCCATAAAAAAACCCCATTAATTATTTTAAGATACAAAAGTCAGAATGGAAATCAACCAACTCTGTATCTTTCAAGTAAACACACATCCAAACAAACCAAGCCAGTTGTGAATCATAACATTAGCACAACAAATAAATATAACATGATAAATATAATAAAACGAATCAAGAATGTGCACTTTTCAACCTGTGCACTATATCAAAAACAATCAAGCGAACAAGTATAAGCTGGATTTCTGTAATTAAATAGCACCTGCTAATTCCTTGTACTGATGAATCATAGCATTGTGATTCATAGATGTATCATACAAGCATATAAATCCATAATTGCAAAGTAACTTCTTCACATGGTGAACTATCTAGAAATTTGCACAGTAAGTAATACAATTGTTTAGTCTTGAACAATATACATCTTCAGGACCATATATAACTAAATGGACGCTTGCTTTTCATAACTGATTCTCATGCAGATGATAACAGCTTGTCCGGCGTTATTTTCTTTTCACGTATCTCGCATGTATTTACAGGAATGACTTCAAAATACAACACTCCTTAGCAAGTGGGTATAGGCGAAGCTAATGTTATGGATTCCTAGACAATTTTTTGAGGTGTGGGATATAAATTCTGTAACTGAGAATAAGTTTACTTTTTGGCAGTTTCTCTGTCTAAATCTCCATCATTTAGCTCTACTTTGGCTGATTCCATTTATATCTCTTATGTACCTGGGTTTCCCCTCTCCCCCAAATGGCACATTATTAAAGAATTGTTTTAGTTATAAGGTAAAACAAAAAGGGGAAAATGCAAGGAGATTATGGAAGTTACAAAATTTGAAAGCCAATATTTTAAAATTATCAAAAGTTTAAATCTCTCATTATGAACAAGTCTGAAATAAAAAAATTTGCATAAAATGTGACAGCACCTGATATTGAGAGGGGATGATAAGAAATGTCATTGACTTACTAAATCTACATTTGGGATATCAAGCCCGCGAGATGCAACATCAGTGGCAACAAGCACAGTGAATTTCCCTTGCCGAAATCCATTTAGAGTTCTCTCCCTCTGATGTTGAGATATGTCACCATGCAGAGCCTCTGAAGCAATGCTATTTGTCAATGCCATTGAGACTTCATCAGCATCTCGTTTTGTCTGTGTGAAAACAATGGTCTTCCCACCCTTTGCATATACCTATAAATATTCCAAAAGCACTCTAAAATCAATTTTATGAAACTTCTAGACATTTTGCTAACTTTACTAATGATTGACTTGACACTGAAGGAAGCAAGTCAATTGAAAAAAAAAATGTTAAACCATACCGTTACGAGATCACCAAGAATACTGCGCTTTGAACTTGAGGTGGTTGATAGTGCATAAAGCTTAATCCCCTCTGCAAGCTTTTCATCTTGGTCACCAACCTAACGTGTAAAAACCAACAAATAACATATAAACAAAATTCAGAATAAGTCTGCCAAAATAATGGTTTGATAAACATACACATGACGGATGTATCTCAAGGAAATGACATATACAAATGCGCAGAAGGGGGGAAGGATAGAAACAAGAAAAGAAAACTATACCTGTAAAAACAGAACACAAGTACCATAACACGTAAATAACAATATCATAACATAACCAATTCACTAATTTAGATAGTGACACATTAGATTGCTCATTGACGGTTTCAAAGTCGGGTTCTCAATTCAACCCGACTTTGAAAGCGTCAAAATATTAAAATGAACAACAATATGAGTTGATTCTGTACATGTACGAAATATATACATTGGATGTGAATATGTGTCATGCCCAAGATGCAGAACAAACAATATTGATGCATGTACCCAAAAAAACACATCAAAATGGTACCTTATTTCAAAGACTGAAAGTAGAAACAGAAGGTTCTAATATGTATACATCCATGCCATATTCCTAAAATGTTTGAGCAAATAAAGTGAAACTTTGAGTAGTGGAGGAAGATGTAGGAGTTAAAAAGTAAAGTACTTACCAAATCAATGGTCAAAGGACTATTCAAATATTTCCTGGAGAGTTTCTTAACCCAACCAGGCATAGTTGCAGAGAAAAGCATACTTTGCCTCTCTGCAGGAATCTTTTCTAGAATCACCTCCACATCTTCCTCAAAACCAACAGCAAGCATTTGATCGGCTTCATCAAGGACCAAGAACTGAACCTCTCCCAATTTGAGGCTGTTACTGTTGATAAGATCTATAATTCTACCTGGAGTTCCAACAACCACATCCGCTCCGCGTGAGAGAGCATTTTGCTGTGAATTATAAGAAACTCCTCCATAGACACAAACAGTGCTCAAATAAGGTGCAGACTCTTTGATTTCATTCTCTACTTGCTTTGCTAATTCCCTTGTAGGTGCAAGTACTAGTACCCGGGGAAGTCGACCAGACCGCCTTCAAGAAACAAATAGAGAAGGAAAATGTATTATATTAACTCAACTAATAATGGTATAAAATTTGGATTTTAGATCTATCATTTCGCAAGTACCTCTGAGAAATCCTTTCTTGATCATCCTCATTAAGACGTTTTATAATAGGAATACCAAAAGCTAATGTCTTCCCTGTCCCAGTCTTTGCACGAGCAATTAGATCTCTACCTTCCAGTGCAGGCATTAATACGGCTCTCTACATGATTAAGGCAATAAAAATTTAACTTTATGCCTACATGCAATATGTGTATTTACCACGGGTACAAGTTAAACTGAGAGAGTTGAGGAAGGATTGGGGGAAATAGAGAGAGTTTCACAAAAGAACCAAACAATAAAGTACCAAAAGACTGAAGACAAACAATAAGGCTTGTTAAAGACGATGAAAATTAAACACTAAAAGTTTTTGTGCTAATTTACTGCAAGTAATTTTAATGTCGAAGAACTAAATATGAAGAATATTATACAGTTAAATTTTAATATCCATTCACTAGAAACGTTCACTGACCCGACTTTCAGTAGTGAAATTAATACCGGCAATTAGATTTCATTATAAGTGATAACCCTCACACATTATTAAACGTTTTAACAAACAAAATGCAAGGATTTCACTATTAGACAATCATCAGAACCTTGAGAACAATTGAATAGAAAATATTAAGTTGCTCACACAAATGAGAACAAAAAAAAAAGCACCCCCTCAAATGTACTTAATACTAGTGGTACAGACTATTCTTTCTCCATGTAAACTACCTAAATCTCGTCCACCAAACATATCCAACCCTGTAAATTGCCAGTATAAATACCAAAAGAAAGACATTTCTTAGACAAAGTTGGACCATCACATCTTCTGCGAGACTCAAATCTCGTAAACAATACCTTTTAGATGTTCATAGTCAGTATAACTATAGTTGCACATTCTTAATGTTTTGCCTAAATCTGTGATAAATGATTAGTATATTAAACCAATTTTTAAACTAGACACTGGTTCTGAATACAACTTTACATACATAAATCTAATTCTAGTCAATTTTGCCTTGCTAACAAACCAACTTAAGAGTTTATTATTAAACCACTTTGTTTAGCTCCATTTCCACACCCATCTACAAATAAATTAAACTACTTTAAGTGCTTGGAATTGGGTATAAACATCAGCCATATAATAGCAAACTTCAAGTACACATACCCAAAACTAGATAATATATTTAAGAAACTAAAAATTTAAAATACAAGACAGAAATGTAAAATATTTCAAAAAACAAATTGCTGACTTGGATTGGGAAAAGCTGTGTAATCCCTCTATTTGCAAGTGTCTCGACAAGCTTCTGAGGCAAACCCAGCTTAATAATCTCAAGTTCATCACCACTAGCACTTTGAATGGACCCCACATCATCATCTTCAGACTCGTACTCATTCTCACTCACATTCAAAGAATCCTTTCCAAACCCACCAAGACCCCTAAACGCTTCTTCACTTAAAACCAAAGAATTCGGGGTGGCAATTGCCGATGCAACAAAGGAAGAACACCCACAACAAGCGCCACGGAGGGAAACGGAGGATTTGAGGGCAGTGAAGTGGGATTTGTTGTTGTCTGAAGAAAAGGGGAGGGGAAAGGGAGGAATTGTGGTGGGTCTTTTGGTGAGTTCTTGATATGGGGTTTGGAAAATGGAGGAGATACTTATGATGGAGGAAGAACAAGCCATCACTTCGGTGATGGATATGGAGGTGGAGGAGGAGGTGGAGGTGGAGGTGGAGGCGGAGGCGGAAGGATAGAGGGGAGAAGATGATGACAAGGGCGAGAGGTTTATGTAATGAATGGTACTTAAACCTCCACCTTGATTATTATGGACTCACTTGCAACTTATACCTTATGGGGGATATTTTAAGAGTTTAAATTTGATAATATTATATGTACAAAATGGGTTTAGGATTCCTTTAAATAGGGGTGTTCAACCGATTTTTATCAGATCGAACCGAACCGATACCGAACAGGACCGAAATTGAAACCGTCTAAATTTTGATACTGATACCGGTTGGACCGGTATACCGAACCGGTGGTACCGGTTCGAAACCGATTTTTACCAAAATTAATATAATTATTATTTTATTATTATTATTATTTTATTATTATTATTATAATCATTATTTTATTATTATTATTATAATCATTATTTTATTATTATTATTATTAATAATAATAATAATAATAAATTAGAAAATCGGTATAACCGGTCCGGTTCGATTTTTACCGAACCATAAAATCGTCGAACCGAAACCGGTATCGAAAAATCGGTATATACCGGTTTTTTTATATCAAACTGGACCGGCTCTTTTATATACCAAACCGACCGGTTCGGTTCGAAAAAGCGAAAAATATAAAAAATCGAAACAAATAAACAGCCCTACCTTTAAATAAATAAAAATGTTTAATATAAATATTTTTATCGATGATGTATTATAATTTTAAGATAACTCGTGTATGTACGGATAATATATTAAACTTGAACTCATATTTAAAAAAAACTTATATTTTAACTCCAAAGGCATTTTCTTAACTTTGTTTTTTGTTTATCGACTAGTAATAGTCCCGTACCTCCGGCAATATGAAAATATTTATAGTAAAAAGTTAATTTTTTTTATAAGTAAAATGTGATAATTTCATTTTTTTATATTAATGTGATATCTATTTATTATTAATATGAGAAAAGTATTGTAAAATTATCCCTTATATTTATAAAAATATTTATTAATATGAGAAAAGTATTGTGAAATTATCCCTTATATTTATAAAAATATTCATTTTCATATAATATTTTATAGTAAGATATTTTATAGTAAGATGGTAAGTAATATTTTATCCAACCCAGCATGGCAGCATGAGAGAGAGAGTTATTACCTTCAAAGTTTTTTGAAGGGTTAGATTTATCCCAAAGTTTTGATGGTCAAGATCTTTTAATATGATTTGAACGAAAAATTAAGTATATTCAAAAACACTTCTATTTTGTATAGATAGATATATTTTTATTTGTTTAAAAACTATAAGTTTATATGTATTTTTTATTATTTTGACAATATTTTATCACATGAAGATGAGATATATAAACAATAGCATTCATTTTATATTATAATTGTTGATCCTCGTACGAATTTGTCTTTACTCATATACAAAGAAATGGTAATGGTATTATTTGATGGGATGCATGTGACGCCCTTAAAATAAGTATACATTACTCATTTTGAGTCGTCAATAACATTGTACAGAAATAATTACAACTTTATTAATACAACATATAAACTGTGAGTTTAAATACAAATATTACCATCTAGACAATATTCACACTCAAAAAAGTCCTCATTACAATTATTGGTACATTATTTATAAAAATGGTGAGGACTACTAAACAATTTTCTAGAACCATCATTCCACACCCCGACTTGAACTCGTTACATTCTCGCCTCCTGAAAAGAAAAATGGAACAAAAAGGAAAAGAATGAGTTCAACTAGCCCAATAAAGAATATTATGACTAAGATAATAAAGAACGAATTATCGTTAGTCTTCAATAGGGAAAAATCTGATAAAATACAATAGACAACAAGTTCCAGATCAATATTTGCGGCGGAAATAATAATTCATAGATGTGTTACGTAGAGAATGAAATCTACTATAATCTATGAATTTAAAAGTATATCATCATTATTTTATCCCTGTAACATCAATCAATATTCATCTTGAATCAAATATTAATCTTTGCACTACAGGCCAACGATATTCATCAGTTGGTCATGTTCATCTCAACACCTGTTCATCTTTGCACTATAGGCCAAAGATATTAATAAGAAAATCATTAATCTTTGCACTACAGGCCAACGATATTCACTAATATCATCATTTAAGACTGGGGATAATAAAAAATATTTTAAAGAAAACAAATCCAGTGAAACAATAGAACAAATATCAAGGATTCGTACTTTAAACAATCTGAGTTCAAAAATACTTCATAAATAATCATAACGGAGTAAAATTCAAAAATGATCAAAATATGGATACAAACAAAGCTAGTATCCATAATAGATATTTTGGATAAAAAACGAAAAAATAATTTTTCTGTGAATAGTGTCGTATTCGTGAATAGTGCCGTATACGCGAATAGTGTTGTATACGTGAATAATAACCCAAACACTAAAAGACAAGAATTTCTCAAGAAAAATATTACCAATAATCCGGCATAATGATATTAGAAGAAATAATATCATTTTAAAAAAATATAACATCCCTTATCTTGAAAAAACTGTACTTCTAGCTGGAATACCGAATATAGTGTTGAAGGAAACTTGCACCGTATAGCAACAATCAAAATATCAAAATACTCACAAGAATACGCTCGATAATATAGAGAGAGAAAGGGAGAGAAAACTTCAGTTTATGGTGTGATTTTTAATTCTAACATTTAGTAGTCTTCACTATTCTGTTAAATAGTGTGACAATAAATGTAAGGATGACTTATTTTGAGAGTGGATATTGTCTAGAAGATAATATTTGTATTAAAACTCACAGCTTTCTTATTGTATATTAAAGATTGTATTTGTTTTCTGTACCATGTATTTGGCGACTCAGAATAGGTGATGTATACCTATTTTGGGGGTGTCACAGTTGGTATCAAAGCCTAGGAATATGATCCATGGCTGAGATGTGAGACAAGAACTAGGAGGGGAGAGACGGGAAATTCCTTCGCTGGTATGGCCTACATAAGTTTATTTGATATTTAATTGGTCGGTCAGAGTTTATGGATAATATGTGATATGTTAATTGACCCTTGTTTTGTGGCAGTATTTGAAAATGGCATCTGAGAATATTGAGAACATCAATGGAGCACAGGAGACCGTTGAGTCTCCACAGATCAATAATCAGGACAATGTGCATCAGGAAGGCGACAATCCTCATGCAAACAACAACACTGACCAAATGATGAACGATGTAATATTCAGAGGCTTTCTGCAATTCATGCAGCATCAGGCAAGAGAGACTCCTGTCCGAAATGCGGGTGGAAACACTGACAACTCTCGAACGGTCCCCGCCAAACAGTTCAAGGAGCTGGGACCACCGGAGTTTTTTGGAGAGCCAAAACCACTTATGGTGGAGACGTGGATAAAGCAGATCAACAAGATATTTGATGTCTTGGGTTGCTCCGAGGAGTAAAAGGTTTCCTTTGCCACTATCATGTTGCAGGCAGAGGCAGATTACTGGTGGGAATCTGTAAAGCGTACTCAACATGCCGCACTGAAGATGTCTTGGGAGAAGTTCCAATAACTGTTCAACAACAAGTACTTTCCCGAAAGTATCCGTCATATGAAAGAGGTAGAGTTCATTAAACTGGAACAAAACAACATGACCGTGTCGCAGTACGAAGCTAAGTTTGCCGAATTGTCCTGATTTGCGTCCCATTTGGTTGATAATGAGGAGAGAATGACGCGAATGTTTCTAAGAGGTTTAAAACCCGAGATACGTCAATATCTTATCTCTCATAAACTGTGTTTGTATTCAGATGTTGTTAATAGAGCTCAGTTATTGGAGCGCTATAATGAGTCAGCCCGACCAAAAGACAGCAGCCGAAAAAATGATAATACCAGTGATAACAGTCATCGAAGCGATGACAATAAGCGTGGAGGGAATCAACATGCTAGAAATGGTAACCACTTCGGTGGTAATCATGGCCAAAGCAATAAGAATGGACATTTCAAGAAGAGGAGATTCAACAATGATGGAAAGACGTCAGCATTTTCGTCTTGGATGAGAAGAGAAAATTAGAACTACAATTATGATTATGAGTTATTCACATGACTGTGAACAGGATCTGTTGATTAATGTTACAGGGTTAAAGCATTGTTGGTGGACTTTTAACATGGAGAAGATAATAGACTTTATGGTTTATTTGACTCTTCTAATGGATTGCTCGTTTCGCTGTAACTATGGTTGAATAGTTTTATCATCTACCATATGTTCTAAATATCTGATTTATTACTGATGAAGGCTATTGATAATTTAATTATCTTTAGTTATGATATTATTTACTAGGCTAGTTGTGCTCACCCCTTTTGCTTCACAATTCCTTTCAGGTAATAAAAGTGTAGCTGGGTCGAGCGGTGATAACAAGGGAATAGTGTGGTGGTCCGAAATAATCAAAGTTTCTCAACACATTATAAAAATGGCATGACATACAATATATAATTGTATTAAGGACCTAAGATGTGTGTGTAGTATATTATACGTCACTTAATAATTGATTTTGGGGAACAACAATAAGGTGAGGTGAACCCAACTTTGGAAGGGTGTTTTGCCACTATCATACAAGATGTCTAATGACATACAATCTCGTGTTATCATAAGAAAGGGTTGTGCACGTCCACAGCTGAGTATATCTACGAGCACTACCTATATGATCTTGGAGTTGGGTTGAAACATAATGTTCAATCGTAGACGGTGGAGATAATTATATGTTAAGAGAAGACTCACCATTGGAAGGAACATTATAGTAATCTTCTCATTTTTCTTTGGGGTCTATTGGATCAACCAAGGATAATTCTCTGGACATATGATATCTATCATAACTTAGATTCATGGCCTCCTATGTACGAAGGTTTTCTTGAGCACTTCCCAAAGAATTTATTTTCTAAAACAGTTCTAGATTGTACCTTTATGTAAGGTATCACTGTGAGGTGCTGTCCATAGTTGGGACATGAGTCACAATTGGTATTAAAACTCACAGTATATGTGTTGTTATATTTTACATAACAATTGTAGTAATAAAGTTGTAGTTATTTTCTATACCATGTATTTGGCAACTCATAATAGGTTGGATGGATTTGACCTATTTTGGGGGTGTCGCATTTGGTATCAGAACTTAGGGATATGATCTCTAGCGGAGATCCGGGATTAGAACTAGGAAGAGAGAGACGAGTAATATCCTTGCTAGTGTGTGTCCTATCTAAGCTGAATTTTCTTACTTAAGTTGACAAATTGTGATATATCAATTAACCTTTGTTTTGAAGCTGTATTCTAGAATGATATCTGAAATACAGGAGATGAGCAATGGAGAAATCATGAGGACAGGGAAGATGGAATCTGAAATGAAAGCAAGGTATTCTCAACTCTTTGAAATACAAGGTACGTAAATTTCAGGGATGAAATTTCATAAGGAGGAGAAATTGTAAGACCCCGAATTTTATGAAATAAATTATTCAATTTTTCTTATAATTATTATTTTGGTAAATGGTTAAATTGATAAAAAAGTTAAAGTTAAGGATAATATATATAAAATTTTCAAAATACGCAAGTGGTTATAAAATACTCATTTCTATTGGGGAATATTCGTTTGGTCGTGGAATATTCTTATTGTCGAGGAATATTCGTACGATGGCACAGCCATTAGTGGGCCCCATAACAGAATAACCGTCGGATAAAGAAAATGACAAGTTTGAGTTTTTATAAATAACGGCGTAGTTGTTACCGTTAACACAGTTGGAATACCTGGTTGTTAAAATACAGTAATACGCGTGGTTGCACAGTAGAACACGGTATTGCACAGTATTTTTGAATTATTGATTCTTACGTAAGAAGGCACTACTCAATAATTGTTACAGTAATTACTGTCAATATTTTATTTTATTGGTTCAATAATCGTTGCGTTGATATTTTATATTATTGTTGTTTCAATAATTGTCATTTCACAGTATTTTCATTATCAGATCAATAATTTATATTATTTGGATAACATTATTGACAATGTCTAGAAAGTTCTGTCAAGGAGAGGTTTGGTCACCTAATTGCGCGCCAGTAAGGAGAAATCCTTATTGGAAAACACCCTCTTTTCTGGGAACGACCTGATTGTCATAATTGTGATTCTGTAATATTATTTGTGAATAATTAATTATTGATTTATATGATATGGAAATATTTATTTGATGCGGATATAAATGATAGATTTATTTATGTGGTCATAAATGAAGGAATTAATATTGAGGTGTTTTATCAGTATTTTTGTCGGTATGGAGGTATTAAAAGATCAAATCGGTATTCTTAAAGCTCTTTTTCGTGAGTTATAATTTTTAATCCGACAGTTGGATATTTTTTGTTTTTGGATATATTATACATATATAAGTTGATTATATGTCCACAAATTTTGAACCGTTGAAAATTAGCGAATGATTTGTTATGAATTTTACAAGGTGTTGAAAATCATTAGTTTGTGGATTTTGAATATTTTTTATCTGGAATTTGGAAAAACTTAAAGCTACTAAGTTGTAGAGAATTCAATTTCGTGTGAAATGGAAATAAAATTCGTATTTTTCTGATTAACGGGCTATTTTCTATGAATTACTGAAGTTTCAAAAAATAAAATAATTTTTATTAAATTTTGGTGGGACCCATTTTGGTTGATGTACTAAAATGTGCTGGAAATCAATTGAGGTGTGTTGAATTGGTTTTCAAGAATGATGGGCTTCATAGCAGCATGCGTAGAATAATTAATATTATTATTTTATTAATTTGGTCTCCTTTGGCATTCTAGCATTTTTCTATAAATAGGCGCTTAAGTTAGAATTAAAAATCACACCAGAAACTAGTTTTCTTTCTTTCTATATTGTCGAGCGTATTTTTGTGAGTATTTAGATACTTGGAGAGTTGCTATTCAGTGAAAGTTTCCTTCGGCTTTACATCCGATATTCCAGTCAGAAGTACTGCTCTTTTGAGGTAAGGAATTTTAAGGGTTATTATGTTTTTCAGTTTAGTAATTTTTTCAGACCTTTAAAAATTCTGGAATAATTTAAAATAGTAACTTGATGAGTTTTCTTGATTGTGTCCAAAAATGACAATTTTTGGATATATAGATTATGAGTTATGGATTTTATGAGAAAAGACTATTTTAAAAGTAAACCCTTATAACTCCTTCTTGTTAACTCCAAAATTGGTGAAATTTTTATTGGGAGTACATCTATATAACATCAGTATATTCTGTAAATTTCGGAATTTTTGGACAAAAGTACAATTTATGATAAATGTCTAAATATTCGGCAGTTTTGACCATGTGAAAAATAGTAAATGAATTTTAAAAATTCAAAGAAAAATAAAAGTTCAGTATGAGACTATATTATCTAAATCCCAGAAAAGAAATATTTTGGATCAGATTTGATATTTTTCATGAAAATGGACTAGTTATGAATAAATAAATTAAATATGTTATGTGAAGTAACAAAATTAAAAAATAGAATTTTATGGCTTGGGAATCCTATATATGGTATATGCATATTTTTGATGAGGTTGTTGGTTATTGGTGATAAAATCTTATGAGTTTGGCATTTTAGTATGATTAAATGCATTAATTAGTAAAGTGTAAACAATTAAAATAAATTATTTATAAGTTAAGAAATGATTAAAATATTGTGGTAGTATTAATAATATTAGATTATGAGATTATTAAGTGATTTATAATATTTGGATTAAGGTGTTATGAAATCATTGATTTATGAATTTTACTCTTGAAATTTGATGCTGTTGTTGATCGTATTGTTTTTATTATCATATATAATATTTTTATAATCCCGGTTGTAAGACCACAACTTTTATGAATAAAGATGAATTTTCTATAATTATCATTTTTGAATATTATGGAATGAATTTGATATAATATTATAGTTGTGGGTAATATTCTTAAATTTTGCAAAGTACGCAAGTTTTTATATAATATTCGATTGATCTGGGAATATTCGTTTTAACAGGGAATATTCGTACGACGGCACAATCATTGGTGGACCCCACAATAGAATTATTGTCGGATTGAGAAAATGACAAAAATATTTTATGAAAATAACGGCGGAAGTTTTACAGTTAAAACGATTGAGTTACTCGATAGTAAAAGTACAGTAATACGCTTGGTTGCATTGTAGCACACGATATTGATTATTGATGCTTACGTGAGAAGTCACTCAGCTGTGTTCAATTATTACCACCGTAATAGTTGCATGATATCTCACGTTATTTGATTCAATTATTGTTGATATTTTATATATTATTAATCAATAATTGAGATGACAAAGTTATTAATATTATTATTTGCAATATTAACGATGTCTAGAAGTTCTGCGAAGGAGATTTTTGGTCACCTAATTGCGCGTTAATAGGGAAAAATCCTTATTGGAAAGCCCCCTCTTTCCTAGGAACGACCTGGTCGATTAATATTGTGAATTATAATAAAGATGATAAATGTTATTAAAAATATTGAGGGAATTTTTATGAAGTAATTGTTGTGAATTTTGACATATTTTATGGACCCCCACCTATTCATTTTTTAAAATAGTGTGGTATGAGTATGATATATATATATATATATATATATATATATATATATATATATATATATAGGATGTTACGGGTGGGGGGGGGGGATTTGGTTTTAGTGGCATGGAATTATATTATATATATATAATATAAATCAAGTGGGTTGTTTCAAGCAATATCCGTGAACTTTTCTCTTTCAAACATATGGTTTATATATATAATATATATTATATTTAAAAGTTTTTATTTTATTAGAATATCTTATTGAATAGTGCAGCATAGTATCCTTTTTATTTTCCTATAAATAGGATGCTTAGTTAGAATTGAAAACCACACCAGAAGTTCAGAGAATTCTTCTATAATCTTGAGCGTATTTCTTTAGAGTTTTAAGAAGCTTTGAGCGTAGTGCAAGTTTTTTTCAAGAATATCCTCGCCCTACCTGTAAGACCCCAGTTTTTATAAATAAAGATGAATTTTTATAATTATTATTTTTGAATATTATGGAATAAATTTGATATAATGTTATAGTTGTGGGTAATATTTATAAATTTTACAAAGTACGCAAGTTGTTATAAAATATTCGTTTGGTCGGGAAATATTCTTTATGTCAGGGAATATTCGTACGATGGCACAATCATTGGTGGACCCCACAACGGAAGTATTGTCGTAGTTAGAAAACGACAAAATTATCTTTCTATAAAATAACGGCGGAGGTGTTACCGTTAAAACTGTTGAATTACTCGGTAGTAAAAGTACAGTAATACGCGTTGTTGCATAGTAGCACACGGTATTGATTATTGATGTTTACGTGAGAAGTCACTCAGCTATACTCAATTATTGCTACAGTAATTGCTGCATTATATCTCTTATATTATTGATTCAATTATTGTCACAGTATCATCTGTATAATATGTTATATTATTTAAACAATAATTAAGACGACAAGTTATAAATGATTAATAATTGTTGAAAGATTAAATATGTGTTGATTAAAAATAAAATGATTTTTGGTAATTTTTATTCAATCCTTGATGTATATAAAGAGTCTATTATTAGACGTTTGTGGTAAGTTTAATTATTTATGGGGGGCCATATGTCATCATCTAAGAGTCTCTTTCATAAATAATAATTACCTTCATAAATAGTAATTACCTTCGTAAATAGTAATTACATTCGTCAATAGTAATTACCTTTGTAAATAGTAATTACCTTCGTAAATAGTAATTACCTTCGTCAATAGTAATTACCTTCGTAAATAGTAAGTACTTTCGTAAATAGTAATAAATCTTCTATAAATAGAGGCCTAGGGCTTCATTATTTTTCACGAATTCGTTCAAGCTATAGAGAGAGAAAGTATAGAGAGAATAAGAGAGAAAGAAGAAGAGTATTCGGTTACTACACTACTGCAGTATTCAATCTCCTAATAAGGTAAGGGGTGTTATTCTTTCTTCTTGAAGAGAACTTATGTTATTCCATTCTTTGTTATTCTGTTGGAATAACCGGTATACGCGGAATACCCTATACTTGGTGAAATCCTTATGTTATTCCATTCATTATTATTCTGTTGGAATAACCGGTATACGCAGAATACCTTATACTTGGTGACATCCATTTACTATTCTGTCTTTATATTTCTGTCGGAATATCTTGTCTGTGCTATACGCCGGACCTGGTTCCGTCTTTATTATTATTCTGTTGGAACATCCTGTCTGTGTGTTTTACGCCGGACCTGGTTCCATTCTTTATTATTCTGTTGGAATATCCTGTCTGTGCGTTTACGCCGGACCTGGTTCCGTTATTTATTATTCTATTGGAACATCCTGTCGGTGTTAATTTCACCTGACCTGGTTCCGTTATTATTATTCTGCTAGAATAACCTGTCTGTGCGGTCTATCGCATGCATGGTGATTTCTTTTGTTATTCCATTCTTTATTATACTCAGTTGGATAAAACTTTGACTTCTATACTCCATGAAATTAGTGGAATATCCTTGATATTTGCACTTCATCCAGTATCTTTTCATGAAAATATTCTTCTGAGCATTCTTGAATTTTACACCACAAAACAGTATCGTGTTGACAATTTGGACGTTAATAATTCCTGGATAAAATAATTCTTGAACTTGTTTTATTGAATTCTTATATCATTGTCATCATCCTCATATTTATATTTTGTTGAAATTCATCTGTGGCCTGTAGTGCATAGATGGACTTGGTATGATTATGACCAGGGATTATTCGGTGTAATCATGACCGTAATATTATAAATGATGTAAAAATTAAAAATCCTCATTGGCCCGTAGTGCATTGATGGACAGTTGTTGGCATGATCATGACCATTAATGAATACACAAATATTCTTGGCCGTAGTGCATGAATAATTGTGGTCGTGATACTAAAGAATATCCTTGGCCGTAGTGCAGGGGTGATTCGATGATGTGGAATATTTATTAAGCTGAGTCTCAGCTATAACAGTGATGAAAAACCTTTTAAATCGTAAAAGATAGTAGATTTTATTTTCTACTTGACTCTTTTAATGGATTGCTGATTCTGCTGCAGTTAAACTTGATGTTTATTATATTTTATCAGTTTAACACTATTGAAGGCTAATGATAATTTATTCTGCATTATCTTAGTCATAATATTTCTTACTGGGCTAGTTGAGCTCACCCTTTCTTTCACTGTTCTCTTCAAGAAATGAGAATATAGCTGGGACGAGTCGGGGAACGGAGTGATGGACCAAAGAATAGTATTAGTAGTTCTCATTATTCTGTTAAATAGTGTGACAATAATTGTATTGAGGACTCCTTTTGAGTTTGTATGATCTCTAGTAGACAATTATTGTATTCAAACTCATAGTTGTATTTTGTCGTATTATACACGACAGTGGTATTAGTAAGTTGTATTTTAATTCTGTACCATCTATCTGACGACTCAAGATGGGTGATGTATACCTAATTTTGGGGGCGTCACACTACCAGTCAGAATACTCTTCTTTTACGGTAAGGAGTATTATTTATTTCTTTCGTCTTCATTAAGATAACTTCTGTTATTCCATTCTTTATAGTATGTTGGAATAACCTGTCTATGCGAAGTACTGCATACTTGGTGAAATTCTTCTGTTATTCCATTCTTTATTATTATGTTGAAATAACCTGTCTATACGAAGTACCGCACACTTGGTGAAATTCTTCTGTTATTCCATCCTTTATTATTCTGTTGGAATATCCTGTCTGTGCGTTTTACGCCGGACCTGGTTTCGTCTTTATTATTCTGTTGGAATATCCTATCTGTGAGTTTTACGCGGACCTGGTTCCATCTTTATTATTCTGTTGGAATATCCTGTGTGTACGTTTTATGCCAGACCAGGTTCTGTCTTTATTATTATGTTGGAACATCCTGTCGGTGCGAATTTCGCCTGACCTGGTTCCCTTATTTATTATTTTGTTAGAATAATCTGTCTATGCGAAGTACCGCATGCATGGTGATTTCTTTTATTATTCCATTCTTTATTATACTTAGTTGGTTAAAGTTATATTCTTGATATTTGCGCTTCATCCAGTATCTTTTCATGGAAATATTCTTCTGAGAATTCTTGAATATTAGTCTATAAAGAAGTATCATGTTGACAATTTGGACGTTATTAGTTCCTAAATAAATTAATTCTTGAACTTGTTTTATTGAATTCTTATATCATTGTCATCATCCTCATGTTTATATTTTTTTGAAAGTCATTTGTGGCCTGTAGTTCATAGATGGACTTGGTATGATTATGACCAGGGATTATTCGGTATAATCATGACCGTAATATTACAAATGATGTGGTAAAAGTCCTCATTGGCCCGTAGTGCATTGATGGACAGTTGTTGGCATGATCATGACCATTGATGAATACACGAATATCTTTAGCCCGTAGTGCATGGATAATTTTTGGTTGTGATACTAATGAATATCCTTGGCCGCAGTGCAGGGATGATGTGGATTATTTATTAAAGCTGAGTTCCAGCGATAAAAGTGATGAAAAACCTTTTAAATCATAAAAGATAGTAGATTTTATTCTCTACTTGACTCTTTTAATGGATTTCTTGTTCCGCTGCAGTTAAACTTGATGTTTGTTATATTTTATCAGTTTAACATTGTTGAAGGCTAATGATAATTTATTCTGTATTATCTTAGTCATAATATTTCTTACTGATGTAGTTGAGCTCACCCTTTCTTTCACTGTTCTATTCAGAAAATGAGAACGTAGCCCGGACTAGTCGGGGAACGGAGTGACGGTCCAGAAGATAATATTAGTAGTCCTCACTATTCTGTTAAATAGTGTGAAAATAAATGTAATGAGGACTCTTTTGAGTGTGGATATTGTCTAGATGACAATATTCTTATTAAAACTCTCAGTTTATATTTTGTCGTATTTTACACGACAGTTGTATTATTAAGTTGTATTTAAATTTTGTACCATGTATTTGGTGACTCAGGATGGGTGTTGTATACCTATTTTGGGGGCGTCACAGTTGGTATCAAAGCTTAGGGATATGATCCCTGGCTAAGATGTGAGACAAAAACTAGGAGGGGAGAGACGGGGAATTCCTTTGCTAGTATGACCTACCTGAGTTTATTTGGTATTTAATTGTTCGGTCAGAGTATAGGGATAAAATGTGATATGTTAATTAACCCTTGTTTTGTGACAGTATTTGAAAATGGCATATGTGAATGTTAAGAACATCAATGGAGCACAGGAGATCGTTGAGTCTCCACAGATCGATAACCAGGACAATGTGCATCAGGAAGGCGACAATCCTCATGCAAACAACAACACTGACCAAATGATGAAGGATGGAATGTTTCGAGGCTTCATGCAATTCATGCAATAGCAGGCGAGAGCGGCTCCTGTCCAAAATGCAGGTGGAAACACTGGAAACTCTCGGACGGTCACCGCAAAACAGTTCAAGGAGCTGGGACGACCGAAGTTTTTTGGAGAGCCAAAACCACTTAAGGCGGAGACGTGGATAAAGCATATCAACACGATATTTCATGTCTTGGGATGCTCCGAGGAGTAAAAGGTTCCCTTTTCCACCTTCATGTTGCGGGCAGAGGCAGATTACTGGTGGGAATCTGTAAAGCGTACTCAACCTGCCGCACTGAAGATGTCTTGGGAGAAGTTCTAAGAACTGTTCAACGATAAGTACTTTCCCGAAAGTATTTGTCACATGAAAGAGGTAGAGTTTATCAAGCTGAAGCAAAAAAACATGACCGTGTCTCAGTACAAAGCCAAGTTTGCTGAGTTGTCCCAGTTTGCGTCCCATTTGATTGATAATGAGGAGAGAATGACGCGAATGTTTCTGAGAGGTTTTAAACCCGAGATACGTCAATATCTTATCTCTCATAAACTGTGTTTGTATTTAGATGTTGTTAATAGGGCTCAGTTATTGGAGTGCGATAATGAGTCAACCCAACCAAAAGAGAGCAGCCGACAAAATGATAATACCAGTGATAACAGTCATCGAAGCGGTGACAATAAGCGTGGAGGGAATCAACATGCCTGAAATGGTAACCACTTCGGTGGTAACCACTTCGGTGGTAATCATTGGCAAAATAATAAGAATGGACATTTCAAGAAGAGGAGATTCAACAATGATGGAAAGACGTCAGCACCAGCACCCGTGGTTAAGGAAGGAGAACGACCACCTATCATATGCTTCAAATGCGGAGGGGAAGGACACATCAGTCTAAATTGCGCGATGCCGTCCAAAGTATGTTATAATTGTGGAAGAGAAGGTCACCTATGTGACACCCCCAAAATAGGTCCACTCCATCCAACCCATTCTGAGTCGCCAAATACATGGTACAGAAAACAACTACAACTTTATTAATACAATTGTCGTGCAAGATACGACAACACTTAAACTGTGAGTTTAAATATAATTATATACCAACTGTGACTCATGTCCCAACCGTGGACAGCACCTCATAATGACACCTTACATAAATGTATAGTCGAAAACTGTTTTAGAAATTAGAATCTTTGGGAAGTACTCAAGGAAACCTTCGTACATGGGAGGCCATGCGTCTAGGTTATTATAGATATCATATGGCCACATAATTATCCTTGGTTGACCCATTAGACCCCAAAGAAAGAAGAAGAAGATTACTATCATATTCTTCTCAATAGCGAGTCTTCTCTTGACATATCATTATCTCCACTGTCTCTAATTGAGAGTTATATTTCAAATAGACTCCAAGATCATATAGATAGTGCTGGTAGATATACTCAGCAAGTGGATGAGCACAACCCTGTCTTATGATGACACGAGGTTGTATGTCATTAGACATCTTGTATGATAGTGGCAAAACACCCTTCCAAGTTAAATTCACCTCATCCTCAACATCTATAGACCATCGTTCTATTCCCTTGTTATTCCCCCACTCGACCCAGCTACACTTTTATTACCTGAAAGGAATTGTGAAGCAAAAGGGTGAGCACAACTAGCTCAGTAAAGAATATCATGACTAAAGATAAATAAATTATCAATAGCCTTCAACATTAATAAATCAGAGATTTAGAACATATGGTAGATGATAAAACTTTTCAACCATAGTTGCAGCGGAACGAGCAATCCATTAGAAGAGTCAAATAGACTATAAAGTCTATTAACTTCTCCATGTTAAAAATCTACCAACAATTTTTTATCCCTGTAACATCAATCAACAATTTCTGTCCACGATCACATGTATAACTCATAATCGTAATTGTTGTTTTAAATTCCTTTTCTCATCCAGGACAAAGATAATTTTTAACACCTGAAACATCAAAGATCATGGTTATACCAAATCACAGTTTATGTTCATAATCATACTAATAAATTCATTTTTGCACTACGGGTCAAAGATATTCATCAACAGTTCATCTTTGTATTACAGGCCAAAGATATTCAACAACAGGTCATCTTTGCACTACAGGCCAAAGATATTCATATCTCAAAGAAATACATAATCATTTCATAATTTATATAAACAATAATTATAACCATGTTGATCAATTCACCTTTGCATTTAAGCTAAAGATATTAAATTATAAATTCAATGGTCATGATCATACCATTCACAATTCAACTTTTCACTACTGGCCAAAGAGAACCCTAGTCATGATCATACCAATAATCTACCCATCTTTACACTCCAGTGAAAGAGAATTTCAACATCAGGGTTATAAAAATGTTATATATGATAATAAAATCAATATAATCAATACATAGTTTTAATCTCCAGAGTAATATTCATAAATCAACTATAATTTGGCTAGAAAAAGAAACTAATTTTGTAGTGAATAGTACCCGTGAATAGTAACTCATGAATAGTAACTCGTCATGAATAGTAACTCGTGCATAGTAAATCGTGAATAGTAACTCATGAATAGTTACTCATAAATAATAACTCGTGAATAGTAACTCATGAATAGTAACTCGTGAATAGTAACCCCGACATGAAAAAGTTCCAAATTTGATAAAAACTCAAACAAATATTTCGGCATAATGATATTGAAGAAATAATATCATTTATGAAGAAAATAATCTCCCTTACAATCCCTTACAATCCCTTACCTTAAAAGAGCAGTACTTCTGACTGGAATAACGCTGAACAAACTTGCACCGTATAACAACACTCAAAATATCAAAATACTCACAAGAATACACTCGATAATATGGAGATAGAAATAGAGAGAAAACTTCAGTTTCTGGTGTGATTTTCAATTCTAACCTAAGCACCCTATTTATAGGAAATTGCTTAGAACACCAACGCAGAAAATTTAATATAATTGTAAGACCCCGAATTTTATGAAATAAAAGTATTCAATTTTTCTTATAATTACAATTCAGTAAATAGTTAAATTGATAGAAGGTTAAAGTTAAGGGTGGTATATGAATTTTTTTTCAAAATAAGCAAGTGGTTATAAAATACTCATTGTTGTCGGGGAATATTCGTTTGGTCGTAGAATATTCTTTCTGTCGGGGAATATTCGTAAGACGGCGCAGCCATTTGTGGGCCCCATAACAGAATAACTGTCGGATGAAGAAAAAGACAAATTAAAGTTTTTATAAATAACGGCGTAGTGGTTACCGTTAACACTGTTGAAATACCTTGTGGGTAAATTAAGTAATACGCGTTGTTGCACAGTAGCACACGGTATTGCACCAATTATTGATCCTTACGTAAGAAGGCACTACTCAATAATTGTTACAGTAATTACTGTTCAATATTTTATTTTATTGATTCAATAATTGCTGCGTTGCTATTTTATATTATTGTTGTTTCAATAATTATCACTGCACAATATTTCTCATTATCAGATCAATAATTCGTGTTATTTGAATAATATTATTAGATAGCATTATTGGCATTGTCTAGAAAGTTTTGTCAATGAGAGGTTTGGTCATCTAATTGCGCGCCAGTAAGGAGAAATTCTTATTGGAAAGCCCCATTTATCCTGGGAACGGCCTGGTTGTCAGTACTGTGATTCTGTAATATTATTTTTAAATAATTAATTATTGATTATTATGATAAAGAAAATATTTATTTTATGTGGATATAGATGGAGGAAATTTTTAATGTGACAATTGTTGAAAATTAATATTTTATCTTTTTCTGATAAAATAATTCATTTAAATATATTATTTTTATAATATATTAACGGTGATATTTTTACAATGAATATGGGATATATGAGTATATGAGGAGGAAGAGTATTTTTGTGACATTAAATGTTTAGCTAATTGTTTTGTGTGTCGGTGGACACAATTCTTGACCGAAAATTTATTATAGACTGTAAAATCGTTCATTTGTGGATTTCGGTCACTTTCTGTTTGGAATTTGAAAAAACTTCCTTCTGTAAAGTTGTAGAGAATTGAATTTCCTATAAAAACTCGCGAGATTCGAATTTTCTGACAAAAGGGCTATTTATTGTGAATTATTGAAGTTCCGGAGTTTCGAAATAATTAATTTTTGGAAATTTCAATTATTTTATTTAAGAAAAACGTTTTTGTGGTTGTTGGCACATGGGTGGCTGATGTTTTTGACCAAAGATGGCTTTCAAAATTGGTTGGTGAAGGTTGGTGTGGAATAAGAAAAAAGAAAATAATATTTTATTATTTTAGTCTCCTTTGGCATTCTAGCATTTTCCTATAAATAGAGGGCTAAGTTAGAATTGAAAAACACACCAGAAACATAAGCTTTCTCTCTATTTCTCTCTCTATATTATCGAGCGTATTCTTGTGAGTATACTTTGAGTGTTGTTATACGGTGCGAATTTCTGTCAACACTATACTGAAATTCAGTCAGAAGTACGACTATTTTGAGGTAAGGGATGTTATTTTCTTCTAAAATGATATTATTTCTTCAATATCATTATGTTGAAATATTGGTTGGAACGTTTTATCAAATTTGTAACTTTTTCATGTCGGGGTTACTATTCATGAGTTACTATTCACGAGTACTATTCATGAAGCATGATGATGTTTTTTGTGAAATTTTTATCTTTTGGTGTCGGAGTTACTATTCACGTATACGACACTATTCACGTATACGACACTATTCACGAATACGGCACTATTCACCGAAAAATGAAATTTCTTCTTTTTGTCCAAAATATCTATTCTGGATACTAGCTTTGATTGGATCTATGTTTTGATCATTCTTGAATTTTACTTCAGTATGATTATTTATGAAGTATTTTTGAACTCAGATTGTTTAAAGTACGAAACCTTAATACTTGTTATTTTGTTTCACTGGATTCATTTCCTTTAAAATATTTTTCATCATCCTCAGTCCTAAATGATGGTGTTATTGAATATCTTTGGCCTGTAGTGCAAAGATGGTTGATTTTGTTATGAATATCTTTGGCTCGTAGTGCAAAGATGAACAGGTGTTTAGATGAATATGACCAACTGATGAATATATTTGGCCTATAGTGCAAAGATGAATTATTGATGAATATCTTTGGCCTATAGTGCAAAGATGAATTATTGATGAATATCTTTGGCCTATAGTGCAAAGCTGAATTATTGATGAATATCTTTGGCCTATAGTGCAAAGATGAATTATTGATGAATATCTTTGGCCTATAGTGCAAAGATGAATTATTGATGAATATCTTTGGCCTATAGTGCAAAGATGAATTATTGATGAATATCTTTGGCCTGTAGTGGAAAGATGAATTGTTAATGAATATCTTTGGCCTGTAGTGCAAAGATGACATGTTGTTGAATATCTTTGGCCAGTAGTGCAAAGATGAACAAGTGTTTAGATGAATATGACCAACTGATGAATATCTTTGGCTTATAGTGCAAAGATGAATTATTGATGAATATCTTTGGCCTATAGTGCAAAGATGAATTATTGATGAATATGTTTGGCCTATAGTGCAAAGATGAATTATTGATGAATATCTTTGGCCTGTAGTGCAAAGCTGAATTATTGATGAATATCTTTGGCCTGTAGTGTAAAGATGAATTATTGACGAATATCTTTGGCCTGTAGTGCAAAGATGAATTATTGATGAATATCTTTGGCCTATAGTGCAAAGATGAATTATTGATGAATATCTTTGGCCTATAGTGCAAAGATGAATTATTGATGAATATCTTTGGCCTATAGTGCAAAGATGAATTATTGATGAATATCTTTGGCCTGTAGTGCAAAGATGACATGTTGTTGAATATCTTTGGCTTGTAGTGCAAAGATGAACATGTGTTGAGATGAACATGACCAACTGGTGATACAAATGAATATCTTTGGCCGTAGTGCAAAGATGAAATTATTAGTATGATTATGAACAGGAAATGTGATTTGGTGTAACCATGATCTTTGATGTTTCAGGTAAAGATAGGTGATGAAAATTATCTTCGTCCTGGATGAGAAGAGGAATTTAGAACTACAATTATGATTATGAGTTATTCATATGATTGTGAACCAGAATTATTGATTAATGTTACAGGGATAAAACATTGTTGGTAGATTTTTAACATGGAGAAGATGATAGACTTCATAGTCTATTTGACTCTTCTAATGGATTGCTTGTTCCGCTGCAACTATGGTTGAAATTTTTATCATTTACCATATGTTCTAAATCTCTGATTTATTATTGATGAAGGCTATTGATAATTTAATTATCTTTAGTCATGATATTCTTTACTGAGCTAGTTGTGCTCACCCTTTTGCTTCACAATTCCTTTCAGGTAATAAAGGTATAGCTGGGTCGAGCGGAGAATAACAAGGGAATAGAACGGTGGTCTATAGATGTTGAGGGTGAGGTGAATTCAACTTTGGAAGGGTGTTTTGTCATACAAGATGTCTAATGATATACAACCTCGTATCATCATATGACAGGGATGTGCTCATCCACTTGCTGAGTATATATATGAGCACTACCTATATAATCTTGGTGTTTGTTTGGAGTATAATTCTCAATTTGAGACAGTGGAGATAATGATAAATCAAGAGAATACTCACCATTGGGAAGAATATGATAGTAATCTTCTCGTTTTTCTTTGGGGTATATTAGGTCAACCAAGGATAATTCTCTGGACATATGATATCTATCATAACCTAGACGCATGGCCTCCCATGTACGAAGGTTTCCTTGAGCACTTCCCAAAGATTTTAGTTTCTAAAATAGTTTTTGACTATACCTTTATGTAAGGTGTCACTGTGAGGTGTTGTCCACGGTTGGGACATGTGTCACATTTGGTATATAATTGTATCCAAACTCACAGTATATGTGTTGTTGTATTTTGCACGACAATTATTGTAATAAAGTTGTAGTTGTTTTCTGTACCATGTATTTGGCGACTCAGAATGGGTTGGATTGAATGGACCTATTTTGGGGTTGTTACATTTAGTATCAGAGCTATAAGTAAAAAGCCTCGAGCCTCTCGCTGGTGACTTCCTGTTTATGGGGGGTGCACCGAAGCCAGACTCTCCGTAGGGGACGCCGTTTTGCGGTGGCAAACTGATAGGTACCATTGTGAGGTGTTGTGGTTGAAGCACCATGTGGGTTACATTTGGTATCAGAGCTATAAGTAAAGAGCCCCGAGCCTCTCGCTGGTGACTTCCTGTTTATGGGGGATGCACCGAAGCCAGACTCTCCGTAGGGGACGCCGTTTTGCGGTGGCAAACTGATAGGCACCATTGTGAGGTGCTGTGGTTGAAGCACCATGTGGGTTACATTTGGTATCAGAGCTTAAGGATATGATCTCTGGCGGAGATCGGGGAATAGAACCAGGAAGGGAGAGATGAGTAAATCCTTCGTTAGTGTGTCCTACCTAAACTTATTTGTTGGTCAGTCATAATATCAGGATATTATGTGATATGTTAATTTGTTAAATTAACCTTTGTTTTGAAGTTATATTCTAGAATGATATCTGAAATACAGGAGATGAGCAATCATGAGGATATGGAAGATGGAATCTAAAATGAAGTAAGGTATTCTCAATTCTTTGAAATACTAGGTACGTAAATTTCAGGGACGAAATTTCATAAGGAGGGGAGATTGTAAGATCCCAAATTTTATTAAATAAAAGTATTCAATTTTTCTTATAATTACAATTCAGTAAATGGTTAAATTGATAGAAGGTTAAAGTTAAGGGTGGTATATGATTTTTTTTTCAAAATAAGCAAGTGGTTATAAAATACTCATTGTTGTCGGGGAATATTCGTTTGGTCGTGGAATATTCTTTCTGTCGGGGAATATTCGTACGACGGCGTAACCATTTGTGGGCCCCATAACAGAATAACTGTCGGATGAAGAAAAAGACAAATTAAAGTTTTTATAAATAACGGCGTAGTGGTTACTGTTAACACTGTTGGAATACCCTGTGGGTAAAGTAAAGTAATACGCGTTGTTGCACAGTAGGACACGGTATTGCACCAATTATTGATCCTTGCGTAAGAAGGCACTACTCAATAATTGTTACAGTAATTACTGTTCAATATTTTATTTTATTGATTCAATAATTGCTGCGTTGATATTTTATATTATTGTTGTTTCAATAATTATCACTGCACAATATTTCCCATTATCAGATCAATAATTCGTGTTATTTGAAAAATATTATTAGATAGCATTATTGGCAATGTCTAGAAAGTTCTGTCAAGGAGAGGTTTGGTCATCTAATTGCGCGCCAGTAAGGAGAAATTCTTATTGGAAAGCCCCCTCTATCCTGGGAACGGCCTGGTTGTCAGTACTGTGATTCTGTAATATTATTTTTGAATAATTAATTATTGATTATTATGATAAAAAAATATTTATTTTATGTGGATATAGATGGAGGAAATTTTTAATGTGACAATTGTTGAAAATTAATATTTTATCTTTTTCTGATAAAATAATTCATTTAAATATATTATTTTTATAATATATTAACGGTGATATTTTTACAATGAATATGGGATATATGAGTATATGAGGAGGAAGAGTATTTTTGTGACATTAAATGTTTAGCACATGTTTTGTGTGTCGGTGGACACAATTCTTGACCGAAAATTTATTATAGACTGTAAAATCGTTCGTTTGTGGATTTCGGCCACTTTCTGTTTGGAATTTGGAAAAACTTCCTTCTGTAAAGTTGTAGAGAATTGAATTTCCTATAAAAACTCGCGAGATTCGAATTTTCTGACAAAAGGGCTGTTTATTGTTAATTATTGAAGTTCCGGAGTTCCGAAATAATTAATTTTTGGAAATTTTAATTATTTTATTTAAGAAAAACATTTTTGTGGTTGTTGGCACATGGGTGGCTGATGTTTTTGACCAAAGATGGCATTCAAAATTGGTTGGTGAAGGTTGGTGTGGAATAAGAAAAAAGAAAATAATATTTTATTATTTTAGTCTCCTTTGGCGTTCTAGCATTTTCCTATAAATAGAGGGCTAAGTTAGAATTGAAAAACACACCAGAAACATAAGCTTTCTCTCTATTTCTCTCTCTATATTATCGAGCGTATTCTTGTGAGTATACTTTGAGTGTTGTTATACGGTGCGAGTTTCTGTCAACACTATATCGAAATTCAGTCAGAAGTACGGTTATTTTGAGGTAAGGGATGTTATTTTCTTCTAAAATGATATTGTTTCTTCAATATCATTATGTTGAAATATTGGTTGGAACATTTTATCAAATTTGTAACTTTTTTATGTCGGGGTTACTATTCATGAGTTACTATTCACGAGTACTATTCATGAAGCATGATGATGTTTTTTGTGAAATTTCTATCTTTTGGTGTCGGAGTTACTATTCATGTATACGATACTATTCACGTATACGGCACTATTCACCGAAAAATAAAATTTCTTCTTTTTGTCCAAAATATCTATTCTGGATACTAGCTTTGATTGGATCTATGTTTTGATCATTCTTGAATTTTACTTCAGTATGATTATTTATGAAGTATTTTTGAACTCAGATTGTTTAAAGTACGAATCCTTAATACTTGTTATTTTGTTTCACTGGATTCGTTTCCTTTAAAATATTTTTCATCATCCTCAGTCCTAAATGATGGTGTTATTGAATATCTTTGGCCTGTAGTGCAAAGATGGTTGATTTTGTTATGAATATCTTTGGCCCGTAGTGCAAAGATGAACAGGTGTTTAGATGAATATGACCAACTGATAAATATCTTTGGCCTATAGTGCAAAGATGAATTATTGATGAATATCTTTGGCCTATAGTGCAAAGATGAATTATTGATGAATATTTTTGGCCTATAGTGCAAAGATGAATTATTGATGAATATGTTTGGACTATAGTGCAAAGATGAATTATTGATGAATATCTTTGGCCTGTAGTGCAAAGATGAATTATTGATAAATATCTTTGGCCTGTAGTGCAAAGATGAATTATTGATGAATATCTTTGGCCTGTAGTGCAAAGAAGAATTATTGATGAATATCTTTGGCCTATAGTGCAAAGATGAATTATTGATGAATATATTTGGCATGTAGTGCAAAGATGAATTGTTAATGAATATCTTTGGCCTGTAGTGCAAAGATGACATGTTGTTGAATATCTTTGGCCAGTAGTGCAAAGATGAACATGTGTTGAGATGAACATGACCAACTTGTGATACAAATGAATATCTTTGGCCGTAGTGCAAAGATGAAATTATTAGTATTATTATGAACAGGAAATGTGATTTGGTATAACCATGATCTTTGATGTTTCAGGTAAAGATAGGTGATGAAAATTATCTTCGTCCTGGATGAGAAGAGGAATTTAGAACTACAATTATGATTATGAGTTATTCATATGATTGTGAACCAGAATTGTTGATTGATGTTACAGGGATAAAACATTGTTGGTGGATTTTTAACATGGAGAAGATGATAGACTTCATAGTCTATTTGACTCTTCTAATGGATTGCTTGTTCCGCTGCAACTATGGTTGAAATTTTTATCATTTACCATATGTTCTAAATCTCTGATTTATTATTGATGAAGGCTATTGATAATTTAATTATCTTTAGTCATGATATTCTTTACTGAGCTAGTTGTGCTCACCCTTTTGCTTCACAATTCCTTTCTGGTAATAAAGGTATAGCTGGGTCGAGCGGAGAATAACAAGGGAATAGAACGGTGGTCTATAGATGTTGAGGGTGAGGTGAATTCAACTTTGGAAGGGTGTTTTGTCATACAAGATGTCTAATGATATACAACCTCGTATCATCATAAGACAGGGATGTGCTCATCCACTTGCTGAGTATATATATGAGCACTACCTATATAATCTTGGTGTTTGTTTGGAGTATAATTCTCAATTTGAGACAGTGGAGATAATGATAAATCAAGAGAATACTCACCATTGGGAAGAATATGATAGTAATCTTCTCATTTTTCTTTGGGGTATATTAGGTCAACCAAGGATAATTCTCTGGACATATGATATCTATCATAACCTAGACGCATGGCCTCCCATGTACGAAGGTTTCCTTGAGCACTTCCCAAAGATTTTAGTTTCTAAAATAGTTTTTGACTATACCTTTATGTAAGGTGTCACTGTGAGGTGCTGTCCACGGTTGGGACATGTGTCACATTTGGTATATAATTGTATCCAAACTCACAGTATATGTGTTGTTGTATTTTGCACGACAATTATTGTAATAAAGTTGTAGTTATTTTCTGTACCATGTATTTGGCGACTCAGAATGGGTTGGATTGAATGGACCTATTTTGGGGTTGTTACATTTGGTATCAGAGCTATAAGTAAAGAGCTCCGAGCCTCTCGCTGGTGACTTCCTGTTTATGGGGGATGCACCGAAGCCAGACTCTCCGTAGGGGACGCCGTTTTGCGGTGGCAAACTGATAGGTACCATTGTGAGGTTCTGTGGTTGAAGCACCATGTGGGTTACATTTGGTATCAGAGCTATAAGTAAAGAGCCCCGAGCCTCTCGCTGGTGACTTCCTGTTTATGGGGGATGCACCGAAGCTAGACTCTCCGTAGGGGACGCCGTTCTGCGGTGGAAACTGATAGGTACATCCCCCATAAACAGGAAGTCACCAGCGAGAGGCTCGGGGCTCTTTACTTATAGCTCTGATACCAACTTTGACACCCCCAAAATAGGTCCATTCCATCCAACCCATTCTGAGTAGCCAAATACATGGTACAGAAAATAACTACAACTTTATTAATACAATTGTCGTGAAAAATACGACAACACTTAAACTGTGAGTTTAAATACAAATATATACCAACTGTGACTCATGTCCCAACCGTGGACTGCACCTCATAATGACACCTTACATAAAGGTATAGTCGAAAACTGTTTTAGAAATTAGAATCTTTGGGAAGTGCTCAAGGAAACCTTCGTACATGGAAGGTCATGCGTCTAGGTTATTATAGATATCATATGGCCACAGAATTTTCCTTGATTTAATTTCTGAAGTTCAATAGGAGCCATTCGATATGGGGCTTTGGAAATAGGTTTTTTACCAGGTTCATGGTCGATACAAAATTCAATTTCACGCTTTGGGGGTAGGCCAGGAAGTTCTTCAGGTAATACGTCAGGAAATTCATTAACAATAAATATATCATTCAAAACTGACGTATTTTTGTTTAGATCCATGACATTAGCTAAGAAAGCTTGACATCCGTTTTTCAATAAACGAATAGCTTTATGGCTTGAGATGACAGTGATGGATTTTTATGGTTTGGTTACTTGAATTCGCATAATAGGTTGATTAGGAATATGAAAGCTAACAACCTTACGAAAATAGTCAATTTTTGCATGATGAGTGGTTAACCAATTAATCCCTAGAATTACGTCAAATGTAAGTATTTTCAATAAAATAAGATCGATAGGTAATGTGAGGGTACCGATTTAAACCAAACAAGACTTATAAACAGTGGATGTAATGAAGGTTTCTCCCAACGGATTTTCAGCAGATAAGTCAAAATCCAATTTCTTCGGAGTCAAATTTAAACGTTGAGTGCAAGTAGGAGAAATAAAGGAATGGGTAGAACCGGTATCAAATAAGGTATATACTTCGCTAGAGTTTATGATAAGTTTACCCGTGATGACCTCATTCGGGTTTCTTGCTTTCTGGGAGGTCACGACAAATACTCTCCCTTGCACTACTGGCTTTGACTTTTTTGGAGCGTCCTTTGGTGCCTCCATCATTTGCATGTCAATTTCTTTAATTAACCCTTATTTTATGGCAATATTTGAGAATGTCGACAGAGAGTGTTAATAGTGGAGTAAATGAGACCATGGAGACACCTTTACTCATCAACGAGGAGAACGTGCAACAGGCTGGCAATGTTCCTCCTGTGAAAAATGCCACTGAGCAGATGATGAACGACGGGATGTTTAAAAGCTTTTTAAAGTTCATAAAAAATCAGACGAGGGAGACTACTGCATAAAATATAGGTGGAAATGATAACAACGCACAGTTTGTCACAACCAAGCAGTTCAAAGAGTTGGGACAACTAGAATTCTGGGGAAAGCCGGATCCGATCAAGGCGGAGACGTGGGTCAAACAAATTACCAAGATATTCGATGTCTTGGGATGCACGGAGGAACAGAAGGTTCCATTCGCCACTTTTATGTTCCGTAATGAGGCAGATTACTGGTGGGAATATGTGAAGCGTACCCATCCAGTCGCACTTAGCATGTCTTGGGAGACGTTTCAAAAACTGTTCAATGACAAGTACTTTCCTGAAAGTATTCGTCATATGAAGGAAGTGGAGTTTATTAGGTTGGAACAAAACAATATGACGGTGTCCCAGTACGAGGCGAAGTTTGCAGAGTTGTCCAGGTCTACACCTCATTTGGTGGAGAATGAGGAATGTATGACGCGGATGTTTCTGAGAGGTTTGAAACCCGGCATATGTCAATATCTCATTTCTCATAAATTTCTCTCTATTCAGATGTTTTCAACAGGGCTCAATTGTTAGAGCGAGATAATGAGTACGTTCAACCGAGGGACCACAACCAGGATCATACCGGTGACAGCAGTCATCAGAACAACGATAACCAGCAGAGAAAGAAAAATGCGGACAAAAATGGTAACCACTCTGGTGGTAATCATGGCCATGAGAATAGAAGAAAAAAGTCGAGAAGTGATTTTAAAAAGAGGAGATTCAACAACGACCATGTGAAGATGTCAGCACCAGCAGCAACTGGTTCTAAGGGAGGAGAACGACCACCGGTCGTATGCTATAAATGCAGAAAAGAGCTTGTCCCAACTTCCCTTGAAGTCAAGGACACAGAGTCTTAATAAATCTTCAAGAGTTTGAATAGTTCTCTCTGATTGTCCGTCTGTTTGAGGATGATATGCCGAACTAAATCGTAAATTCGTGCCCATATCTTTTTGTAAACTAACCCAAAATTGTGAAGTGAATCTTGGGTCTCGATCAGAAACTATGGATACAGGCATACCATGCAATCTCACAACCTCGTTTATGTACATACGAGCAAGACGTTCAAGTGTATAAGTTTCTCATATAGGTAAGAAATGAGCAGACTTGGTCAATCTATCAACAATGACCCAAATTGAATCTATACCCTGAGAAACCTTGGGAAGACCAATAATGAAATCCATGGTAATGTGCTCCCACTTCCATTCTGGAATTTCAAGTGGTTCCAATGGACCTTTTGGTACTTGATGCTCCGCCTTGACTCGTTGACACGTTAGACACCTTGAGATAAACAGCGCTATCTGTCTCTTCATATTGCCCCACCAAAATGTATGTCGAAGATCATGATACATTTTAGTACTCCCAGGATGGATTGCAAACGGTGTGTTGTGCGCCTCCATCATGATTTTATACTTTAACTCAGGGTCGTTAGGAACACAAAGTCTGGAGTTGACTCGAAGTATTCCTTCTTCATTGATTCTGGCTTCCGGCATAGCACCTTCTTGTACTTTCTTCCTCATATGCATAAGCTCCAGGTCTGTAGCTTGAGCAGCTTTAACTTTATCGATTAAAGTCGGTTCCACTCATATATTCGCCATCAGCACTTGGGTCCCTGGAGTCTTTATCTCTATCTCCATCCTTTGCAAGTCATACAAAATGGGCCTTTGCGTTGAAAATATCGCACTCATACCCGCATATGATCTTCTACTCAATGCGTCTGCTACCACGTTCGCTTTTCCAGGATGGTATTGGATGGTATGATCATAATTTTTCAACAGTTCAAGCCAACGTCGCTGTCGCATGTTTAGTTCCTTTTGAGTGAAGAAATATTTGAGGCTTTTATGATCCGTAAAGATCTCCACTTTCTCCCCATACAAGTAATGCCTCCAAATTTTAAGTGCGAAGACAACAACTGTC